>OX401422.1:16290297-16864004 GCA_947846245.1 Cerastoderma edule | reverse complement strand
ATCTCCTATGAATTCTAAAAAACAAGCAATGATACATAGACTACACAATATTGGATCTAAATATATTCGATATATGACTCCTCGTAAATTGCATTTTCAAGACATTCCGTCAACATCGTTATCGCCAAGATCTCAGGATGAATATAATGTTGGTAAAAGAGAATTGAACCAGCTTAGACAGGATGCCAAACAATATGTTAAGTCAAAAGAAAAACCAAAGAGTCCAGAGTATACTGCAGTTCGTTTATCTCCAAGAAGTGTACAGGCCAATTTTGCCCGTTTTTCGCCATTGAATAATCCGAACTTATCGGAACCTGCACGAATTGCACTTACTGCATTGCAATCACAATTTTTATAAAACATTTTATAAAACATTTTATAAAAACATTTTATAAAACATTTTATAAAAGAAGGATGTCTTTACATTAAGAATATCAGTTTGTTTTAGACAGTTAAAGAGTCAACATGGTAAAGAAAACACCACTTATTAAAAAACACGGTCCAATGGTTATGGCTATGCTGCAATCTACCCCAAAAATAAGAAAAAAACTTATAAAGGAAGCAAAATCTCCAGTCATAAAATGTGTAGCAGAATGTTGTCACAATGTTTTAAAAGGACATGTTCCTTTGACAGAAGCTCAAAAGAAGAAATTGCATTCAAAGCGACAACATCTTAGAAGTTTAGCATCAAAATCAGTTTCTATTCAAAAGAAGAAACGTATTTTAAATCAAAAAGGAGGATTTCTACCACTTCTTTTAGGTCCATTATTGCCTTTATTAACAAAAGTTGTAGTCGGAGGTATTGGTGGTGCAATCAAATCTTTGTAAAAAATGTCTGTCAGAAAAATGGCTGTTGTTCCTGTACAATTATTAGAAGAAATTAAAAGAATTAAAGCGGAACAAATGCATAACCCACGTTTGCCACAAAATCCCCAAGTTACAGATGTTGCACAACAACAAAGCAAAATGAATACTATTTTGGAAAACTCTGCATTATCGGAAACGGAAAAGGCTCAAAGGTATGGTGAAACTTTGTTTAAGTTACAAAACTCACTCGAAAAAGTTAAAGTGCCCGCAAATATTATACCATCAGATAGTACCCATAAGCAAAACGTAGTATCTGATACAATGCAAGATCGTATTTTGCAAAGTGTACCCAAAACAATGCAAAGAAAAGCAGGATTGCTTTTAAATATGTTGAAAGATAACGACAATTTATCTTGGAATAATCAAGGGGTTGTAACATATAAAGGAACACAAATTCCTGGATCTAATATAATATATCTTATAAATGATACATTGCGCCAAAGAAAAGGTGTTGAACCGAAAGGCTGGGAAACATTTTCAAAGGCTTTAAATGAAACAAATGTTCCACAAGAAGTTGTTGGAAATGTTGTTAGATGGAAATGGATGCACAAACACGATCACACAAATAGTGATAGTGATAACGAAATAACTTTTAGGACCCCGAAAATGAGTACCCCAAAAATGAGTACACCAAAAACATCTAAACGACTTAAATCTTTAAGTAAAGTCCACAAAGCATCGCCGTACTCAGACCCCGTTGAAAAAGAACGTTTAAAAGATTATTATACCCAAGAATTAATGACCCCTCCATCGACTGTTAAAAAATCAACTATAAAGAAACAAAACGTTGGATCAAATCGTCAAAGATGGGAGGCTTGGTAAAAGGACAACATCGTAAATTAAATTCTTTATTGAACAAGTTGTACTATGACCCAAAAAGTAAAACAGCATTTTCTAGCCCAAGATATTTGTATCAAAAAGCAAAAGCAACTTTAAAAAAGATAAAGTATAAAGACGTTAAAGAATGGTTGGAAGGTGAAACAACCTACACGTTGCATAAACCCATTCGTAGAAAATTTAAAAGACGAAAGACTGTTGTGGGAGGTATTGATTATCAATGGCAAGCAGATTTAGCCGATATGCAGAAAATGTCAAAACAAAATAATAACAGATATTTACTTTGTGTCATTGATGTATTTTCAAAATATGCTTGGGTTGTACCTATTCAAAATAAAACGGGTAAAACTTTAATTATTGCATTTCAGTCAATTCTGAAAAAGTCAAAACGAAAACTTTTGTCTTTACAAACTGATAAAGGATCAGAATTTAAGAACAGAGAATTTCAACATTTTTTGAAAAAGAATCAAATTCATTTTTTTACAACTGATAATCCAGAAACGAAAGCAAGCATTGTCGAACGATTTCAAAGAACTTTGAAAACTCGCATGTGGAAATATTTTACTCATAACAAAACACGACGTTATGTCGATGTGCTTAACCAGTTAGTTAATAATTACAATACAACTTTTCACAGAAGTATTCAAACTTCCCCAGACTCGGTAAAACCATGCAATGAAGCTAAGATTTCTGAGATATTGTATTCTCCAAAGAAAAAAGAGTTAAAGAAAAAAGATTTAAAACCAAAGTTTAGAATAAAAGATAAAGTACGGATTAATAAAACAAAACATACGTTTGATAAAGGTTATTTACCAAACTGGACACAAGAAATATTTGAAATAACCCATGTAAATAAAACATTACCAATAACTTATAAGTTAAAGGATTTAAATAATGAACAGATTATGGGGACATTTTATGGTGAGGAATTACAACTTATAAAAGATAATGAAATCTATGAAATTGAATCAGTGCTTGATAAACGTACAAGACGTGAAGGAAAGCGTTTTGTTAAAGAAATAAAAGTAAATTGGAAAGGTTATCCTAAAAAATTTCAAAGTTGGATTCCAGAATCATATGTTGTTTGAACCTTTTGACGAATTCTTTACAGAAAAGATATATAAAAACAGACTACATCTACCATGCATTCTCAGTGTAATATTGAGTCTGGTACCGAAAGTATTAATAGTGGCAAAGTTACCCAATATACATGTTGCGGAAATCGTGTTCCTAAAAATCAGTTTACTTTTGTTTCACAAATTATTGTAATTTATGCAATCATCGCAACATCAATAGTACATTTAAGTATTCAAAGTGACAATCGAGAATTGTGGTTAATTTTACTAAGCAGTTCATTAGGTTATATTTTACCATCCCCAGGACTTAAGTTTAATAAACAAAACAAACAGTTTGATTTTCCTGATGGCAAACATGAGTTCGTTTTATCTAACTCTTCCAAGTGACAGTTCTTTAGACATGCATCCTGACAACACACAATGTTGTTACAAAGTTAAGTTACCAAAAACAATTCATCTTGAAAAAGAAATGTGGGAAGTTGGATTGGCTCAGTTAATAACTCCTTCGCAATTTTTGAATATATCGGAAGTCGAAGCAGATTTTCACATTATTACAGCCAATGTAGATTTATATAAGTTAATAGAAAAAAGTGAAAAGAAAAAAGATCTGTCAATGTATGTAATTGAGAAAAACAAAACCTCAGGCAAACCAAGTAAATGGGGTATACGTTTTAAGTTTCAACCAGGATCTTACAATAGTCCTGCACACGTGCTAGGTGTAATGAATGAGGTGTTACAAAACTGTATAGGAGATGAACTTGCTTCAAAAAACATAACATTTCAAATTGGTTATGCTGAGGAATTTAAGCGACCTAAGTTTGGTTTCAATAATATAGGTCGTACAGGAGTAAAGTTTCACCCTTTTCTGTTTTTAAAATTGGGTGGTGATCCAGAATTTATGGGGAAAACATTATTTCCAGGACATAACATTATGCAAATGTTTAAATACAGTCCAAATTTTGATGCAGGTTATAACCATTTATACATTTATTCAGATATTGCAGAATATAATGTTATTGGGGACACCCTAGCACCAATACTTCGTGTAACCCCCTTTAAAACATCTAATGCCCACGAAAATGTACATGGTAGTCAGCACATTAACCATGAAATAACAAATGTTCAATATATTCCAGTTTCAAAATCAGAGTTTGATACAATTAACATTCAAATAACTGGTGATGCAGGTATTCCTGTTCAGTTTGTAGTTGGCAAGACAATCGTTAAGTTACATTTTCGACGGAACAAAGAAAAATAAATAAAATGTTTTCGTTAAAACAGTTTTCACTACCGAATAAAAAGTTTTCACAAAAAACTTTTGTAGAAAAAAACATTTTAGAAAAAATAAAAAAACATTTTTGAAAAAACATTTTAGAAAAAATAAAAAAACATTTTGTAGAAAAAACATTTTAGAAAAATAAAAAAACATTTTTGAAAAAACATTTAACCAAAAAAACATTTTAGAAAAAATAAAAAAACATTTTGTAGAAAAAACATTTAAGAAAAAAATAAAAAAACATTTAAGAAAAAAATAAAAAAGTTTGAGAAAAATAAAAACATGATTCCAGTTTATCGAGGTGTGCAACATCAATATGGTTATGGCTTAGGTTCTTTATTCAAAGCTGCATTAAGAACTGTAACACCACTTGTAAAGACAGGTTTGCATGCATTAAAGAAAGAAGGTATTAAACAAGGAATAGGTGCAGCCCAAGATATTTTTTTACATGGTAAAAAAAACAAAAAATGTTTTACTATCGCGTGCAAAAGAAACTGCAAGAGCTGTTGGTGAAACTTTGCTTCAAAAACCAAAGATAAATAAAAGAAAACCTCAAAAACGATCTCAGTTACAATCTACATCTCGAAGGAGAAGGATCATTTCAAAGAAACGTCGTACAAATCAAAGACACTTAGATATATTTGATTAAAGATGATGCAAAACGGGTCATGCGAATGCAGTAAATCTGAGTTAGATGTGGTTTCTGTACCACCCACAATGACATCTATGCAAGAAAGTCAATGGATTGAACATTTTCCTGTAGCACCGTTAGCTAATTATGCCCCGATCGAATTCAACATTCCACCTCAAACAGAGTATTGGACAGACCTGTCTCAGTCATATGTGTATGTAAGGTTTAAAATAACAAGAGCCGATGGCACTAATTTGCATGACGATGACCACATTGCACCAGTTAATAATTTTTTGCATAGCATGTTTAGCAGTATCGATTTGTACTTAAACAACAAACTGATAACCAGTAATTTAGACACATATCCATACAAAGCATACTTTGAAAATCTTCTGTCGTACAGCAAAGATAGTAAATTAACACATTTAAATGCTGGTGATCTCTGGGTAAACGATACTGCCGGTCATTTTAACGCTTTAGCCATTGATGGAGCTAATACAGGGCTTGTATTAAGGTTTAATCAAATATCCCAAAGTAAAACCTGTGAATTACTTGGCAGACTACATCTCGATATATTTCAACAAGAGAAATATTTACCAAATGGGGTTGAAATTCGTCTAAGATTAAACAGAGCTCCTTTAAACTTTTGTTTAACTGGGGGAGTTGGTGCAGTCCCTGCAAAATTGGTACTTGAGAAAGTTAGTCTTAATGTTAGAAATGTTGAGTTACTTCCAGTTATTGCAAATGGTCTTAATCAAGCAATTGCTCAAAATCACATGAAAATTCCACTACGACGAGTGAAAGTAAAAACATTTACTATTGGAAATGGTTTACAGTCAAAAGTAGAAGATCATTTATTTCAAGGACAACTTCCAAAACGTATTTTTATTGCAATGGTAACAAATGCTGCTTTTAATGGTGCCTACAATACTAATCCATTTTATTTCGGACACTTTAACCTTTCAAAGTTGGATGTTTCTTGTAATGGACATAGTATTCACAATCGACCATTTGAACCTGACTTTGAGAACAACTTATTTCTCAAATCATACATGTCAATGTATCAAACAGTTTCGGCGTTAGGACTTAACAAAGCATTTGACATTCCTAAAGAAGATTACGCAAATGGTTATTGTATCTGGGGATATGATCTCACACCTGATCAAGGAAGTGAAGGGGGACATCTCCATCCTATAAGAACTGGAAATCTAGGGATAGAACTTCAGTTTGCACAAGCCCTTGCTCAAGTCATCAACGTTCTTGTCTTTGCGGAGTTTGATAATCAAATTGAAATTAACAGTTTAAGAGAGATCATCACAGATTATTAACAAGATGTTGGGACATGAATACGCTATACGTTTACGAGACAGAGCTGAGGCCGTGAAATATCCATCTAAAAGTCAAAACGTTCGAAGACTGGATATTTGTTCATCCTTTGATAAACATATGGTGGATGAGTTACAGAACTTAATCATTGAGGAAGTGCATAATCAGTGTCCAGGATGTCAGATAGATCACCCTAGTCAGCTACAACATCCTATGTGTATGTTTATGGATCGTTACGAACAAACAAACATACTCATACATGAAGCTATGATGAACTTAAACCCTTACAAAGTTATGGAGAAGTGGTATCCAGACTTACAAGAACTACAATTAAAAGATTGTGAAATTGTAGAAGCCTACACATTATGGCAGAGTATAAAGACAAATGTACTTTGCGGATTTAACGATATGTGGTTGGATAATTGGCGTGAAAAGGTGCAACATTCGTGGGAAAACTAAAAACAACGTTATCAAATATGTATGGCTATGAAATACAACATATATTGGACTGTGGTGTATGGATTAAAAATCTAAATGCTGAAGTGGTTTCAAAAGATAAACTACCGGAACAAAAACCGTACCATATCAAAGCTTATATCGTTAACACAGATCCTTCTACTGAAGAAGGCGAACATTGGGTTGCCGTGATATTCAACGCAAACAACGATATCTTTTACTTTGATTCGTACGGATTCCCACCAATGGAGAAGGAAGTACTTAACTTTATTCAGGACCATACAACAAGATGGACTTTCAATAAACAGACTCTACAGAGTTTACTTGGTCAAACATGTGGAGCCTACTGTATATTCGCTCTAACCACTGCTTCACAGGGATCAAACCTACCAAAATGTCTGCAGAAAACGTTTTATACAATCAACCATCATAGAAACGATCAGTTTATAAAGACATGGCTTTATCAGAATTATGGAACTTTGTGCACAAAATCTCTAAAACTGTAATTTAATTTACTTTTACTTGTATATAGTTCATATGTTACTGTTCTTACAAAGTTAATTAAAAGTTTACTGTTCAATATAATACATGATTTTGTCTTTTATTGTTATACCCTCATATAACAAGGGCAACAACCTACGTCATCATGACATCACAGAAGTGATATCGGGTGCACACTGTAATGTCCGCCATTACGGATTTCTGCCTGTTTCAGCAACGAAAACTGTTATTTGGCATGCCATGTGTGCATAGTAGAAACACCTAATTACGCGCACCAAATGCACTCAGGTGAGTTCTATTGAATTGTATTTGTTTCAAACATGTAAAGATGCAGATATCTCGTAACACTTCGACCAACTATCAAAAACATGGTGGATATAGGACACACTTTTTTTCAAAACAATAGATTTTTTCTGTTTTAGATGATTTAAAATGGTTGTTTTGTCTTCTTCACGTTATAAATGGTATTGTCATTCATATTCAGTTGTTGTGAAATGTTAATGTATGTAAAAATTGGTGTTATTTTGAGAAATACAGTTCAGAACAAAAAAGTGATATCGGACGATCACAAGTGATATCGGACGATCACACAAATTGAATGATGTCGGGCACACTCGATTTATTGTGTTGTGAATTCATTTATCACCAATAAGTATATCTTTTTTTTAAAAGAATAATCAAATATTCTTCAAACACAATATAGCAGAAATTGTTTTGAACAAATAAAATAAATAGATAAATATAGAAAATATTTACATTGTATATTTCAACTGCATGCATACTCTTTCAATTTAGGATGATCCAAAACGTATTGTTTGGTTAAGCGTTCAACATTTTTCGTTTTGCTTCGATTTCAGAATAAAATGTCTCGTAAGAAATCAATGCTTAACCTCTGTAGGCCAAGAAGACGGGAGTCACAACTTAGAAGAAAGAATACAAAACTAAAGCATAGCGTCAGAAAGGAGTCTGGCTGTCAATTCCGTAATATTAAGAAACTACGATTACCATTCAAAGAACCGAGAACCGTGATACCTATTAGAACGGCACAAAACCATTATAAAAGAAATACTCCATTGCCTTTATCCAAAGGCAGTCATAAATTTATGACACCTGTAACAATTCCTAAACGTAGATTACCTTACATATATACATGTAAGCATTCACCACTTCGTTCTCCATTCCGTAAAAGGTTAAGATTTACATCACCGTCACCTAAAAAACATATACACCACGAAGCAACAAGAAATAATACCAAAGTGTCGAAGAGTCTGTTTCAAACCAAACAATTTACAACTGAAAATAGTGATTTAGAATCATTGAAACCTTTGCCTACTCTTGATGAAGAAACTATAGACCTGAAAACCGACAAAGAAGTGTCAAAGATGCCGTTTCAGTTTCAAGCTTACTGTCAATCTCTCGACGATAATGATTTTGTCTCAACCCAGTCTTTAAGCAAAGACGACAAGTATGCTAACTGTGTCAAAGATATTGGTGCAATGCTACCTGAAGTGCTCGATGAGTTTTCGAACTCAGGAATAGAACCAGAAATACTAAAACATTTCTGCCAGGAAGTTGTTCAAAAAAGATTTCCAATGCAAAACATTGCATTCCTTCTTTGGATTGAAGTTGTCAAATGGTATCATCAAGAGACAACGTCAAGAATGCGTTACATGGACGAAACAAAGAAGTTTTGGAAACTCGGTTGGCGTCACTTCGGAGGGAGATTTATACGATTTATGAGTGGCTTTAAAAACACAACACAGGTTGTGTCTGGCGAAAATGATAAAGGGTTTTGCAGACCAGAAACTTCTGATGTCAATTTTGTTGTTCCATCGCTTGATGTATTGAGAGCCTACCAGCCATACCAAAACGATGGAAAGGGACGAAATCCTGGCACATTCCACGACGTAATTAATGACGTGGCTAGTGCATTACATGACACATCAGCGTGCTTGTCGTTCGATGGAAAGAAATTGAAACAAGGTCTAACTGATCGAAATGGGGATGTCGATCTTCTTGGATTCGAGGCAAAACAGACGTTAAAAGACCGTCAGAATAGATATGAATGCAACATGAATCTCGTCAAAGAGATCATCAAATACCTTGAAAAACAACCACATAATACAAATATGAAAGACTTAAATGTGAATCTAAAGAAGTGCTTTAGGGATGCACTATTGTACCTTATCAATGAATTATCAATCGATGCCCAAAGTATTAGACTGAAAAAGAGTAAAAAGGAATATGCAAAAGACAAATTTATTGAAAGAGGGGGCAATGAATGGCGACAAGGTCATTTCGCGTTTGTTATAAGTGCAATAAAAGCATTTCTATATGATATAGACTGTTACCTCAAGTGTTATAAAGATACTCTAGAAAGAATTTGCTCTCATCTTGCCTTCATAAACAATGCTGAGACAATCTTTGTTCAAGGTGGAAATGTTAATCTAGATCAACAAACCAATTACATAGAGTTGGTAGAAGAAGTAGACAATGTAGACATTTCAAACCAAAAGGACACCAGGAGGGTGAAACAGAGATCCGATGAATGGTTTAAGTTACGGAAAGCCGCAGTTGTTACAGGCAGTACTCTCTTTCAAGCATTGGGGCTTGACAGCTTAAAACAACAACGTGAGTACTTTGATGTAACCATTTGTGGAAAAGAAAAGGCAAAAGTGACAGAGGATGTACAAGGATATATGGATTACGGAACCAAAAACGAGATTAACGCAATAGCAACGCTTGTTGGAAAGGTACTTCCTGTACTGTCTCCAGAACTTGTCTATCGAGAGGAGGGATGTATTCGCACAAACCTGACAGATAAAGGTCATCATTTAATTGTGTCACCTGATGGAAGTTTGTCAAAAGGGGATGAGACATGGTCAGCCATAGAATTTAAGTGTCCAGTAAAACATTTACATACCGATTTACCGTTCAGATACTTTCTTCAATGCCAGGCAACAATGGATGCCCTCAACGTTGAGGAAATGTATTATCTGTGTTGGCGTCCAGAAGTGTCAAGTGTCTTTTTAGTTGAAAAGGACAGCGAAACCTACAGCGAAGCCCTTAACATGATTAAAGAAGTGTATACAAAAGAGCATCCAAAACGACCGACAAAGCTGAGTAGTGAAGTATGCACCTTGAAGGAAAAGATAAAGTTAAAGTCAAATTTAGCCCAGTTTCTTGGTGAATTTCCATCTGCTTTTGCATCATCAGATGTCACAAGTGTGTGTCAGCTGCTACTTAGAGTATCGGATGCAGTTGATTTGTTTAGAACGCTTTCTTATCTCCTGAAAGAGGGGTACCAAATCAATCGGGAAAAAGCAACAGAAGCCGTTGTTTTTCTTGCATGTGATCTTGACAGAATATGGTCCAAGAATCCTTTTAGATGGGCGCCAATCAATTGGTTCCCGAAAGGATATAGTCTCAATGTCAATACTATGAGACGAATTATGACCCATGTGCAAAACGAGTGCTATCAAAGAGGTGTTCATGTGCCAGCCATTTGCTTTGATGGACAGTGGCATAATATTGCCGTGCGCTCAGACGAAAACAAACCATTAACTTTGCTTCAGTTGCAAAAGGATGTATGGAAAGAAGCTATGGACATGCAGAAGTCTGGCATAGTAAAACTTTTTGCAGGATTAAATAAAACATACTTCTGTTTAAATCATGAAAGCAGAAAGATATGCACGAATGGGAACAAAAGACTACCGACAACGCCAGCAGAGGGATGGCAACGCAAGCAAGAAACGAAAGGGAAAAATAAAGATGAAGATAAAAAAAATGAAACAGAACTTGAAGACATTCCTCTTCTAGAAGTAATACCAGAAGCCGTTGCAGAAGCAAGTTTAGATGAAAACAATGAAAACATTGAGTACGCAAACCTTCTTACTCATTTAAGTGTAGACAACGAAATGGCAAGAGAACTTTCTGATGTACATGTAAGTACAGAGAGCTTGGAAGATATATTAACAGAAGAGGTTATGCCTGCATCGGTCGTTGACGAAGTGATAGAAATCGGAACTTCACTAGAAGAAAAGAGATTCCAAGACTCGCATGATGATGAGGAAACAAACTCAAATAAGGAAACAGTGAAACAAAAAATAGATGAATCTGATGCAATTGTTCTTTTGGCACTTCTTAAGACTGACTCTTTAGCAAATAAAAATGGGAAGTGGAATGAAAAAACGTCTTCTGATATACTGAAAGCGTGCTCGTCGTATGAGTGTTTGAAAAAAATGTTGGATGCAGACTTAAAAGTGTTTGTCCGTTTCCTACGCGGAAAATATACAGCAATTAAAGCACGTGAATCTGATACTAAAACTAAGAAATTAGTGGTTCTAAGTGAAATGTTTGGTATACATCAGCATTCGGACAAAGCAAATAAGCCTCAGCGAAAAGTGTCTTTGAAAAAGGTGAAATCCCTAGCATTGTTGTGTCGAGAAAATGTAAATTCAAAGATCCCAAAATCCGTTCTTAATATCTCTTATGCGGAATATGTTTGGGAAGCAAAACTTCAGCAGTGGAAGAGTTTGTCGCCAATAAAAGACAACGTGAAAATTGCGGGAACAGAAGATCCAAACTTTTGGTTTTCCATACCCGAGTACAGCAAAGATCGTCATCAACTCGAGGTAAAGTGCGTAGACTCGACTCATCTTTTTACAAGGCTAAGACGACACAGCTGCAAGGGAACTCTTGATGGGATAAGTAATACAGCATGGAAAAGGGTTGCCAAAGACAGGAAGACATTTTTGTCAACAGTGATGATAGAAGACGTTATAGATCCCATGTCTGTATCTATGGCCCGTACCCACTTCGGTGTAACTGTGGAAAATGCTATGAGAGAGAATGGAGATATACAATCTGCAGAACTTTGTAGTGACATACGGAATTGGTGGATGTCAGAGGACGATCCAGGTATAGCCGCCATTGACAGAATCAATTTGAGAAAACCATTACGTAATCGTCTTTTGTCTGGAATTGACTTTGGAAAATTCCCACCTAAAACAATGCACATAAAAGGATTTCCAATTCAATTATGGGAAGCATTAATATCGAACATAGATGCCAAAGCACAGTTGTACACGCTATGTCGTAAAGGAACCTACAATGTCAGAGCGTTTTCAACCATGATGGGCGAAACGTTTTTCTCAGAGCTTACCTTACAAGACTCCAGAGGGCACGGTGCAGTTACATGCGAAGATTTCTCACAATTCCTAGGGAAGGCTGTGGAACAGATGCACACTAGGCTTGATTCAACAAGGTATGATCAGTCATTCATTAATTCATTTCAATCTAACCAATTTGGAGCGTTTGGATTGGTCGAGAAAAAGGTTTACATATCAATAAACCCCAAAACTGGCGGGACTACTTTCCAATTTATTTGTACACAAAGATTGTTTATTGTTAGATACACACTCACTGCTCAAAAGATTGTTTTAAACAAAACTGATATCAATGTGATGTTTGTAATTAACTGATATTAATGCGGTGTTTGTGATGTATAAACACTGCCTCATAACGCGCACATCAGACATAAAGCCCATTTATTCAATCACTGTGTGTTTTATAAGTCAGGGTTTATACATGCGTAAACCTTAAGAATATCACATAATTCCTATAAAAAAGGAGCCATGAAATGTCACCTCCTCTCCTACATTTTCTTTAAGATACTTGCTTACACAAACAAATGAATCAACTTTGGTATCCTTTTTAATATAAGTCCATTAATAGGGCAACTTAGTGATGTAAAAGTAACATGCTTTAATAAATGTCATCTAAGGTATTAAATAGAATAAGCATGTTACTTTATTTATAAGGTGAATCTTGTGTGAAGCGACCGCTCAATGTTAACACATTGTCCAGTTCATATAATCATACAGGATGCTAGTCAAGTTTAAAGTCTGATAAGAGCTTTCCACATGGCAAGCTTAAGCATGCTGTTCACTGGTTGTACAGTCTATTTATTATACATAACTTCGATTGTGCTCGCTTAACACATGATTGACTTTAGCTAGCTTTCCCGTGTGAAGAATGCTATATATTTATGTGATCTTTTACAGATCATTCGCATACCGGACGTCTGCAAAGACTGTATACCCTCTAGTTGAAAAGGGGTCGAATGACAACATTGTAGTTGATGAACAAGAGGAACATGTTGAGTCGGACAACTTTTCCATTACACGGATTATACCAAGGTAATTACTAGTATAATCATTTAAGATATAGGCATTCGAATGATATTCGAATGCCATGACTTTATCCATACTATGGACAAAGTCATGATATTCGTCTGATAATACATTTTTAAGCGTCTTATCTACGCTTATTTAGGTTTAACCCTTTACCAAACGACAAATTTTGGACTATCCCAATTTTAAAGAAGTTGAAGATGACAATCTTAACCATGATGAAATTTAAAGTTGTTGCTCTTTATAGAGTAGAAATCATTGTGGTAAAAGGGAAAAATGCTAAGTTTGAGCAATTTCTCCTTTTACCACAATGATTTCTACAGGCATCTGCAAGAGCCCGTAAAATCCGGTTATTGTTTGGTAAAGGGTTAAGAGCCCTACAGTCGCCCGGCTGACTTACAGAAGGGAGATGCTTGATCGAGTCATGAGGACATCCATCACTTATGAGCTGGACATCGCGATATAACTGAATAATTACTGATGCGTTGTAAACCTTTATCATAATCAGAAACACACGACATTTCGTCCAAGCATTGATTGTAAATACAGCGTCTCTGCCAACTAAGCTACGAGGGCTTAGCTTGCGGTACGATTTTATGTGGCACATTAACCCATCATCTAACACATACTAACTTTAACGCAGCAATATTAAATTCTTAAGAAACCATTATGACAAAATGAAAATTGCTCATAACGCACAATTTCTCATTTTGTCACAATGTTTCTCCCTAATTTCAAAAAGATTTTTTTTTTAAATTTTCAATTTGTGTCGACTGATTCTTTCAATTTGAGCCAGTTAAGAAATCGAAATGAAATAATGAGTTAATGGGATAGAAAGTGCAACGTGACATACTAATAGGAGTGTCGTTATTAACAAAGTAAGAAATTGCAAAATTAAATATTTTTCATCGTTTTCAGAAACCATTACTTCGACACAGAAGATAGAAAGAGAGTGAAAGGGAAGAAGAAGGAAACAACTATTTCTAGAGATAGAAATGCCATATTGAAAGGTACACTTGGAGTTAGGTGGGAGAAGGCTCGACTGAATGAGTCGAAACTCTTAACAACAGACAGAATGGGGCTGAGTGATGATTTACTTTCTATACCGGAACAGTTATAAAAAAATGATCGACTTTGGAACACTAATATATTTAGAGCTTTTATGAAAAGTGTGCTCAAAATCATAAGCGTGCATTATCTATAAAGAGTAATATAGTCTTCGTAAAAAAGTGTTTTGTTTTTGATTTAATGGTCGTCGCTTATCCCATCCGTACAACCATTCAAGTATTTTCTGGTGAATTTTCTGTTTTATAATATATCAGCACGACGCTCTTTTGTAATGAGCGTATTACGATGTATCAAAATTAGACCTTTCATCAGAGAAGTCCCGAGTTACTAGTAGTTTAATCTTCAATGTTATCATCAGGGGCCCGTTTTATTAACGGCTTTTCGACAAGAGGTCGTACGTCAAAACTTCAAAATTCGTTTAATTAAGTATTATTCGATAAAACCCTGTCACGTGACTTCTTTTTGGAATCGCCTCGAAAAGACGATTCCAAAAAGATGTCACATGAAAGGATTAGCTCAAGAAAACAGAAATTAGAAGCCTGAAGCTTTGACTTGCAACCTCTTTTGCCTTAAGACCGTTGATAAAGCGGGCCCAAGTTTCATAAACGATGATTCTTTGAAAGATTAATGCATAAGTAAATATGAAAATCAAGACGTCCAGTTAGAAAATCACTATGCACTATAGCCGTGTCCCTAGACATCGGATCGATATAAGATGTTTGAAGGGACGGCGCCCATGAAAATGCAAAAGGCCTGGAGCGTTGTCGATGTGCCTACATCCACGTATATACCATCAAGGCTCTTAACCCATTTACCACATTTCAAATGGTTTTGATTGGCTCAAATTGGAAGAATCAGCAGATGACAATTTTAAGGTTTGCAAAAAATAGAACCTCATTTTGAAATTGAGCAGAAAACATTGTGACAAAAGGAGAAATTGCTCGTTATGAGCTATTTCTTCTTTTGTCACAATGGTTTCCAACGCCTTCTGCTATAGCTGTGTTATAACGAGTATCTATGGATTAAAGGGTTAATTGACCTCTGACATAATGGTAGTGCATGTGTAATGTTTCCGCAATTTTTCGGACAATAGACCACTAACGGAGTCCACTTCGCAGACTTTGTGAGCAGCCCATGCGTCTAAATATTGCATCATTTGGAAACCTTTGCTGACATACGTCCTAGATGATGTAGAACCATAACACATATTCTTAAAATTATAGATTTAGCACTTGGTCATGTAATTAAAAAGGACTAGAAAATTCAACCAGTATTCAACTTTTAATGAAACTGGATAAACCGAGAAACATAAATTGATTTCAATGATTGTCCGTAACACCATGAATATGTCAATTACCCATGGAGTTTCATGTGGTTCTTGAGGGTTGCCTTCGTCTTGAGAGATTTTCCACAAGTCTTACACTTAAAACTCGTAGCTTCGTGGATTTTTTCGTGCCTTTTCAGGTTACTTAGAAACCTAAAGTTTTTATTGCAAGTTTTGCAATAATACTGTTTTTCTCCTGTGTGAATACCACAGTGGTCGCGTAACTGACGAAGTTCCTCAAATTTGGCGTTACATGTCTGGCAACGATGAGACAACTGCTTGTCTTCCCGTTTCTGATGTCGTTTAAGATCCCTTTCGTTAAAGAACTTCTTCTTGCATCTATCACAGTGGTACGGCCTTTCTCCAGAGTGGCTTTGATTATGTCTGTCGTAGTTATGCTTGCTAAAAAAGACCAGCTCGCACTCAGAGCAAGTATATGGTCCCTTTCCCTGGTGCCGCTTTTCATGTTGAGTCAGTGCTGAGGCGGTCTTGAGGTTGCTGCCACAAATTCGACACAGCGGCATTATTCTGAAAAAGAAAGAAAAAATAATAAGACTTAAGAACAAATAATTCATCGATGGCTACGTGTAATACTCTTGTCAACTACAGCTTTTATTTGATTTAGTTACAACAGTATTGCATTTAGACATCGAACTGCACAAGTATGCTGAGCCGGGATGACATTTTAAGTAGATGTGAAAATCCCATGTTTTCAGAGAGCTGTTCAAATAGCTTTCTTTTTCAAACTACATGTACTTATTTATAGTACATGGCATTTCAATACGAGCGAATGGAACCTTTTAAGTTGAATAGCAAAGAAGAAATGATTAAGCATCTAATTTATGTGTGACCGATACCTCTTTTTTTAAGTGTGACCTACATCATTTATTGTGAATCTAAATATAAACACAGATAAATGCAGCTATTTCATTATTTTCTTTCATTGGAATACCGTCAGGCCGGCTGATGAAGATACGCATTCTTAATGGTCATGTTTCAGTGACGTTAGAATTGTTGGTAAACATGTTTTCGTAACATTTTGCAACGAAAAAACGCGCGAGAGTGAAAGAAAATGTTCGGGTGTCAAAAGTTGGTCGAAGTGTTCTCCATTATTACACAACGTACATACATGACTTGACCTGGAATAGAATCCCTGAACATCGGTCTCTTTGGTGCACTAACATTTAGGAGGAATAATTTGAAATAAAAGACATAAATAAGGCAAACAATCTTACCGGACTCTCAAACTGCACTCCAAATAACCTCCCGATATCACTTCCTGTGATGTCATTGATGACGTAGGTTGTTAGGGGTGTATAAGATGTGTTACGTTTACCCATTCCTTAATCTTATACCTATATTACTAAGTATGAGAATTTCTGTATCAGGATTCTCAATAACCCCTTTTCAGTTATTCCCGTCAATAACTTTCCCTATTCCCTGTAACCAACGTGCACTTCCATTGGACGTTACTTACACCAAATCTTATTGGACATTACTTCAGTGTTCCATTAATTTCATTGGACGTTAACCCGCTTTAACAGTATAAAAGCAACGTCATTTGAGGTTTACGCTGTTATTTTACTCCTACTGCTAGCATGGATCAGTTACGGAACGCAATCCTAAAAGTCTCCGAGGATCTAAACACCTTGCAGAGAGGGTTGATTGACTTGTGGACAATTATCCATCAAAGGTCGCAGGAGGACGATGTGCGAATTGTTAAAGTAGTGTACCGACGGACTGTGGATTGGCGACAACATGGAAACATAGTGTCATCCTATAGCCGTCATCGAAGATGTCCGGTGTGTGGGGCAAATTTTGGATGCTCACACCTTTAAGCCACACCATTCCAGCGTACACACCAAACGGCCCTTTTCAGGGCCAACCAGTTCTCTCGAAAGAACTTCTCATATTTGTCAAGTCGTTTTACTTTAAGCGTTATCGGACTTAGTCATTTTTACTCAGAATTTGAACTTAGAAAATTTTCGATCCATTTTCGGACTTTCAGGGGTACTCTTTCTTATTTCTTGCCCTAACCTAAAAACTTATAACTTTATAACAATTTTTTCAACTTTTTACCCAGGAACCTACGGACTTAGTCATTTTTGAACAATTTTTCCAAATTTTTGCCCAGGAACCTACGGACTTAGTCATTTTTCAACGATTTCTGTTCCAGACTGCCCTACCGCCCCGGCCCAGGAGGGGACCCTGGAACACCGGCTTGTTCCAGGGTCCCCTCCTTTACTACTAGCATGCTATACGGACACGATATACGGCCACGAAAGCATGCTATACGGACACGGACACGATATGCCGACACGAAAGCATGCTATACGGACACGATATTCGGACACAAAAGCATGCTATACGGACACAGACACGATATATGGACACGACAGCATGCTATACGGACACGATATACAGACACGAAAGCCTGCTCTATGGACACGCCTCTTCCCTCTAGGATCTAGGATTTCTGAAATGAAAACTTTTTAAGGGGCTACTGAAAAGAGAAGGTAGGGTGTTTTAAGCCATATATGTGAAAACAAGAGTTGTTGATGATTAAATAATTCTGAGGACTATAACATTGTTAAAGACGCGTATCATCATAGGCCTAAATACAGTTACAGAATAATAGTATCAAAAGCTTTGATCTTTATCGTTCTCAAATAGAATATACAGAAAAAAGGATAGAAGGTTCATTGTGCATTTAAAAATTTGGTAGAATTGATCATCAACACCTGTTTATGGCGACGTGTAATGCAGTCATGAAAGTAATATTGAATTTTGGAATAAATGGTTGTGTTGTGATATATATGAATATAATGAGATCTTACCTTGGATCATCATTGCAGACTTTGATCAACCATAAAGATGATCTGAAATACACATTCAATCTTAAAAACACATATTTAGTGAGTGTTAACAGATTTCAGGAACATTGGAAGATGATTTCTAGAAATTAATAAGCAGGACATGGGTTGTAGATACTTAATTGACGCTTCCTGACTTAAATGCGATACCAATAGGTGCATATCAAACAATAATACAACAACTCTATAATTTCAATGACGTTTTGTTTTATTTCAAATTTTATGATGAAGCACCTTTAAGCAAAAACCATTTCAATGTGATATTAATTAATCGGTGAGCATACCATAAGCAGTCGTTTGCTGCTGGCGTGGAACCATGTTAAATGTCTGCAAGATGAAAAGTACTAATCAATCAAACAAAGCTATATCCACCTACCATTTGCCATCTTAAGGTTCACTTGGGTTACGATTGTTCGTGAAGCATTGGCATATGTGCACGGAAAGGATTGTCTGAAATAAAAAGAGCTGATTAAAAGAAACCATGTCAATTGGGGGAAGGTTAGAGAGGGAGGAAGAGAGAGAGACTGTAAGAGAGATAGAGTGGGAGGCAATGAGAGATATAATGAAAGAGAAAAAAAGAGAGATGCAAGAAGAGAGGCAGGGAAAGAGAAAAAGAAAATAAAGGAAAGAAAGGACAGAGAGGGGGAAAGACAAAGAGGGAAGTAAAAAGAAAGAGAGACAGGAGGAAGAAGCGAGGCAGAGAAAGAGAGATAAGAGGGAGAGAGAATGATAGACAGAGTGAGCAATAATATCTGCTCATGCATTCTTCCTCTTTCACACTACTCCTACCTTACCATCTCTCCATTCCTCTTTCTCTTTCTTTCCTTCCTTCTTTTTGTCTCACATTCCCTGCTCCTCTCTTATTCTTTTTTTCTCATTGCCTTCCCCTTCCTTTCACTCTCTCTTTCTCTTTCCCATTCTCTCCTTTCCTTCCTTTATTCTCTCTCTCTCTCTCATATTTCTTCCTGTTTTCTTTCCTCTTTCTCTCGCATTACCACTTATCCCCTTCCCCTCTTTATCTCTTACACTCATTCTCTGCCCTTTCTTTGTCACACTCTCTCTCATTTCCCCATTCTTTTTTTCTGTCCACAACCACAAGCCTTTGCAGCCTCTTCACTCTCTACACATTCACCCTTCCTCCCTAATATTTCCCCTTTTTCGTTTCATGTATTTTTAACCTTTATAACTATTTGTATTCCCTCTTGTATACTTTGAACAGCCACACACTTTTAACCACGATCCTTTGCAACCTTTTAATTTTAAACTTCCTCCCTAATATTTCCCGTTTTTGATTTCCATTCTACTTTTTCTTATTTCTTCTTCTGGATCTTTTCAACTATCTTATTTCCACTTGTATACATACACCCAACCACATTATTCTAACCATAAACCTTTGCAACCTCTTGACATTTTGACCATCTCTTTCAATCACTATTTCAACCCAGGTGAGATTCGAACTCACAACTCCTGCTATATGAGAGGAGTGCTTAACCTTTGCGCTATTCTGGCAGATGTTATTCGCTAAAGTAATTTAAATATAAGAATTAGATGTACTTCGAATTAACCAATAATTGCTGACAGGAAAAGAATATTTTCATTTGACGAGATTCGAACTCACAACCCCTGCTATATGAGAGCATTGCTTAACCTCTCTGCACTATTCTGGCAGAAACTTTTATCATAAGTAATCTATGTATAAGATTTAGATGTATTTGGAATTAACAATTAATTGCTGTCAAGAAAAACATTTTAATTTTGCGAGATTCGAACTCACTACCCCTGCTATAGGAGAGCAGTGCTTAACCATTGCGCTATTCTGGCAGATACTTTTATCTAAAGTAATTTAGATATAAGATTTAATGTATTTGGAATTAACCATTACTAGCTGTCAAGAAAAATCATTTTCATTTGGTGATATTCGAACTTACAACCCCTGCTATACGAGAGCAGTGCTTAACCTTTGCGCTATTCTGGCAGATATAATTAGTAAAAGTAATTTCATTATAAGAATAAGATGTTTTCGGATTTAACCAATAATTCCTGTCAGGAAAAACATTTTCATTTTGCGAGATTCGAACTCACAACCCCTGCTTTATGCGAGCAGTGCTTAACCTCTGCGCTATTCTGGCAGATACCTTTATCTAAAGTAATCTATGTATAAGATTTAGATGTATTTGCAATTACCCAATATTTTGCTGTCAGGAAAAAACATTTTCATTTTACGAGAATCGAACTCACAACCCCTGCTATATGAGAGCAGTGCATAACCTCTGCGCTATTCTGACAGACGTTAATAACTACAATAATTAATATATAATAATTATATACATTTGATAGAAAGCAATAAGCATTTTCCGATAAAAAGCAATACCAGGAAGCACTCAATTAATTACCGGAACGATAAATTGGAATTAATATTTTGTCTTTCTAACAATAATACTTTCACGGTTGCAGGTTGTAAAATATTTATACATGAAATAATGTAGTTAGGAATAACTGCCAGGATAGCGCAGAGGTTAAGCACCGGTCTTGTATACCAGGGGTTGTGAGTTCGATTCTCACGTGGGACTGATAAGATAGAAGAAAGATGGTTAAAATAATATGAATGGTTACATATAAGGTCATATAAAGATCAGATAAAACGTTAAGAATTGGTTTAGAGATCAAAAGGGGTAAACAGTAAATGCGGAATACTGGGTAGAAGTGGTATGGGTTAAAACAGATATTAAGACCAGTCAAAACGTTAAAAATGGGTTAACAAATGAAAAGGTATACCTGAACGATGTGACATAAAAAAGGATAATAGGTAATTTAGGATACTTGAAGAAGCGATATGGGTTAAAACAGATGAAAAATGATAAACAGTAAATTCCACGAATATAGTTAAGGGTATAAAAAAGAGGGACATAGGGGAAGGGAATGGAGGAGAGAAAGAGAAAAGAGATAATAGGGAAGGAATAAGAAAGCAAGGGGGAGGGGATGATTGTAAGACAGATAGAGCGGGAGGCAATGAATGAAAGAGAAAAAGAAACAAAGAGATGGAAGAAGAGAGACAGAGAAAGAGGACAAGAGATCAGACATCAATTGAGGGAACGGTAGAGAGGGAGGAGGAGAGAGAGAGAGTACGAGAGATAGAGTGGGAGGCAATGAGAGAGATAATGAAAGAGAAAAAGAGAGAGATGCAAGAAGAGAGGCAGAGAAAGAGGAAAAGAAAAAGAGATGAGAAAGAGAATAAAGGAAGGGAAAGAAATAAAAACTGAGAAAAAGAGGAAAAAAGGAGAGAAAGAAGCTGACGGAAGAAGAGAGGCAGAGAAAGAGAGATGAGAAGAAGGGGGAGAGAGAATGATAGATGAGAAGGCTGAGCAATAATATCTCCTCGTGCATTCTTTCGCTTTCACACTTCTCCTACCTTACTATCTCTCTTTCTCTTCTTTTTCTCTATCATTCCCCTGTCTTATTCTATTTTTCTCATTGCCTCCCCCTCCCTCTCTACCCCTCACTCTCCTTCCCTTCATTCATGCTCTCTCTGCCTTAATTCACAGTGCATACTTTAAGCCAACCACTGTTCACAACCACAAGCCTTTGCAACCTCTTCAACCTCTACACATTCACCCTTTCCTCTACCCTTTCATTTCATGTATTTTTAACCTTTATAACTATTTGTTTTCCCTCTTGTATACTTTGACCGGCCACACACTTTTAACCACGGTCCTTTGCAACCTTTTTATCTTTGAACTTCAACCCTAATATTTCCCGTTTTTGATTTCCATTCTACTTTTTCTTATTCCTTCTTCTTGACCTTTTCAACTATCTTATTTCCACTTGTATACATAAACCCAACCACATTATTCTCACCATAAACCTTTGAAACCTCTTGACATTTTGACCATCTCTTTCAATCACTTTTCAACCCAGGTGAGATTCGAACTCACAACTCCTGCTATATGAGAGGAGTGCTTAACCTCTGCGCTATTCTGGCAGATATTATTATCTAAAGTAATTTAAATATAAGAATTAGATGTACTTCGAAATAACCAATAATTGCTGTCAAGAAAAAACATTTTCATTTGACGAGATTCGAACTCACAACCCCAGCTATAAGAGAGCATTGCTTAACCTCTGCACTATTCTGGCAGATACTTTTATCATAAGTAATTTATGTATAAGATTTAAATGTATTTAGAATTAACCAATAATTGCTGTCAAGAAAAACATTTTCATTTTGCAAGATTCGAACTCACTACCCCTGCTATAGGAGAGCAGTGCTTAACCAATGCGCTATTCTGGCAGATACTTTTATCTAAAGTAATTTAGGTATAAGATTTAATGTATTTGGAATCCATTAATTGCTGTCAGGAAAAAACATTTTCATTTGGTGATATTCGAACTAACAACCCCTGCTTTACGAGAGCAGTGCTTAACCTCTGCGCTATTCTGGCAGATACCTTTATCTAAAGTAATCTATATATAAGATTTAGATGTATTTGGAATTAACCAATAATTGCTGTCAGGAAAAAACATTTTCATTTGGTGATATTCGAACTCACAACCCATGCTACATGAGATCAGTGCTTAACCTCTGCGCTTTTCTGGCAGATATAATTAGTTAAAGTAATTTAAGTATAAAATAAGATGTATTACGGAATGAACCAATAATTCCTGTCAGGAAAAACATTTTCATTTTACGAGATTCGAACTCACAACCCCTGCTATATGAGAGCAGTGCATAACCTCTGCGCTATTCTGACAGACGTTAATAACTACAATAATTAATATATCATAATTATATACATTTGATAGAAAGCAATAAGCATTTTCCGATAAAAAGCAATACCAGGAAGCACTCAATTAATTACCGGAACGATAAATTGGAATTAATATTTTGTCTTTCTAACAATTATACTTTCACGGTTGCAGGTTGTAAAATATTTATACATGAAATAATGTAGTTAAGAATAACTGCCAGGATAGCGCAGAGGTTAAGCACCGGTCTTGTATACCAGGGGTTGTGAGTTCGATTCTCACGTGGGACTGATAAGATAGAAGAAAGATGGTTAAAATAATATGAATGGTTACATATAAGGTCATATAAAGATCAGATAAAACGTTAAGAATTGGTTTAGAGATCAAAAGGGGTAAACAGTAAATGCGGAATACTGGGTAGAAGTGGTATGGGTTAAAACAGATATTAAGACCAGTCAAAACGTTAAAAATGGGTTAACAAATGAAAAGGTATACCTGAACGATGTGACATAAAAAAGGATAATAGGTAATTTGGGATACTTGAAGAAGCGATATGGGTTAAAACAGATGAAAAATGATAAACAGTAAATTCCACGAATATAGTTAAGGGTATAAAAAAGAGGGACATAGGGGAAGGGAATGGAGGAGAGAAAGAGAAAAGAGATAATAGGGAAGGAATAAGAAAGCAAGGGGGAGGGGATGATTGTAAGACAGATAGGGCGGGAGGCAATGAATGAAAGAGAAAAAGAAACAAAGAGATGGAAGAAGAGAGACAGAGAAAGAGGACAAGAGATCAGACATCAATTGAGGGAACGGTAGAGAGGGAGGAGGAGAGAGAGAGAGTACGAGAGATAGAGTGGGAGGCAATGAGAGAGATAATGAAAGAGAAAAAAGAGAGAGATGCAAGAAGAGAGGCAGAGAAAGAGGAAAAGAAAAAGAGATGAGAAAGAGAATAAAGGAAGGGAAAGAAATAAAAACTGAGAAAAAGAGGAAAAAAGGAGAGAAAGAAGCTGACGGAAGAAGAGAGGCAGAGAAAAAGAGATGAGAAGAAGGGGGAGAGAGAATGATAGATGAGAAGGCTGAGCAATAATGTCTCCTCGTGCATTCTTTCGCTTTCACACTTCTCCTACCTTACTATCTCTCTTTCTCTTCTTTTTCTCTATCATTCCCCTGTCTTATTCTATTTTTCTCATTGTCTTCCCCCTCCCTCTCTACCCCTCACTCTCCTTCCCTTCATTCATGCTCTCTCTGCCTTAATTCACAGTGCATACTTTAAGCCAACCACTGTTCACAACCACAAGCCTTTGCAACCTCTTCAACCTCTACACATTCACCCTTTCCTCTACCCTTTCATTTCATGTATTTTTAACCTTTATAACTATTTGTTTTCCCTCTTGTATACTTTGACCGGCCACACACTTTTAACCACGGTCCTTTGCAACCTTTTTATCTTTGAACTTCAACCCTAATATTTCCCGTTTTTGATTTCCATTCTACTTTTCCTTATTCCTTCTTCTTGGCCTTTTCAACTATCTTATTTCCACTTGTATACATAAACCCAACCACATTATTCTCACCATAAACCTTTGAAACCTCTTGACATTTTGACCATCTCTTTCAATCACTTTTCAACCCAGGTGAGATTCGAACTCACAACTCCTGCTATATGAGAGGAGTGCTTAACCTCTGCGCTATTCTGGCAGATATTATTATCTAAAGTAATTTAAATATAAGAATTAGATGTACTTCGAAATAACCAATAATTGCTGTCAAGAAAAAACATTTTCATTTGACGAGATTCGAACTCACAACCCCAGCTATAAGAGAGCATTGCTTAACCTCTGCACTATTCTGGCAGATACTTTTATCATAAGTAATTTATGTATAAGATTTAAATGTATTTAGAATTAACCAATAATTGCTGTCAAGAAAAACATTTTAATTTTGCGAGATTCGAACTCACTACCCCTGCTATAGGAGAGCAGTGCTTAACCATTGCGCTATTCTGGCAGATACTTTTATCTAAAGTAATTTAGGTATAAGATTTAATGTATTTGGAATCCATTAATTGCTGTCAGGAAAAAACATTTTCATTTGGTGATATTCGAACTTACAACCCCTGCTTTAAGAGAGCAGTGCTTAACCTCTGCGCTATTCTGGCAGATACCTTTATCTAAAGTAATCTATATATAAGATTTAGATGTATTTGGAATTAACCAATAATTGCTGTCAGGAAAAAACATTTTCATTTGGTGATATTCGGACTCACAACCCATGCTACATGAGATCAGTGCTTAACCTCTGCGCTTTTCTGGCAGATATAATTAGTTAAAGTAATTTAAGTATAAGAATAAGATGTATTACGGAATGAACCAATAATTCCTGTCAGGAAAAACATTTTCATTTTACGAGATTCGAACTCACAACCCCTGCTTTATGAGAGGAGTGCTTAACCTCTGCGCTATTCTGTCAGATATTATTATCTAAAGTAATTTAAATATAAGAATTAGATGTACTTCGAATTAACCAATAATTGCTGTCAAGAAAAAACATTTTCATTTGACGAGATTCGAACTCACAACTCCTGCTTTATGCGAGCCGTGCTTAACCTCTCTGCACTATTCTGGCAGAAACTTTTATCATAAGTAATCTATGTATAAGATTTAGATGTATTTGGAATTAACAATTAATTGCTGTCAGGAAAAAACATTTTCAATTGGTGATATTCGAACTTACAATTCCTGCTATACGAGAGCAGTGCTTAACCTCTGCGCTATTCTGGCATATACCTTTATCTAAAGTAATCTATATATAAGATTTAGATGTATTTTGAATTAACCAATAATTGCTGTCAGGAAAAAACATTTTCATTTTGTGATATTTGAACTCACAACCCCTACTATATGAGACCAGTGCTTAACCTCTGCGCTATTCTGGCAGATATAATTAGTTAAAGTAATTTAACAATATAAGATGTATTCGGAAGATGTATTCGGAATGAACCAATAATGCCTGTCAGGAAAAACATTTTCATTTTGCGAGATTCGAACTCACAACCCCTGCTTTATGCTAGCAGTGCTTAACCTCTGCGCTATTCTGGCAGATACCTTTATCTAAAGTAATCTATGTATAAGATTTAGATGTATTTGGAATTAACAAATATTTTGCTGTCAGGAAAAAACATTTTCATTTGGCGAGAATCGAACTCACAACCCCTGCTATGTGAGAGCAGTGCTTAGCCTCTGCGCTATTCTGGCAGATATAATAAGTTAAAGTATTTTATCTATAAGAATAAGATGTATTCGGATTTAACCAATAATTCCTGTCAGGAAAAACATTTTCATTTTACGAGATTCGAACTCACAACCCCTGCTTTATGCGAGCAGTGCTTAACCTCTGCGCTATTCTGGCAGATACCTTTATCTAAAGTAATCTATGTATAAGATTTAGATGTATTTGGAACTAACCAATATTTTGTTGTCAGGAAAAAACATTTTCATTTGTCGAGAATCAAACTCACAACCCCTGCTATATAAGAGCAGTGCTTAGCCTCCGCGCTATTCTGGCAGATACCTTTATCTAAAGGAATCTATATGGGGAGCGACGTGAGAAAACCCACCTTATGGTCAAAATTTTCGGTTTTTTCAGCGATTATTTTAGTTCGATTTTCGTTTGTTAAAATGATATAAGTCTCATGTAAATGTGTCAAAAAATGCGGTTCCTATAAGCGTTCAAAGACGTCAGGTAAGTAGAGAAATACCACGCGAGTGACGCGACGTCAGCGTTTTGGCGAACGGCGTAATCTTAATCGACGTTTGAATTTTGGAGTTACCATATCTGAGCTCTTCATTATACAAAAATACCTTTCTACTTCGTCTTGGAGCCAAAGCTTAGGAAACAAAACTGTCATGTTAAGATTTAATTCAAAGTTATAAAAGATCCGATTCAATTGGTTGACATTTACATAAAGGGAAATTAAACACTACAGATCTAGCGGTCAACAAATAGGCAATATTCACTTCTGACCTGGACTTACAGTTACATTGTGTCGAACCCTCGAAATACACAGGTCTACTTGAAAAAAGTAGCCTTGTTTTCTTTTTAACTAATGGCCATGGATCAGGAAAGTGCCAGTTTTGGAAGGATTTCGGTTGTGTCGGACCGATTGCAACTGGCGATTTTATGAAAAAATCGGTCCCAATATCACAGACAGATATACAATTCTCCACACTTAAAAGTACATGTTTCTCTGTTATCCCAAAATAAAACCGTGAAATGCTTTCCGTGTTGAACAATGTCTTAAGAGTTTATTTAGGGGGTTCGATTATGGAAACTTATTGGCGCGCCTGATTGAGAAGTACAAATTACATGTTTGTTTCACGTGATCCGATTATTTAACAACATTTGGTTCATTTTTAATGGCACATGGTAGATGAAGATGCAAGAAATGAAGGAATATCTATTTGTAAAGCATGGTGTTCTGTCCTATGAAAAAGTTGCTTCCCTCGCCGATTGAAATGTTCTATTAACATTGAACACTTTTCATCATAAATGTGAGGCTTGAAGATTCAGGTCGTTTATGGAAGATGATAAACAACGAACAGATCATCCTGTTTATGTTTGAAATTGATCGGCTTTTTCTAAATTAGTTCTTGAAAGTTAACAATTCAGAAACAAAATAAAATTTATTGAAAATATATTTAATGTGATGTCAAATTCAATGTTAATTTGAACTTGTCATCTAAGCACAATGTATGGTTTAGAGTAGGATGGACACATGGAATATGTCTTTACCGCGGGGGTAGCGAAGAAGTATTGGAGGGAAGGCCGTATCTGGGATGGATTGAGATTTGGTGATCCCTGCTTATGGCCGATGAGTATTTTCGAAGTTTACCCTTGAATACATGTAAAGATAAATGTGTCAACAATCTGTATGCCACATATGCCAGCTGAGCTCTAATTTTGGAGTCGTTGTGGCGACACTTTAACATTATGTGAGCTAACACAAAGTCAAATTAACACCTAGTAAGACCAGTTCTGTTGAAGACAATTTCTTTCATTAGTATATGCAAAAAACACAAAGCTACATGTGCCGATCATTTCAATTAATATTTGATGTGCATGCATATTTGCTTTATTGCGGAGTATACATGTGTTATATTGCGGTAATTGACCTACAGACAATAATTAAATGCAGTTTTTCCATATTGAAAAAGAAAATATGTTTTCAGTCAAAATGATTTTTGAATTCTAGACCTACATGAAACTTGCACGTGGTATAGTATCTTTCTGAGCTTCCTGTCACCACACTCCAAATAAGGTAGCCAACAACGAACTAATGCTTTTGCCCTAAAATACAGTGTAAGCTGTTTATTAAAAAAAATGTAATAGCCTATATTATACAAATTGAAATGCCTTATCGAATTGATAAAGATGTCAATAGTGATGCAGATTGCGTTTGTTCACGTGTCAATTTTAACAGGTCAGAAATGCGAATCACAGACCGATATCCGGATGCCATATTACAGTGTGTTGTTGGGAACTAACCATATAACACGCAGTCGCTTGACGATTCTTTAGGTCATAAATACGTTATGATATTTGAGGCCATTCTCTGCCTCTTACCTGTCACTTAATATTGATTTTCCGCTTTGTTTCCTTTCTTTCGTGTTTTATTTTCATTTTTTGACATTTGATTCCATATTACTAACAGGCTAAACAGAATAGATGATTTGTGTCTTTGTGTAGGAATGGCTAGTATCGGGATAGACTTCAAATTATTATCCGATTGGCCTTCGGTTCACCGGATAGTATTCATACACCTTGACCGAAAATATTTCCGATTCACGGGACAAGCCATCTAGTGTCTATAAATCACTTTGATACAGTAGTTCAGTCATGTCGCCGTTTTCGGTTACACTAGCCATGTTTCTTGTATGGCATAACCAGTGGAGGACAATATTCATCCAAAGCAACATGCAAATGTTTAGATGTGACAGATAAATAAAGAATGGCGAAACGATTTATAAAAAGTGTTACCATCTTTCCCGACGGTCTGATTCTCATCTATCAGGGAATTGACCTGCTTTGACTGGTCATCTATGCAGACTCCAAACAGTTAGATCTAAGGGAAAAAGATAGAGCGATCCCGTTGGTCGGGCATATTATAGGAGGCTCACGTTTTGATTTTTAAAGTCAAATGTCAAGTGCTCAAATCTTTGTGATGTTTGGTGACCGGTGCATTTCCACAGGTATTCTTATCCTTGAAGCTGCTTCATGTTATCAATGGATATGTCGTGGAATAGTGGTAACGTATCACAACAAACAACTTTTCCATTCACACGGAAGGTTGATCCATCTCTCTGCCTTTTTGTTCCACTTTTGTTAAGCTCCGTGACCGGGATCTGTAAGAGTGTCATGACTGTCAGCTCTTTTTCATGATTTACATGGCTAAAGGACGAACGACAGAATATCATTTGTTTGGCACTTTAGTTAACATCCTTGACCACACTCTTGGATGCAAACATCCCCAGAATAGGGGTCCTGGTCTGTAAGAGAAATGAGTAAATGATCCATCCTTACTGATGGACGCAAATTATGACCTAGCCTGATCACCAATGCTCTAAATTCACTACTGTGATCAACTAGTGGGTTTCCTCTGTCGTTTTCCTTGAAAACATCCTCCAACAAGTCCTGACATATGGTCGGTGTCCTTTCAAAGTGGTTTGATAAGAATGTTTCTAATTCCAAAGATTCCAAGGTCATAACAGTTAAACCTAGGGTTAACTTTAATCTTAATACAGCTATATATAGAACATTTATACAAATGAATCATATGATAATAGTTAAAAGGGAAAGCAAATAAAGAAACTCAATAACAGTTGTATGTAAACCTAATTGTTAGGCATAACGACGCTGTAGTCAGTTTTGCAACAATCTCGGTTTTTAAAATTGAATCCTTGAAGAATTGACGGAACTCTGCAGGCAATTTGTCATATCTAACTTGTAGTCACGCAATCAATAGAAAAAGAGTTTTAATTAAACTTGATTCAACTAGGAATATAAGAATGAGAAAGATTTGTCGGTAATATTATTGATATGGTTACTTTCCTGATCGCGGCTTAGATTTCAAAGAAAATGAGTATTATAATAAATATTATATAAGGTAAATGAATGAAGAATGATTTAACTCATAATTTCAGTTCCTTTTTAGACTGGAACATTTTACCGAAAGTTTAAAGATTAAATGTTCAAACAATAGATCGCGTTTGAAAACAGCGGGTAAACTTAAACAACGCCGTAATAAATGACGTCACTTTGACAGCGATTTATTGATTATTGCGCGTTAAACCATAAGGTGGGTTTTCTCACGTCGCACGTCATATATAAGATATAGATATTAGATTACCAATAATTGCTGTCAGGAAAAAAACATTTTCATTTTGTGATATTTGAACTCACAACCCCTGCTATATGAGACCAGTGCTTAACCTTTGCGCTATTCTGGCAGATATAAGTAGTTAAAGTAATTTAACAATATAAGATGTATTCGGAAGATGTATTCGGAATGAACCAATAATGCCTGTCAGGAAAAACATTTTCATTTTGCGAGATTCGAACTCACAACCCCTGCTTTATGCGAGCAGTGCTTAACCTCTGCGCTATTCTGGCAGATACCTTTATCTAAAGTAATCTATGTATAAGATTTAGATGTATTTGGAATTAACCAATATTTTGCTATCAGTAAAAAACATTTTCATTTGGCGAGAATCGAACTCACAACCCCTAACTGCTATGTGGGAGCAGTGCTTAGCCTCTGCGCTATTCTGGCAGATATAATTAGTTAAAGTAATTTATCTATAAGAATAAGATGTATTCGGATTTAACCAATAATTCCTGTCAGGAAAAACATTTTCATTTTACGAGATTCGAACTCACAACCCCTGCTTTATGCGAGCCGTGCTTAACCTCTGCGCTATTCTGGCAGATACCTTTATCTAAAGTAATCTATGTATAAGATTTAGATGTATTTGGAATTAACCAATATTTTGTTGTCAGGAAAAAACATTTTCATTTGTCGAGAATCGAACTCACAACCCCTGCTATATAAGAGCAGTGCTTAACCTCTGCGCTATTCTGGCAGACGTAAATAACTACAATAATTAATATATAAGAATTATATACATTTGATAGAAAGCAATAATCTTTTTCCGATAAAAAGCAATACCAGGAAGCACTCAATTCATTACCGTAAGGATAAATTGGAATTAATATTTTGTCTTTCTAACAATAATAATTACACGGTTGCAGGTTGTAAAATATTTATACATGAAATAGTGTAGTTAAGAATAACTGCCAGGATAGCGCAGAGGTTAAGCACCGGTCTTATATACCAGGGGTTGTGAGTTCGATTCTCACGTGGGACTGATAAAATAGAAGAAAGATGGTTAAAATACTATGAATGGTTACATATAAGGTCATATAAAGATCCGATAAAACGTTAAGAATCGGTTTAGAGATTAAAAGGGGTAAACAGTAAATGCGGAATACTGGGTAGGAGTGGTATGGGTTAAAACAGATATCGAGACCAGTCAAAACGTTAAAAATGGGTTAACAGATGAAAACGTATACCTGAACGATGTGATATAAAAAAAAAAAATAATAGGTAATTTGGGATACTTGATGAAGCGATATGGGTTAAAACATATGAAATCTGATAAATCGTAAATTCCAGGAATATAGTTAAGGGGATAAAAAAGAGGGAGGAAGAGAGAGAGACTGTAAGATAGATAGAGTGGGAGGCAATGAGAGAGATAATGAAAGAGAAAAGGAAAGAGATGCAAGAAGAGAGACAGAGAAAGAGGAAAAGAAAAGGAGATAAGAATAAAGGAAGGGAAAGAGATAAAAACTGAGAGAAAGAGGAAAGACAGACGGAGAGAAAGAAGCAGACGGAAGAAGAGAGGCAGAGAAAGAGAGCTGAGAAGAAGGGGGAGAGAGATTGATAGATGAGAAGGGTGAGCAATAATGTCTCCTCGTGGATCCTTTCGCTTTCACACTTCTCCTACCTTACTATCTCTCTTTCATTCTCTTCTTTTTCTCTATCATTCCCCTGTCTTATTCTATTTTTCTCATTGCCTTCCCCTTCCTTTCTCTCTCCCTTTCTCTTTCCCATTCTCTCCTTTCCTTCTTTTATGCTCTCTCTCTCTCATCTTTATTCCTGTTTTCTTTCCTCTCGCATTACCACTTGTTCCTTTCCACTCTTTATCTCTTACACTCATTCTCTGCCCTTTCTTTGTCTAACTCTCTCTCTCATTTCCCCATTCTTTATTTCTCTCTATGTTTCACTCTCTAACCTCACTCTCCTTCCCCTCATTCATGCTCTCTCTGCCTTAATTCACAGTGCATACTTTAAGCCAACCACTGTCTACAACCACAAGCCTTTGCAACCTCTTCACCCTCTACACATTCACCCTTCCTCCCTAATATTTCCCCTTTTTCATTTCATGTATTTTTAACATTTATAACTATTTGTATTCCCTCTTGTATACTTTGACCGGCCACACACTTTTAACCACGGTCCTTTGCAACCTTTTAATTTTTGAACTTCCTCCCTAATATTTCCCGTTTTTGATTTCCATTCTACTTTTCATTATTCCCTCTTTTTGATCTCTTCAACTATCTTATTTCCACTTGTATACATAAACCCAACCACATTATTCTAACCATAAACCTTTGCAACCTATTAACATTTTGACCATCTCTTTCAATCACTATTTCAACCCAGGTGATATTCGTGCATTCTTTCGCTTTCACACTTCTCCTACCTTACTATCTCTCCGTTTCTCTTATCTCTCTTTCCTTCCTTTTTTTTCTCTATCATTCCCCTGTCTTATTCTATTTTTCTCATTGCCTCCCCCTTCCTTTCTCTCTCTTTCGCATTCTCTCCTTTCCTTCTTTTATGCTCACTCTCATCTTTCTTCCTGTTTTCTTTCCTCTCTCTCTCTCGCATTTCCACTTATTCCCTTCCCCTCTTTATCTCTTACACTCATTCTCTGCCCTTTCTTTGTCTCAATCTCTCTCATTTCCCCATTCTTTATTTCTTTCTATGTCTCCCTATCTATCCTCTCATTTCATGTATTTTTAACCTATATAACTATTTGTATTCCATCTTGTATACTTTGACCGGCCACACACTTTTAACCACGGTCCTTTGCAACCTTTTCATCTTTAAACTTCCTAATCGCTTGCACTTCAGAACACTGCTGCACACGACTTTAGGAATCACTGAGACCAAAGGCGAAATTACTTGTAACAAGCAATTTCTACTTTTGTCACGGTGATTCCAAGCTAAAATCATTAGAATGAAAGGTTATGTTTCATACATCATAATCAATGTCTGTTGTTGCTCTCAAATCGGACCTTTCTAAATTCCTAATATAGGGGAGGGAATTGATGAGAATAGACTATAAAAAGACTGCAATAAAAAGGCGTAAATAATTAAATTTTCCTATGGCGAGATCAGGACTATTAGCATTTGGAGCATTATCTTTTTAGGCCTATAGAAACAAGAAGATAATAACCTTATGTTTTTCTTTCTCTTAACTCATTAGTGTTTTTATAGAAATGTTGTTATACGATTAAACAAAACTGGTTTTTGTATTTTAGTCACATAAAATACAATTAACATTGACATGACACTCATTAAAGTACTCTTATTACTGCTGACCAAATTGTTTCTATTCTTAGATCAACAAGCCGCTAAAGCAATGTACGGGGAAAACACACATAGGAAAAAGAAGGATCGTTTACGTTCGGGAATAAAACTTTTTATCCAACAATAAATGTCCTTCACGTGCATTTTTATTTTACTCGTAGGTGTGGAAATGGCGAATATTCGAGCAATATGCCCCCTGGTCTCGGGACGGTGAACTGTTTTGTGGATCCTTGCAGTAACGCTCTTAGAGAAGGTTGCCATGGATACCCGAATGCCAAATGCGTGTATGTCATTCTTTTCTGGCAGTTTTCTTCATGCAATTAGTCGATGGGTTGACTAAAGACAATTTGAATAAAATGGTTAAGAAAAGTAAATGTATAAAGCTATAATCTCTGATATGTAAGCCCAAATCAAGGTCAGACATAAATTGGACTTCTGACAATTTTCTCACAATTGATATATGCTGTGTATTGGGGCATCTTTGGTCACGTGGTTAGAGTACTAAACAACGCTGAGCTTGAAGATAAAAATCAGAAGTTAACCTAGTTAGTTGCTGAAAAACCCTTTTAACAACATTTATATATATAAATGATGCGATTTTTAGAAACAAAAACTATCACCGACACGGCATATCATCTCTGTAAAATGGTAATTTCCTCACCATGATTGAAGGGTATTCTATGAGATGGTTTTCACTGGGACAACTTGTTGCAACGTATATGATGAGTAGGTTGTAACTAACGCAGTTCTTTATCACATATTTATGTGTAGTCTTTGATACATATGGTACTTTCAGTTCAAACTATTGCGGCGGTTGTAACAACAACTGGTATGATGTAAACGGTAATGACGTTTTCTGCCACACCAGGCCCACCACCGCCCTAGTAAGTATATGGTCTTCTTGACACTTCGACAAATTGCTTCCTCCAACGTCCAAGACGTTTATAGCTCGACTAAAGGAATGATTAATCCCCCTTACTTCATGCTAGCTCGTGTATACGCATCTGCTAAAAAATGTCTTTCTAAACCAACATGACATAGCGATAAATAGAGAATAGATGGTTGGTGTCGTGAATTGGAAATGTTATCGGGCAAGGCATAGGAATATTATCCGGTGAGCCGAAGGCGAAACGGATAATAATCCGAGCCCGAGCCCGATTAATTTTCCTATTCAAAGACAAAATTATCTATTCTATTTATCATGTTGCCTCCATGGATTATTATTAACAAACACAATGAAAACAAAATACAAAATAAAGGAAACAAAAGACAGAAAACAAGTAGAGAATGACATGCACACATGACAAAATTATCTATTCTATTTATCATGTTGCCTCCATGGATTATTATTAACAAACACAATGAAAACAAAATACAAAATAAAGGAAACAAAAGACAGAAAACAAGTAGAGAATGACATGCACATATGACGTCATATGCCATGACGTAGATATGACTTCATGATTGATTTCACACGTGAATGAGTGATGTATGATTAGTGCCGGATATCACAAATGTTATACGGCACCCTGTTATCGGTCCGTTTATTGCACTAGTGACAGGATAAATTCTATTAAATTTCATGGTTTTAATATTAAGGATTTTGGTGCCGCCAATTGTGCTTTCATCAGTCACAAATGTTGTTATTGGTGATTGGGTAAAGTACTCCATCTTAAAAGACATAGATATGTCCTCATCTGACGGAGAATAGTCCCCCACACCATTTATTACAGGCGTTCTACCCTTCTCTTGGAAATGACGTACTAATTATATAAATAAACACTTGTAAATGTAATTGCTCTTTGAAGTTAAAACACATTCTTAATCGGCGTTTATGTATTTAATGATGTATTACTTATTCTATTACAGCCAACGAAAGGTTAAAACTGGTCATACAGAGAGATTCACCAACCGTGTTGTTATATGCTTTAGATTCGTGACAAATAAAACATTACATCAAATGATTAAAAGCTCCTCTTTTCAATTTGTCCTGTTCAATATAAGGCAAGGACGATAGTTGTTAAACTATCCTCACTAGAACAAGGGATTTCCCGTATTTAACATTGTTGCACAACACCGGATAATCGTCAGTATTGGTCATTATATAGACACATATAAGATAGAGAGAAAACTGAGAGTAAGAGGAAAGACAATTGGAGAGAAAGAAGCAGACGGAAGAAGAGAGGCAGAGAAAGAGAGATGAGAAGAAGAGAATGATATATGAAAAGGATGAGCAATAATGTCTCCTCGTGCATTCTTTCACATTTCTCCTACCTTACTATCTCTCCATTTCTCTTATCTCTCTTTCATTCTCTTCTTTTTCTCGATCATTTCCCTGTCTTATTCTATTTTTCTCATTGCCTTCCCCTTCCTTTCTCTCTCATTTTCTTTTTCCCATTCTCTTCTTTTCTTTTTTTATGCTCTCTCCCTCTCATCTTTCTTCCTGTTTTCTATCCTAACTCTCTCTCTCTCTCGCATTATCACTTGTCCCCTTCCCCTCTTTATCTCTTAGACTCATTCTCTGCCCATTCTTTATTTCTCTCTATGTCCCACTCTCTACCCTCACTCTCTTTCCCCTCATTCATGCACTCTCTGCCTTAATTCACAGTGCATACTTTAAGCCAACCTCTTCACCCTCTACACATTCACCCTTCCTCCCTAATATCCCCCTTTTTCATTTCATGTATTTTTAACCTTTATAACTATTTGTATTCCCTCTTGCATACTTTGACCGGCCACACACTTTTAACCACGGTTCTTTGCAACCTTTTAATTTTTGAACTTCCTCCCTAATATTTCCCGTTTTTGATTTCCATTCTACTTTTCCTTATTCCTTCTTCCCCTTTGAACTATCTTATTTCCACTTGTATACATAAACCCAACCACATTATTCTAACCATAAACCTTTGCAACCTCTTGACATTTTGACCATCTCTTTCAATCACTATTTCAACCCAGGTGAGATTCGAACTCACAACTCCTGCTATATGAGAGGAGTGCTTAACCTCTGCGCTATTCTGGCAGATATTATTATCTAAAGTGATTTAAATATAAGAATTAGATGTACTTCGAATTAACCAATAATTGCTGTCAAGAAAAAACATTTTCATTTGACGAGATTCGAACTCACAACCCCTGCTATAAGAGATTATTGCTTAACCTCTGCACTATTCTGGCAGATACTTTTATCATAAGTAATTTATGTATAAGATTTAAATGTATTTGGAATTAACCAATAATTGCTGTCAAGAAAAACATTTTCATTTTGTGAGATTCGAACTCACTACCCCTGCTATATGAGAGCAGTGCTTAACCATTGCGCTATTCTTGCAGATACTTTTATCTAAAGTAATTTATGTATAAGATTTAATGTATTTGGAATTAACCATTAATTACTGTCAGGAAAAAACATTTTCATTTGGTGATATTCGAACTTACAACCCCTGCCATACGAGAGCAGTGCTTAACCTCTGCGCTATTCTGGCAGATACCTTTATCTAAAGTAATCTATATATAAGATTTAGATGTATTTGGAATTAACCAATAATTGCTGTCAGGAAAAAACATTTTCATTTGGTGATATTCGAACTCACAACCCATGCTATATGAGATCAGTGCTTAACCTCTGCGCTATTCTGGCAGATATAATTAGTTAAAGTAATTTAAGTTTAAGAATAAGATGTTTTGGGAATGAACCAATAATTCCTGTCAGGAAAAACATTTTCATTTTGCGAGATTCGAACTCACAACCCCTGCTTCATGCGAGCAGTGCTTAACCTCTGCGCTATTCTGGCAGATACCCTTATCTAAAGGAATCTATGTATAAGATTAAGATGTATTTGGAATTAACCAATATTTTGCTGTCAGGAAAAAACATTTTCGTTTGTCGAGAATCGAACTCACAACCCCTGCTATATAAAAGGAAGTGCTTAACCTCTGCGCTATTCTGACAGACGTTAACAACTACAATAATTAATATATAAGAATTATATACATTTGATAGAAAGCAACAATCATTTTCCGATAAAAAGCAATACCAGAAAGCACTCAATTAATTACCGTAAGGATAAATTGGAATGAATATTTTGTCTTTCTAACAATAATAAGTTCACGGTTGCAGGTTGTAAAATATTTATACATGAAATAGTGTAGTTAGGAATAACTGCCAGGATAGTGCAGAGGCTAAGCACCGGTCTTATATACCAGGGGTTATGAGTTCGATTCTCACGTGGGGCTGATAAAATAGAAGAAAGATGGTTAAAATAGTATGAATGGTTACATATAAGGTCATATAAAGATCCGATAAAACGTTAAGAATCGGTTTAGAGATTAAAAGGGGTAAACAGTAATTGCGGAAACTTGGTAGAAGTAGTATGGGTTAAAACAGATATTAAGACCAGTCAACACGTTAAAAATGGGTTAACAGATGAAAAGGTATACCTGATCGATGTGATATAAAAAAAGGATAATAGGTAATTTGGGATACTTGAAGAAGCGATATGGGTTAAAGCAGATGAAAAATGATAAACAGTAAATTCCAGGAATATAGTTAAGGGGATAAAAAAGAGGAAAAGAAAAAGAGATGAGAAAGAGAATACAGTAAGGGATAGAGAGAAAAACTGAGAGAAAGAAGCAGACGGAAGAAGAGAGGCAGAGAAAGAGAGATGAGAAGAAGGGGGAGAGAGAATGATAGATGAGAAGGGTGAGCATTAATGTCTCCTCGTGCATTCTTTCGCTTTCACACTTCTCCTACCTTACTATCTCTCCATTTCACTTATCTGTCTTTCCTTCCTTTTTTTCTCTATCATTCCCCTGTCTTATTCTATTTTTCTCATTGCCTCCCCCTTCCTTTCTCTCTCTTTCCCATTCTCTCCTTTCCTTCCTTTATGCTCACTCTCGTCTTTCTTCCTGTTTTCTTTCCTCTCTCTCTCTCGCATTTCCACTTATTCCCTTCCCCTCTTTATCTCTTACACTCATTCTCTGCCCTTTCTTTGTCTCAATCTCTCTCATTTCCCCATTCTTTATTTCTTTCTATTCATGTATTTTTAACCTTTATAACTATTTGTATTCCCTCTTGTATACTTTGACCGGCCACACACTTTTAACCACGGTCCTTTGCAACCTTTTAATCTTTAAACTTCCGAATCGTTTGCACTTCAGAACACTGCTGCACACGACTTTAGGAATCACTGACGGTGATTCCAAGCTAAAATCATTAGAATGAAAGGTTATGTTTCATACATCATAATCAATGTCTGTTGTTGCTCTCAAATCGGACCTTTCTAAATTCCTAATATAGGGGAGGGAATTGATGAGAATAGACTATAAAAAGACTGCAATAAAAAGGCGTAAATAATTAAATTTTCCTATGGCGAGATCAGGACTATTAGCATTTGGAGCCTTATCTTTTTAGGCTTATAGAAACAAGAAGATAATAACCTTATGTTTTTATTTCTCTTAACTCATTAGTGTTTTTATAGAAATGTTGTTATACGATTAAACAAAACTGGTTTTTGTATTTTAGTCACATAAAATACAATTAACATTGACATGACACTCATTAAAGTACTCTTATTACTGCTGACCAAATTGTTTCTATTCTTAGATCAACAAGCCGCTAAAGCAATGTACGGGGAAAACACACATAGGAAAAAGAAGGATCGTTTACGTTCGGGAATAAAACTTTTTATCCAAAAATAAATGTCCTTCACAAGCATTTTTATTTTACTCGTAGGTGTGGAAATGGCGATATTCGAGCAATCTGCCCCCGGGAGGTCTCGGGACGGTGAACTGTTTTTTGGATCCTTGCAGTAACGCTCTTAGAGAAGGTTGCCATGGATACCCGAATGCCAAATGCGTGTATGTCATCCTTTTCTGGCAGTTTTCTTCATGCAATTAGTCAATGGGTTGACTAAAGACAATTTGAATAAAATGGTTAAGAAAAGTAAATGTATAAAGCTATAATCTCTGATATGTAAGCCAAAATCAAGGTCAGACATAAATTGGACTTCTGACAATTTTCTCACAATTGATATATGCTGTGTATTGGGGCATCTTTGGTCACGTGGTTAGAGTACTAAACAACGCTGAGCTTGAAGATAAAAATCAGAAGTTAACCTAATTAGTTGCTGAAAAACCCTTTTAACAACATATATAAATGATGCGATTTTTAGAAACAAAAACTATCACCGACACGGCATATCATCTCTATAAAATGGTAATTTCCTCACCATGATTGAAGGGTATTCTATGAGATGGTTTTCACTGGGACAACTTGTTGCAACGTATATGATGAGTAGGTTGTAACTAACGCAGTTCTTTATCACATATTTATGTGTAGTCTTTGATACATATGGTACTTTCAGTTCAAACTATTGCGGCGGTTGTAACTACAACTGGTATGATGTAAACTGTAATGACGTTTTCTGCCACACAAGGCCCACCACCGCCCTAGTAAGTATATGGTCTTCTTGACACTTCGACAAATTGCTTCCTCCAACGTCCAAGACGTTTATAGCTCGACTAAAGGAATGATTAATCCCCCTTACTTCATGCTAGCTCGTGTATACGCATTTGCTAAAAAATGTCTTTCTAAACCACATGACATAGCGATAAATAGAGAATAGATGGTTGGTGTCGTGAATTGGAAATGTTATCGGGCAAGGCATAGGAATATTATCCGGTGAGCCGAAGGCGAAACGGATAATAATCCGAGTCCGAGCCCGATTAATTTTCCTATTCAAAGACAAAATTATCTATTCTAGTTATCATGTTGCCTCCATGGATTATTATTAACAAACACAATGAAAACAAAATACAAAATAAAGGAAACAAAAGACAGAAAACAAGTAGAGAATGACATGCACACATGACGTCATATGCTATGACGTATATATGACTTCATGATTGATTTCACACGTGAATGAGTGATATATGATTAGTGCCGGATATCACAAATGTTATACGGCACCCTGTTATCGGTCCGTTTATTGCACTAGTGACAGGATAAATTCTATTAAATTTCATGGTTTTAATATTAAGGATTTTGGTGCCGCTCATTGTGCTTTCATCAGTCACAAATGTTGTTATTGGTGATTGGGTAAAGTACTCGATCTTAAAAGACATAGATTTGTTCTCATCTGACGGAGAATAGTCCCCCACACCATTTATTACAGGCGTTCTACCCTTCTCTTGGAAATGACGTACTAATTATATTGATAAACACTTGTAAATGTAATTGCTTTTTGAAGTTAAAACACATTCTTAATCGGCGTTTATGTATTTAATGATGTATTACTTATTCTATTACAGCCAACGAAAGGTTAAAACTGGTCATACAGAGAGATTCACCAACCGTGTTGTTATATGCTTTAGATTCGTGACAAATAAAACATTACATCAAATGATTAAAAGCTCCTCTTTTCAATTTGTCCTGTTCAATATAAGGCAAGGATGATAGTTGTTAAACTATCCTCACTAGAACAAGGGATTTCCCGTATTTAACATTGTTGCACAACACCGGATAATCGTCAGTATTGGTCATTATATAGACACATAAGCTTAATTATCTCCGTACGTTATCAAACATCCTTGTTAAATGCTCCCTAAGAAGGAAAAGAGCTGAAATATTTACAAGCTAACATTTTCTTGACTGGAGTGTATTTACCAACGAAAAGTACTCTTATCACAATTTTAAAAGGGACTATCTATATTTTTGAGTGTGTTAACTTTCAGAAAGGACAATGCGTGTAATATTTTAAGTTTTGTTTAATTTTTAAAGGAGTAGTATATTCAGGGAGGGTGCGATTTAAAAAAAAAATAGATGCAGTGAGTAAAATTTTAAAAGAGTCGTCTTGTGTAATGTTTTGAAGGGGAATGATAAGACAGGGCACATCATACAAAACATAAAAAACAAAGAATACAAATGGAGAGTAGAAAGGAAAGGAGAAAAAAAAGAAATGCAATGTAAACAACTATAAATTTACGCTACATACTATATACAATACAATATATTACAATATATACAATAAACCTATATATAACGTTACAAATTGAAAATAAATAAAAACAGCTAACTTATCTACGGAGGGCTCTCCACGGCAAAATTATTTACAGGACTACTACTTATCTCTCGTGGAATTCAAATCACGCTCCAAGTCACGGGACAGGTATCGTTGCTGAAGAAAAAAGAACCCTGCTGCAGACGACTCTGGAAAATACTGTAGGAAAAGGAGAAATGAGCAATTTCACCTTTCCCCACAATGTTTTCTATTATATAAGTAGACAGTAGAACATTTGGCGTTTGAAAATGGGTTAAACAAGATCAAAGTCCTACAATTTCATATCAAATGATAAACAGTAAATTCCAGGAATATAGTTAAGGGGATAAAAAAGAGGAAAAGAAAAAGAGATGAGAAAGAGAATAAAGGAAGGGATAGAGAGAAAAACTGAGAGAAAGAGGAAAGACAATTGGAGAGAAAGAAGCAGACGGAAGAAGAGAGGCAGAGAAAGAGAGATGAGAAGAAGAGGGAGAGAGAATGATATATGAGAAGGATGAGCAATAATATCTCCTCGTGCATTCTTTCACATTTCTCCTACCTTACTATCTCTCCATTTCTCTTATCTCTCTTTCATTCTCTCCTTTTTCTCTATCATTTCCCTGTCTTATTCTATTTTTCTCATTGTCTTCCCCTTCCTTTCTCTCTCATTTTCTTTTTCCCATTCTCTCCTTTCCTTCCTTTATGCTCTCTCCCTCTCATCTTTCTTCCTGTTTTCTATCCTAACTCTCTCTCTTGCATTATCACTTGTTCCCTCCCCCTCTTTATCTCTTAGACTCACGCTCTACCCTCACTCTCCTTCCCCTCATTCATGCTGTCTCTGCCTTAATTCACAGTGCATACTTTAAGCCAACCTCTTCACCCTCTACACATTCACCCTTCCTCCCTAATATTTCCCCTTTTTCATTTCATGTATTTTTAACATTTATAACTATTTGTATTCCCTCTTGTATACTTTGACCGGCCACACACTTTTAACCACGGTCCTTTGCAACCTTTTAATATTTAAACTTCCTCCCTAATATTTCCCGTTTTTGATTTCCATTCTACTTTTCCTTATTCCTTCTTCCCCTTTGAACTATCTTATTTCCACTTGTATACATAAACCCAACCACATTATTCTAACCATAAACCTTTGCAACCTCTTGACATTTTGACCATCTCTTTCAATCACTATTTCAACCCAGGTGAGATTCGAACTCACAACTCCTGCTATATGAGAGGAGTGCTTAACCTCTGCGCTATTCTGGCAGATATTATTATCTAAAGTAATTTAAATATAAGAATTAGATGCACTTCTAATTAACCAATAATTGCTGTCAAGCAAAAACATTTTCATTTGACGAGATTCGAACTCACAACCCCTGCTATAAGAGAGCATTGCTTAACCTCTGCACTATTCTGGCAGATACTTTTATCATAAGTAATTTATGTATAAGATTTAAATGTATTTGGAATTAACCAATAATTGCTGTCAAGAAAAACATTTTCACTTGGCGAGATTCGAACTCACTACCCATGCTTTATGAGAGCAGTGCTTAACCATTGCGCTATTCTGGCAGATACTTTTATCTAAAGTAATTTATGTATAAGATTTAATGTATTTGGAATTAACCATTAATTACTGTCAGGAAAAAACATTTTCATTTGGTGATATTCGAACTTACAACCCCTGCCATACGAGAGCAGTGCTTAACCTCTGCGCTATTCTGGCAGATACCTTTATCTAAAGTAATCTATATATAAGATTTAGATGTATTTGGATTTAACCAATAATTGCTGTCAGGAAAAAACATTTTCATTTGGTGATATTCGAACTCACAACCCATGCTATATGAGATCAGTGCTTAACCTCTGCGCTATTCTGGCAGATATAATTAGTTAAAGTAATTTAAGTATAAGAATAAGATGTATTGGGAATGAACCAATAATTCCTGTCAGGAAAAACATATTCATTTTGCGAGATTCGAACTCACAACACCTGCTTCATGCGAGCAGTGCTTAACCTCTGCGCTATTCTGGCAGATACCCTTATCTAAAGTAATCTATGTATAAGATTAAGATGTATTTGGAATTAACCAATATTTCGCTGTCAGGAAAAAACATTTTCGTTTGTCGAGAATCGAACTCACAACCCCTGCTATATAAGAGCAGTGCTTAACCTCTGCGCTATTCTGACAGACGTTAACAACTACAATAATTAATATATAAGAATTATATACATTTGATAGAAAGCAATAATTATTTTCCGATAAAAAGCAATACCAGAAAGCACTCAATTAATTACCGTAAGGATAAATTGGAATGAATATTTTGTCTTTCTAACAATAACAAGTTCACGGTTGCAGGTGGTAAAATATTTATACATGAAATAGTGTAGTTAGGAATAACTGCCAGGATAGCGCAGACGCTAAACACCGGTCTTATATACCAGGGGTTGTGAGTTCGATTCTCGCCAAAAGAAAATGTTTTTCCCTGACAGCAAAATATTGGTTAATTAGCAGACGACATTTCAAAATGTTATAAAATTGGAAAATAATCTTCTAATAGGGCAGAAAACATTGTGGGAAAATGAGAAGTTGCTCGTTACGAGCAATTTCTCCTCTTCAAACAATGTTTTCTAAAGTCGTCTGCAACAAAGTGGTCAACTGTCGTTATAATTTGGGAAAGGGTTAAATGGTCATGAGGGTAGGATTGAATATGTAAGGTCATATATATATATATACACAGGAATTATATTGTCTCCTGTAAATCTTTGTTCTTTGTGTCTATTGATTGGTCAGCTTTAGTATACTAGTTTACGTGTTCATTTTGAAAGGATTCAACACATTATCAAGTAATTCCTTAGCAGGTAATTTAGGAAAAGAGCTTCAAATTAAAGTTTTTAAACACGAATAAATGTCCATGCATCTTTGTTTATGACCACGATATATTTTGGACAATATTTGGAAGCTTACGCGAGGAAGAGATGCATTACTTTTTGCAGCAGACGATATTTGATAATCACAATAAAAATCGACAGATTTTTGGGAATTTGTTTAATAACAAATTGACTGTACGCTTCCTGTATGTAATAATTTTTCAATAATTGTATACCAAGCAAACCAAACTTTCTGAATTTCACTTCAGTGAACAATCACCTTTAATCATACTATTGTACGTAGAAAGCCTGCCAGAGTATCTCAGATGTTGAGTACTGCTTTTACAAAGCAATGTTTGAGGGTTATCACTGCTTGTCAGCCTTCAATACTTTGTTGGGTGATATATAGTCGGTAGAGTAAAAAATGCTTCATGTGTTTCCTTGGTCATGATCGAAAAAGACATTGGTCCTCAGATTGTGGCTCATGAATATCAGGATCAGAATACGATTCCAGTGTGGATTAATAAACAACAAACCCAGAGTACGTAATGATGAATTTATTTGATTGTTTTGGGTAATCATTTGACAATCAACATCTCGCAAAAACATAATATGATGGATGTGTTTACGACAGTTTAATTGGACAAAACATATCTTGAAATAAGGAGGAAACACATCTACAATTTCTGGTGCATTTACTAAAAGATACATTACAAGAGATTAAAAAAACGGAGATGGTGTAACAAGTAATGGTGGATTTCATGATAAAGTGACGATTTCAATCTAGTACTTAATCCTGTAGAAGATTATAACAATTACAAAAGCTTAAGCCATAGTATGGTGGAAAAACTACACACTATTTCTGTAACTTAGAGAAACAAACGCCATAAATAAATCAATGCCTTTCATAGAGATGGACAATGGAACATATATTTATAACCAAACCGACATATCAAATGAAACTAAAAACTACTATGAAAATCTTTATGATGAAAAATATAGAAATACAACTTTCAATTTAGATGAAGAATTTTCTATCATTAAAGTAAATGAAATAACAGATGAACACAATTTATATGTAGAGAGGTACTTAACATATGAAGAAATAACCAATACATTGAAACACATGAAAATTGATATTGATAAAAGTCCAGGATGTGATGGACTTTGGTCGAATTTTTATAAAGTGTTCTGGTCCAAGAAAGGACATTTTGTTGTTAGAGCTTAACATAATATTATGGATATCTTATAACGTGTACACAACAAATCCGTTATAACTGTAAAATTATTGAATAAGACTTAAAAAAGGAATTGTTCAAAACAATATTTCATGAAGTGTACACAACAAATTCGTTATAACTAAAGTAACTGAATAAGACATAAAAATGGAATTGTTCAAAACAGTATTCTTTAACGCGTACTCAACAAATTCGTTATAACTGTAAAAGTAACTGAATAAGACTTAAAATGGAATTGTTCAAAACAATGTTTAAATAAAGGTTTAACGTATAAAAAGAATGATTTTTATCATGTGGGTCACCTTATACAAAGCCCATTATTCATACCATTTAAAGTGAATAATCATTAAGATCGACCGTCTAAATGCGTAGCACACTGATTGAGTATTAACATTTACAAACATTTTAATACTACAACAATTGAAGACTGTTAAAAACTTTTCTTTAACAAAGAAAGCAATTACTATATCAAAAATATTCAGCATCTTTAATAATTGACTAAGTAACATGATATTTGTTGAAAACGTATGCGAACTGTCTCGCCGAGGAAAAACCCAGAGTCTGGGAAACCTCTGTCCGTTTGTCAGTGTCAGATCGCGTGATATGTCGGACCTCATTACGTTTGATGAACAACAAATAAACACGTTGGAAACGCATTAAGTATTCGAACGAACTACTAATCTGTATTTCAAAGTTAGCTTCTATTCCATCAATTCAATCTTGTTACATTCTATTCCATCGATTCAATCTAAAGTAAAAGCAAAAGCTCACCTAACACAAACACACACACACACACACACACACACACACACATTGGTGTTTATTAAATGTCTGATGACTAATATAACGGAGAAGGTACTTCGATCAAAGTTACTATATCGTGGTTTCCATTCTAACACAACCGCTGGATTTGAGTCGAACGCTGCATGTCTGTTCATGAGTATGGTTTCCGAGGTGTAGCTTGATCTTTTGCCAAGGCGATTCATTTTTCTGAAAATAAACAAAACAGATAATAAATATCCAATTTAACATTTATTTGGCCAAAAAGGCATTTCTTTAAATCGTCTTTAATATATGTTAACTGTACCGATGCTAGTCCCTGTAAATGTGGTGTGACATTTAAAGTATTACACAGACGCTTTTAAGTATATTGGTAAAAGATAACAGGTCTGGCAAAACAATGATTTCACGAAAAGTCAAGTTATACTCACCATAGAGCAATTGTATGTTTAGCTTATCAGTCCGTGCGTTGCTGGTACCACCGTTTCGACTTCGCCATTCAGTCTTCGTCATTCAGTCTTCGCCATTCAGTCTTCGCCATTCAGTCTTCGCCATTCAGTCTTCGCCATTCAGGATTATCTGAAACAAAAAGAGATGCTTAGCATAATCCATGTATTGGTCGTATATTGAAATGATATATTAACAAATTACAAAACCATAACAATATTTTACAACTTTGTTACAGACGACTCTGGAAAACACTTTTGAAAAATGAGTAATTGCTCATAACGAGTAATCTCACCTTTTCCCACAATGTTTTCTAATATATAAGTAGAGGGTAGAAAAAGTGGCATTTTGTACTTGGTTAAACAGCATGAATGTCATACGAACTCGTATCAAATCTATGTTCACATACCATCGGTCATACGTAGATGCACTGGGTGCAATTGTTCAAGAAGCGTTGAAATCTCTGCAAAGGAAGGGTGCTCTGAAACAAAAAGATATCTGGTAGATCATACTGCTAAAGATGGCGAAAATATATTCAAATTGGCTGAAGTGTTGAAATCTCTGCACAGGAAGGGTTCCTCTGAAATATATTCAAAATGGCTGTAGTTAAATCATGATCGTGTGGTTGCTGAAAGGAGAAAGGAAATTGATAAGAATAAAACATCTATGAACAAATACCATAAACTCTAAGCTTACCAACAAATAGTACTCTTATCACAATTTTAAAAGGGGCGGTGTACTATTTTATGGTAAGCGTTTTAAAAGGGACAATCTATATCTATAAGTGTGTGAAGTTAAATCGTGGTCAGGTGGCTGCTGAAAGGAGAAAGCAAATTGATTTGAGTTAAAAATATATGAACATATACCTTAAACTCTAAGCTTACCAACAAATAGTACTCTTATCACAAATTTAAAAGGGGCGGTGTACTATTCTGTTGTAAGCGTTTTAAAAGGGACTACCTATATTTCAGACAAATCTTATCACAAGTTTAAAAGGGACGGAGTGTGGGTGTATTTTTAAAAATGACAATGCGTGTAATGTTATTTTAAGTTTTGTTCATTTTTAAAAGGGGTAGTATACATAGGGAGGGTGCGATTTAAAAAAAAAAGATGCAGTGTGTTTAGAAGGGCCGTTTGGTATATTTAAAATGACTTTGTGTAATATTAGACAGGGCACAACATACAAAAGTTAAAAAACAAGACAGTGTTAAATGTACAAAGAATACAAGTGGAGAGTAGAAAAGAAAGGAGAAGATAAAGAAATACAATGTAAACAACTATACAATCACGCTACAAACTATATACAATATATTACAATATATACACAAAAAACCTATACATAACGTTGCAAATCGACAATGCGTGTAATGTTATTTTAAGTTTTGTTCATTTTTAAAAGGGGTAGTATACATAGGGAGGGTGCGATTTAAAAAAAAAAAGATGCAGTGTGTTTAGAAGGGCCGTTTGGTATATTTAAAATGACTTTGTGTAATATTAGACAGGGCACAACATACAGAAGTTAAAAAACAAGACAGTGTTAAATGTAAAAAGAATACAAGTGGAGAGTAGAAAAGAAAGGAGAAGATAAAGAAATACAATGTAAACAACTATACAATCACGCTACAAACTATATACAATACAATATATTACAATATATACAATAAACCTATACATAACGTTGCAAATCGACAATGCGTGTAATGTTATTTTAAGTTTTGTTCATTTTTAAAAGGGTTAGTATACATAGGGAGGGTGCGATTTAAAAAAAAAAAAAAATCAGTGTGTTTAGAAGGGCCGTTTGGTATATTTAAAATGACTTTGTGTAATATTAGACAGGGCACAACATACAAAAGTTAAAAAATCACAAATTTAAAAGGGGCGGTGTACTATTCTGTTGTAAGCGTTTTAAAAGGGACTACCTATATTTCAGACAAATCTTATCACAAGTTTAAAAGGGACGGAGTGTGGGTGTACTTTTAAGAATGACAATGCGTGTAATGTTATTTTAAGTTTTGTTCATTTTTAAAAGGGATAGTATATATAGGCAGGGTGCGATTTCAAAAAAAAATGTAGTGTATTTAGAAGGGCCGATTGGTATATTTAAAAATGACTTTGTGTACTATTAGACAGGGCACAACATACAAAAGCTAAAAAAACAAGACAGTGTTAAATGTAAAAAGAATACAAGTGGAGAGTAGAAAAGAAAGAAGATAAAGAAATACAATGTAAACAACTATACAATCACGCTACAAACTATATACAATACAATATATTACAATATATACACAAAAAACCTATACATAACGTTGCAAATCGACAATGCGTGTAATGTTATTTTAAGTTTTGTTCATTTTTAAAAGGGGTAGTATACATAGGGAGGGTGCGATTTAAAAAAAAAAGATGCAGTGTGTTTAGAAGGGCCGTTTGGTATATTTAGAATGACTTTGTGTAATATTAGACAGGGCACAACATACAGAAGTTAAAAAACAAGACAGTGTTAAATGTAAAAAGAATACAAGTGGAGAGTAGAAAAGAAAGGAGAGGATAAAGAAATACAATGTAAACAACTATACAATCACGCTACAAACTATATACAATACAATATATTACAATATATACAATAAACCTATACATAACGTAGCAAATCGACAGTGAAAAAAAAATACTTAACTTATCTACGGTGGGCTCCAAATCACGGCACATGTAGGCCTATCGCTGCTGAAATATAAAGATAAAGAAATGCAAACGTCATATACTTTGTTTGATTTGCTGGTAAATAAGCTACTAATCTATATGGAAAGAAAAATGAATATAGAAATATGGAAAGAATCGAAACATATCTTAGGTCGGTCGTCATTGTATGCAATTGGATGTCACCATTCATCTAGCTCCGACCTACTTCGACCATACGAGCGATCTGTAATAAACAGCAATGCTGAAGACTCGAACCAAATAATGTTAAACAAAGTATACACAATTTACAGAATGTATTGGTAGATACGGCTGAGGATAACCCATTACTAAACAATAACAACATTGTACCACTTTGTTCCAGACGACAGTGGAAAACACTGTTGGAAGAAGAGAAATTGCGTATAACGAACAACTTCACATTTCACCACAATGTTTTCTACTATATCAGTAGATAGTAGACAATTTGGCGCTTGGTAATGAGTTAACAAGTTCTATGTTCACATACCATCGGTCATCCGTAGATGCACTGGGTTGCAATTGTTCATGAAGCGTTGAAATCTCTGCCCAGACAGGATTATCTGAATTAAAAGAGATGCTTAGAATAATCCATGTATTGGTAGATATTACTTTTAATTACGAAAATATATTGAAATGATATATTAACAAATTACAAAACAATAACAATATTTTACTATTTTGTTACAGATGACTCTGGAAAACACTGTTGAAAAATGAGTAATTGCTCATAACGAGTAATTTCACCTTTTCCCACAATGTTTTCTAATATATAAATAGAGGGTAGAAAAGGTGGCATTGGGTACTTGATTAAACAGTATCAACGTCATACGAATTCATAACAAATCTATGTTCACATACCATCGGTCATCCGTAGATGCACTTGGTGCAATTGTTCATGAAGCGTCGAAATCTCTGCAAGGAAAGGGTGCTCTGAAACAAATAAAGATATCTGGTATATCATACTGCTAAAGATGGTGAATATATATTCAAAATGGCTGAATTGTTGAAATCTCTGCACAGGAAGGGTTCCTCTGAAATATATTCAAAATGGCTCCGACCTACTTCGACCATACGAGCGATCTGTAATAAACAGCATTGCTGAGGACTCGAACCAAATGCCGTTAAACAAATTATACACAACTTACAAAATGTATTGGTAGATACGGCTGAGGATAACCCATTACTAAACAATAACAACATTGTACCACTTTATTGCAGACGACTCTTGAAAACACTGTTGAAAGAAGAGAAATTGCGTATAACGAACAATTTCACATTTCCCCACAATGTTTTCTACTATATCAGTAGACAGTAGACAATTTGGCGCTTGGTAATGAGTCAACAAGTTCTATGTTCACATACCATCGGTCATCCGTAGATGCACTGGGTTGCAATTGTTCATGAAGCGTTGAAATCTCTGCACAGACAGGATTATCTGAATTAAAAGAGATGCTTAGAATAATCCATGTATTGGTAGATATTACTTTTAATTACGAAAATATATTGAAATGATATATTAACAAATTACAAAACAATAACAATATTTTACCACTTTCATACAGATGACTCTGGAAAACACTGTTGAAAAATGAGTAATTGCTCATAACGAGTAATTTCACCTTTTCCCACAATGTTTTCTAATATATAAATAGAGGGTAGAAAAGGTGGCATTGGGTACTTGATTAAACAGAATCAACGTCATACGAAATCATAAAAAATCTATGTTCACATACCATCGGTCATCCGTAGATGCACTTGGTGCAATTGTTCATGAAGCGTCGAAATCTCTGCAAAGAAAGGGTGCTCTGAAACAAATAAAGATATCTGGTAGATCATACTGCTAAAGATGATGAATATATATTCCAAATGGCTGAAGTGTTGAAATCTCTGCACAGGAAGGGTTCCTCTGAAATATATTCAAAATGGCTGTAGTTAAATCATGATCGTGTGGCTGCTGAAAGGAGAAAGCAAATTGATAAGAGTAAAACATCTATGAACAGATACCATAAACTCTAAGCTTACCAACAAATAGTACTCTTATCACAATTTTAAAAGGGGCGGTGTACTATTTTATGGTAAGCGTTTTAAAAGGGACAATCTATATCTATAAGTGTGTGAAGTTAAATCGTGGTCAGGTGGCTGCTGAAAGGAGAAAGCAAAATGATTTGAGTTAAACATCTATGAACATATACCTTAAACTCTAAGCTTACCAACAAATAGTACTCTTATCACAAATTTAAAAGGGGCGGTGTACTATTCTGTTGGCAGCGTTTTAAAGGGGACTACCTATATTTCAGACAAATCTTATCACAAGTTTAAAAGGGACGGAGTGTGGGTGTACTTTTAAGAATGACAATGCGTGTAGTGTTATTTTAAGTTTTGTTCATTTTTAAAAGGGGTAGTATACATAGGGAGGGTGCGATTTAAAAAAAAAAGATGCAGTGTGTTTAGAAGGGCCGTTTGGTATATTTAAAATGACTTTGTGTAATATTAGACAGGGCACAACATACAAAAGTTAAAAAATCACAAATTTAAAAGGGGCGGTGTACTATTCTGTTGTAAGCGTTTTAAAAGGGACTACCTATATTTCAGACAAATCTTATCACAAGTTTAAAAGGGACGGAGTGTGGGTGTACTTTTAAGAATGACAATGCGTGTAATGTTATTTTAAGTTTTGTTCATTTTTAAAAGGGGTAGTATACATAGGGAGGGTGCGATTTAAAAAAAAAAGATGCAGTGTGTTTAAAAGGGCCGTTTGGTATATTTAAAATGACTTTGTGTAATATTAGACAGGGCACAACATACAGAAGTTAAAAAACAAGACAGTGTTAAATGTAAAAAGAATACAAGTGGAGAGTAGAAAAGAAAGGAGAAGATAAAGAAATACAATGTAAACAACTATACAATCACGCTACAAACTATATACAATACAATATATTACAATATATACAATAAACCTATACATAACGTTGCAAATCGACAATGCGTGTAATGTTATTTTAAGTTTTGTTCATTTTTAAAAGGGGTAGTATACATAGGGAGGGTGCGATTTAAAAAAAAAAGATGCAGTGTGTTTAGAAGGGCCGTTTGGTATATTTAAAATGACTTTGTGTAATATTAGACAGGGCACAACATACAAAAGTTAAAAATCACAAATTTAAAAGGGGCGGTGTACTATTCTGTTGTAAGCGTTTTAAAAGGGACTACCTATATTTCAGACAAATCTTATCACAAGTTTAAAGGGGACGGAGTGTGGGTGTACTTTTAAGAATGACAATGCGTGTAATGTTATTTTAAGTTTTGTTCATTTTTAAAAGGGGAAGTATACATAGGGATGGTGCGATTTAAAAAAAAAAGATGCAGTGTGTTTAGAAGGGCCGTTTGGTATATTTAAAATGACTTTGTGTAATATTAGACAGGGCACAACATACAGAAGTTAAAAAACAAGACAGTGTTAAATGTAAAAAGAATACAAGTGGAGAGTAGAAAAGAAAGGAGAAGATAAAGAAATACAATGTAAACAACTATACAATCACGCTACAAACTATATACAATACAATATATTACAATATATACAATAAACCTATACATAACGTTGCAAATCGACAATGAAAAAAAAATACTTAACTTATCTACGGTGGGCTCCAAATCACGGCACATGTAGGCCTATCGCTGCTGAAATATAAAGATAAAGAAATGCAAACGTCATATACTTTGTTTGATTTGCTGGTAAATAAGCTACTAATCTATATGGAAAGAAAAATGAATATAGAAATATGGAAAGAATCGAAACATATCTTAGGTCGGTCGTCATTGTATGCAATTGGATGTCACCATTCATCTAGCTCCGACCTACTTCGACCATACGAGCGATCTGTAATAAACAGCAATGCTGAAGACTCGAACCAAATAACGTTAAACAAAGTATACACAACTTACAGAATGTATTGGTAAATACGACTGAGGATTACGAACGTATCTTGAAATAATATATTAACCCATTACAAAACAATAACAAATTTGCGGCTCTGTTACAGACGACGCTGGAAAAAACACTGTGGGAAAAGGAGAAATTGCGCACAACGAGCAATTTCACCTTTCCCCACAATGTTTTCTACTACATCAGTAGACAGTAGAAAATTGGCGTTTGGTAAAAGTATACACAACTTACAGAATGACATTGGGGGACATTTAAACCAGACAGAATAACGAATTACTTTTTCGTTGTAGAAATCCAAATTAAGAGACGTATTTTCAAACATACCTCCTTCCCTGGCTGTGTCTAATGTCGTTTGGCGTATATCTCCAAAACACCCGGCTTTTATAAGGTGAAATTACATAATATATAATTACTGCACACAAAAGTCTCAATCTTGGCCAACAGAAATATCGTGAAATATCGTGAGTTCATGTAACCAGGCCATTCAGCACGGGTAATCCGCTAATTATATGGCGAGCGTGTTGCAACACTTATCCTTGAACGACACTCATGCGCTTTGTGGCCTTCCAGATTACTTCATGGTTGAATCGTTTCATATTAACCTCTTGCCTCATACGGTAATCCCAAATTCTAAGTAAAACAAATGCGATGAAAAGCAAAGTAGATCAAAGCTTGCAACTGAATGTTGTTCTTTTTTTTCGAATTTTATTTCCCGAAATAATGGTTTGGATAAACGAAGAGATCAATCAATTTTTAACAAGCCTCAATTTAAAGTTCATTGTTTGGCTGTCTTTTCATCATAATTTTCAAGAAGGAGCATTCGTGGATTGTTTCTTCTTACTGCAGGTTCGTTATCCACTGACAATTTGTCCTAATGAGCAAAACAAATTACAAATGTACCCGCCTTTCATATTTATCCATTACGCGAGATGTGTACATTGCGCACAAAAGGACCTCTATTTTCGTAATGGAAATATCGCGAGTTCATTTAACCTCGGTATTGAGCACGTGTAATCGGATAATTACGTGGCGAGTGAGTTGCGAAATTGCAACAATTACCCGTGCAAGGCACACTTTCCTTTTGCGGCCTTAGATATTACTTCATGGTCGAAGAGTTTCGTATTAACCATTACCCCATATGGTAAGCGGGTAAAATTGTTGAATTACTCTCAGTACACTGACATTTTGTCCTAATGAGCAATACTGAGTTACCCTTTAGTTTCACAATCACAACAGAATGTTTTTAATGTGCAAACAAACACCATTTGTTACATTGCTTTTGTATAGAAAAAAGTCACAATACGTTCAATTTGGATAATCCAAGGAAGAATCATCAATGACCAATGTATTTTGTATGATTATCGCAAAGTACCTTCAGTTTTTAACGATATAGCCCTTTTCCAGCAAACGAACCAACATCCCAAGTCGCAAAGCTATCCCAGTTACCTAGAGTACCATAGTTGAAAGCTATTACTACCATCGTTTTTCCGTTCATTTTATATGATCGCCATGTCCAAGGATCGAACATGCAACCCTCTTCACTCGAGACACATACTCTCTAAGCTCAGCCCCCGGTGCGAAGAAAATATACATGAGCTGTTGAACTAAGTGCTTTCATTGTATGGGTTATCATTTTAACATTTACACGGTTGACTATCTATTATAATGATATAAAAGTACACGGCGTTCAACAACAAATCCCATCGCAAATGTTTTGTATCAGGTCCCCGATTTCTCCAAAGAATCCAACGAATTAGGGCGGTACCAGCGCAAAGCGCTTTTGAACAGCTAGCTTTACTGAACGAAACTTAGGTCATTGATCTAGATTTCCTATATATGACATCTTACCTGAATGCTATGCCCCTTAGCTGACGATTATTCGAAAGATCAAAGTGGTAAATGATGCTCATTGCAAATTGCATATATTTCATCTCGTTAAAACCATTGACTTTATAGGTGGATTATAAGTGAATTAAAAGCTTATAAGCATTTCTATTTTTAAACTTATTCGTTATTTTTTACATAGTGTATGAAGCAGATGTATTTTCGTAAGAAAAATATTAAAGTAAGTGTTAAATAAGGCTACGTGTATCTGGCTAATATATTGATGAAAACTACTTAACCATTTGCCTGTTTCATAAATCTATGAACTTACCCTTTATATCCTTCAAAAATGGGCCTATATGAAGGCGATGTGCGTCTGGGTAAAACTCGATTTCTTTTGATCAAATAAAACATTTACCCGTATGTTATCTTTTAATGTACCAAAACGAACATATAGTAATAAGAAATGTCTAGAATAAGTTTAACGTACAAAACTCAACAAATGTATGACCGGTAAAACTGACTGATTGGAGAACTACATGGATAATGGGTGAACATCTGTCTATGTTTTAGGTGTGGAGATGGGTAAGTGCCTTCCCGAGTATTATATCGCAGATCCGTGTAGCGGTGACGTCGTCTGTGGTGATATGTCATGTGTGTAAGTTACTCGTTGTATGTCCTCTTGTTTTTTTTAGACAATGGAAAGGGAAACCCATTCCAGACGAGAAACCATGAATATCGGTCGGTCGATATCTTTAGATTTAATGACGATTTTCATATTTAAAAAAGAATGAGATGAAACAAAATTTATCTTTCAGTTAAATATCGCTTGTTTAATATTATGAGTAATTTCTTCATGCTGTAACACTAGTTTCAATCTATTATAGCAGACACCTTTAGCTTTTTTAATGTTTAATAGGGGACATATGCTTTACAATATCGACCAAGAAGGAAATCTCAAATCGGGAAGAGGCTGGTTCAGGGTTGCCGTTATCTGGTTTTAACCCTTTCCCAAACAATAACGACTTTTTACAACTTTGTTGCAGATAACTTTAGAAAACATTGTGGGAAAAGGCGAAAGTGCACGTCACGAGCTATTTTTCCTTTGCTCACAATGTGTTCTGCCTTATCAGAAGATTATTTACCAATTTCATCACATTTTGAAATGTCGTCTGCAAACTCTTTCAATTTGGGACAGTCGAACATGTGTTGTTTGGGAAAGGGTTTTATGCACTTATCCGTATAATGGTTAAATAGTAAATTTCAGTAAAAAATAATCCTGTATCCGTTAAGACTTTTGGACAAGCTGGGCAAAACGGACAACTTAATATGCCATCCCTATAGTTAACGCATTCGAAAGCGACATAATGGAGATTTTGTGTGTAGAAAGAGAAGGTATATCTCGAGGGTTAAGCGCGATTCTATAATAAGTGCTTCACGTTTGTGAAGCTCTTACTATAGTCTTGCGTTGAACCCTTGATTTGAAAACGATAATTCACATGATACGGTCGACCTGTCATGTATGAAAGAAGTAGATGTGCGTACAAGGATACTGTTAAATATTTCAGACCGGTCAACAACTGCACAACGTGTCATGGTGTATGCATCAATAGGTAAGGGAGGGGATGATGATGACGATGATGATGTAGTCCCGTACGTAAATGGTAATTCTCTCTGATTAAAAAGAATACCTCGAAGTCACTCAGAGGAACCTAAATACATGTTATTTATTAAATGAATATTTTGGTTTTTGACCACATCAACATTATTTCAGTTACGTAGCGATGCCCGATTCTTAATGATGGAGGAAAACCCCATACTCAACTGCCCATAAGGGCTGGTCAAGGCGGGTAGAACCATAGGCATTCCGTAAGTAAGTCGGGAGACTACCTCTCATGAAAATCCATATCCCTCATCAGGATTTGAACCCATGCTAAATACATGTACCGAATCAAATCGTGTGTCTTGTTATAGATGTATTCAAGTTGTTAGAATAAACGAGTCGTGTTATTTGTACGTATTTTTAGCTAATTGCTTTTCTATAATACTTTTAGATGAATGTAATCAAACTCAATAAATGTTTCCCGTCTATATTTGTCCTTCACAGATCGATGAAAATGCAACTACTCGTATATTGAGAGAGAACATCGAGGGTTCAATGCAAGACTATAGTAAGCGCTTCACAAACATGAAGCACTTACTATAGTATTACATTGAACCCTCGACATATAGTTAACTATATTCATCAAATAGAAATCAATCTTGTATCACGTGACCAATTTTTGACAAGACATGGACAGCTTCACAATTTGGGATTATATTGATACAAGCAGACATTACATAGAAAGCTAATATCTAAACATTTCCGTAACTGACGACCTTTCTTGAGCTCTCATATGTTTACTGGCTCAAGTCATTCCATCTAATTATAATTTGTGACAGGTCCCTTCGGAAGCAACAACACACAACACAAAGTGACGGGTATAGACAAACTGTATTTTATATTATAAACCATTCTGACAAATGGAGATATTGGTCACCATGAACAATCGGTCCTTTAATCACAGGCGTCTTTCAAGAATACTGTAGCAGATGTGCTAAATGATTTTCATTGAGTTATGGGTATGAACGTTCCTTAACCCATTACAAAACAATAACGGCATTTAACCACTTTGTTGCAGACAAGTCTGGAAAACATTGCGGGAAAAGGGGAAATTGCTCGTAATGAGCATTTTTTCCTTTTCCCACAATGTCTCTGCCCTATCACAAGATTATTTTCAATTTCATCTGATTTTGAATTTTTTTCCTTTTCCCACAATGTTTTCTGCCCTATCAGAAGATTATTTTCCAATTTCATCGCATTTTGAAATGTCGTCTGCCAACCCTTTCAATTTGGAACAGTCGAAAAGTTGGCGTTTGGTAAAGGGTTAATGGAAGCTTAGCTTAGATTTTTATTTCTTATATTTTTCAGGTGCTTACAGATCTTACGGGCATTCTGCCATAATTCATTAGCCTCATCGAATGATAAATTTAAACAAAGAGTCAGGGTACTTGTAGTTTTAGCTATGTGTTATTATTTCACCATTTTTAAATCAATCATATTTTTAGATGATTATAATGCGTCGCATTTAATGAATCGTTTTCAAGAACAGCCATTCGTTTTCATCATCATTTGTTCTTTATAATACTAACATCAATACTATATTGGAAAGGGATGAGTAATTAAAAACGAATTACAAAGTCAAATAACTTATACCTATTAAAATGAGACATATGCCTCAAAAAACTTCATATATCTTTATATGATATATTTTGTGAAACCATTGAACGCATAATTAAAATATTCTTTAACGACACATATCTGAGTAATTGTTTTGCTTTTTTTTCCATAACATTATTTAAGCGACACTTTCCCATTTAATATATTTGTTGATCTACCTGGTGTTACCGAAGTATTGCGAACAAAGAAGAAGAGGGAGAACCGACAGCATTAGTTACGAAGATAGAACATTGGGACACCGCATGCCCCTTTCTCTCTTCGTAAGGGGTTCATTACTTCATTGCACGACTACCGCGGTTTATCTCGATAACAGCTGCCTTCATTTCTGAATTTAATAAAACAAAAGATAAGAAGAAATAATTTGCTTCCGGCAACCTCAGAAAACAGAATGACGTATGGGCGCCGTGCATGGGCTTACTTTTTGAATTCACACCACCAGCAGTCTCGGAAAGACTCAGATAGCTCAGATAAAACCCGTATCCAGAGTTGCTGATCAATGCTGCAATGACGGAACAGACTGTAGCGTGGGTTTCCCACTTCCCAAACCCTCTATGAAAGAATCATTCATAAATCGTGCGAACCAACATCTAAACCTATGGTTCAAAAGACAAAGTGTCCCAACTTCTGGCTGGAAATCTAATTCAATAACGACACTGTTCCGGGTTTTTTGTGGTTATTGTTGTTTGATCGTTTGTAAGAATAAAGATAGACTGTATCACCTCTTTCATCATCACCAAAGAAATGCAACATTTTTACTTAAAATCGGCAAGGTGTGTTGACAATCTGTTCTCTAGTAGATGTTGGTGGTGGGATATGTTGACAATCTGTTCTCTAGTAGATGTTGGTGGTGGGTGTGGTTTATTGACAATCTGTTCTCTAGTAGATGTTGGTGGTGGGTGTGGTTTATTGACAATCTGTTCTCTAGTAGATGTTGGTGGTAGGTGTGGTTTATTGACAATCTGTTCTCTAGTAGATGTTGGTGGTGGATGTGGTTTATCAACAATCTGTTCTCGAGTAGATGTTGGTGGTGGGTGTGGTTTATTGACAATCTGTTCTCTAGTAGATGTTGGTGGTGGGTGTGGTTTATTAACAATCTGTTCTCTAGTAGATGTTGGTGGTGGATGTGGTTTATTGACAATCTGTTCTCTAGTAGATGTTGGTGGTGGGTGTGGTTTATTAACAATCTGTTCTCGAGTAGATGTTGGTGGTGGGTGTGGTTTATTAACAATCTGTTCTCTAGTAGATGTTGGTGGTGGGTGTGGTTTATTAACAATCTGTTCTCTAGTAGATGTTGGTGGTGGGTGTGGTTTATTAACAATCTGTTCTCGAGTAGATGTTGGTGGTGGGTGTGGTTTATTAACAATCTGTTCTCGAGTAGATGTTGGTGGTGGGTGTGGTTTATCAATAATCTGTTCTCTAGTAGATGCTGGTGGTGGTGTTGTTTTACAGTTGTCTTTTAACCGTAAGTCTCAGGTCCGGGGGACACTGTGGCATCGGACAACAGCTACCAGCCTTGTATTCGAGCGTGCATTCCTTCGGCAGATCCCAAACTGGACAGCTGAAATAGATTGATATAATTCGGTTATGGTCGCGTATACATTGTGTGTCATTGCTTTACTTTCATTGCATGCATTACGGACCAACAAAGTCTGGTGTGGTGAATTTGTTTCATTCGTTTGAAAAATGGAAAACAGATAGGGAAGAATACCAACAAGATGTTTAACCTGAGGAATGTTGGGTAATTTTCAAAATAGATTTTGGTAGCGTCTACTTTTCAAAACATTAAACAGCTGCTTAGTTTTGATGAGGAAGGATTCTCAGAGTAGCGAACATATTAGATCACAGGCCAGCCTCCAATTTACTTGACGGCTGGCAAAGATCCAAGCTGTTTACATTATCATGAAGTCGGTTCAAGCACTTTAAAGGTTGAAACAATATTGCAAACCAAGTCCTCCTAGAACTAAGCGCTAAAATGTTAACCTGTTATTAATCCATATTCGGCGCGAGTACTGACTACGCATCTAGGAGGCAGACTCAAAAGAGATCATCCAAGTTGTAAGACTTTGTTTCACAAGCGACGAGCAATGAATTAGTTAAACCTAATATTAATTTGAATCATAAGCTACGACCGAAAAAGAAGGGATTGAGAACATCGTTTAAGTTATTAATAGCAAGCGAAAAGAAGCACTGGAAACTCCAAATGGTTGCATCGATGCAAATTTACAAGAGTTTACTAGGGTAAAACCTTCGTTCCAATCCTAAGATCATTAAAGTAAGGTGCTTTCTAATAGGATATATGCAGTACAGGATTTAATTGACATATGATATATCGTATATATTTGCCTGATTTTTTTTATATGGGTTTTACATCACATCAACATTATTTCAGTTATGTAGCGATGCCCGACTCTTAATGATGGAGGAAGACTCCATATTCAACTGTCCATAAGGGCTGGTCAAGGCGGATAGAACCATCGGCATTCCGTTAGTCAGTCGGGAGACTGCCTCTCATGAAAATCCATATCCCTCTCAGGATTTGAACCCACGCGGAGAGGGGCCATGGAGGCCCCGCCTGTTTTTATAATAAAAGCACATGATTCCGATAAGTACCAACAGTACAGTTTTGATAATGTAATCAGAAATATTTATACAGCTCTTTATTCAGGCGCATGGTAAGTGTTCATCCTTGCTCTACCTGAAAGTTCCGACATCCACAGCATCGTAATGTTCCAATGTGTAGCATATACCACAATACTTGGGGCAGTTTGTTCTTGTCCATCCAGAAAAGCTCGGATCCGAGCACACCGCCGTACCCCCGTAATCCGAACAATAGCCGATCAGATCTTCACAAATAGCCGGAGCTGCAAACATGGATAATCAGGAGAAAGAAGTTTAGTTTAGATTTATTTTATATCGATTGTGACGGAAGCTTGAAGTTGATGGAATTCTCTCTCGGTGACTGTTTCCTGGAGATACTTAACCAGAACTCGCGCCGAATTGATGGCTCGTCCGGGTAAATCACACGCCACCTAACGGGGATAGAACCCAGGTCCTCGGTACAAGAGGTCTACCCAGGCACCACTGTCGCACAAGAAATATTCTTACAGCAAAATTTCAAGACTTCTTCAATCGAAACTCCTTTTCCCTATATGCGATTTCTAAATTGTGTATACTGCTTTAAACAAAGAATTACTCGAAAACAAAAACAACACATGAAATTCTTTTGTAGAATCCCGTGATATAAATCGTATGAATATGAACTTATTTACACCAAGCAATTTATAGATTGACTGAAAGTTCTTGATCAGACAACTTACAGATTTACAAAACGTTGTTACTTACACTTTTAGCACCATTGTGGTTGCAAGGTACAATAGGTCTTCGCTTTTATATTCGTAATCAATTGGGACCATGTTTGTCACAAAAGTGAACATCTAAAATATTAATCCGTTCTAAGCTTTTTGATATTCTGTGGCGTTAGACGGTAACATTTTAGATTTATTTTAACATATTTACCTATAGCAGTCGTCCCAACAGTTGTTGTAACATGGTATTCGTCAGACTTGTTAGCTGTTTGAAAACAATTTACAAAATTAAAAGTCGGTTTTTGTACAATTGTTTTCTTAACCAGATCTTGTCGAAAATCATGTAAATAGTCAATGGCGTGACATTTCATTTGAAAAGTTACAAGGATTATCAAATACTTTGGTTTTGAAAAATGCATAAAAGTTCAGTTATATTTTTGTCTAATCTTTACCCATGAATGAGACTTGAATGTGTTTTGTTTGACATGGTTTGCATCAATGTTACAAAAATATTTCTCATTTTTGTCTTATTGTCTTAAACAAAAAGACTTTCAGCATCCAATACAATTCCATGCGACGATTAAGATACTATTCCTTGTGACATAAACCTGGTTTATTTTACTATTAAGTGAATTGCTAATATACCTTAGGTGTGGCTTTTGTCAAAATAGATTCACAAAATGTTTACTTGAACCATGTATCTCTATGCCACGATATCATATAATTATAGTCTACAAGATCGGGCTATTTTAGTCACATGGAAATATATATCATTTTTAAATCATCCTCTACTTGGGTTTAAAAACAGAGTATAGTTACCACAAAATCCACAATAGTCTGCGCAGTTACTTTCCACCCAGTCGAAGTATGTCTCGTCCATACACATATATTTCCCGTATTTGTCGCAGTCATTTAAGTGATCTTTACATTCAAGACTGGCCACGTCAGTCCCTGTACAATATCAAGGTAATGTGTAAGTATCAACAAGCTAACTCACATGAATCAGAAACGTATCTACAGACGTATATCCTGTATTTGTTACAAGTACATCGTCTCTATGTGAAACATTTAACAGTAGCCACATTATGCCTCCATGTACAATATCAAAAGGTGAATTATACTCATCATCAAGTTTGAAGGCAATATTATAATACAATATAGATGTACAATGTAATTAAAGTAAACCCACTTACAAAAAGATAAACATTTAATCTGCTGTTGGGTCTAAAATAGAACAACATGGTCACTAATTTCAACAGAGAAAACGGTGGATCTTAAAACCAATGCAAAGCTTTTGGATCAAAATACAGGTATATTCATCAGAATACAGGTATATTCATTGTACGGACTTTTAACTACGAACTACTTTTATTTCCTTTGGTTATCCTTCAGAGTATCTTAACCAATGGTACAGATGCTATACAGATTTGAATGAATAAACTTTTGATATCAATTGATTTCCTCACCTCTGTAAACAAGCACCTTTTAGTCTAATGAAAAAAAAAATGTAATCTATACAGTACACTCTATTCAAACTGTCGACCCGATCTGCGGTTAAACCATAGAACATGGTTTACTCATGAACGTACTAATAATTGATTCCAAATACAGTAGAATAGATATACCTCGAACTTCTGATTTTAGAACTCCTCCATACGTCGAAGTAAATACGGGGTCCAGAATTAGTTGTTCTTTATCAATATGTCTTTAAATTCCAGACATCTGTTTGTCGAAATATCTCTCTATCGAATAGTTTCTCCAGGTCCCTTGAACTTCAAGGTATATAGATGCTACTATATGCATCTATGTTACTGTTGTATAATATAATACATCTAAAAGTGATAAAAGCTTTTCTTTTGTAAATAGCATTGGTTGATAGGCATCTTTTGCGCTTCCTTTCGAACTGTTACGATAGACACACATGTGCTTTGTAGAATTGTTGACCTGGTATAGAACTTACCACAAAAGCCACAGGTACGTTGACAGTTCACTTTTGCCCAATCGTTATAATCATAACACATGTCATGGCCGTAAGCAGAGCAGTTGGATAGATCACGACACCCTATATCACCTGTAGACAGTTCGGTTGTAACATAACCCGCGACAGATAGTTCCGTTGTCGACAATGTAGTAGTGATTAATGCTGAAAGAGGGAAACAGTATGTTAGTACAAATTGATATACAATGTACGTTGTTTCACACCTTGACATCTACCTAGATATGATGTATATTTGTCCTGGCAAAGTTCTGTCTTTGTTAACTAATTCCTATGCAGCGGGTATTGAAAAGACCTAACGTGTTCGGGGGTTCCTTTGATTACAATGTTTTTACCATAGTATAAATTGGGGATCTTTATCAGCCACATAGAGGTCAGCTTAATATCTATATAAAAGGCACAAGAAACAATCAGAAATATCCTGATAACAAAATTGATCTTATTTTGCATGATTACAAGTGATACATAGCTTTATAGTTAGATGTGAGTGGTTTTCCTATAGCAGGAAATTCAAACTATTTCAATTCTTCGCGAAAACTTTCAAACACATTTGCCAAAAGCATTGGAAAATATTAAATTTCTGACCATCTCCTCTTTTAGAGAAAATGATGTTATATATTAAATGATGTATATGATTATTCTTTATATGAAACGTTAGTATTTAAATACATGATATTGTAAACACATATTGTTTATAAGTTCTAAAGTCATTCATTAGAGAAATACATCTTAGTTAGGACCAAGCACTTGAAGCCATGACAAATATGTTGAGTTGTTGACAGGATGACAATCAGGCATACGGGCGAGCAGACTTAAAGTCAACGGATATACAACAGAGGAATACTCATCTGTGAACCATCATGTTTGCAGGTGATACAAATGGCGTCAATTCGGTACGTACGTGTAGCACAATCACTTCCGGTATAACCACGTGCGCAGCTACATTGGTCAACTGACACACAACTTCCGCCATTTTGACAAGCAGGTGTACACATCGCTGAAAAATATATAGGGTATACATGCAAAAGGGATTTGAAATGAATTATTTGCATATCCTACGTTATTATTAGGGTCGAAATGGTTCGGTATCATCAGAAAGCTGTTTTGTTATACCAGAGAAAAGTTTTGCGAAAATGTAGGCACCTTTTCTCTAATAAGCATTCACAGAATTGGTTTCATCGACATCAAAGTCTTTGAATAATGGACACCGCCGTTTATCACAATACTAAGAGAAAATTCATATGTATTTCATACTAACAGCTGCTACATTTGTATTTAGCTCTCGATTCAAAAGTGGTGCCCATCCCTTGTGAAAGCGCATCACAGTACTGTCAGCGTCTTTCCTGGTGCAAGAAACTACTGTGTGGATAGTCATGGGATTCGTACCCTTATACTCTATAAATACAGTTCATTCAGACCTGAGAATGGAAATTATGTTACGACATATTCAAACGAATAAGCTTGCAATGCCAAAGGCATCGCATGCATGCATGCCGCAATTAACACATACAAAATATACCAATATCTAACATAAATATGATTATGACTTACGAGTTTCACATTGTGTTCCCGTATAGTTACCAACACAGGTACATGTATTGGGTGCATCACAAGTTCCGTTATTCTGACAGGCCGAAGAGCAAATAGCTGAAACAAAAATGTGAGATTCTTTTTATTTATCTAAATACAGCGTCCAGGAATAGGTGTGCGTTTTGAACCAGTTATATTTTGCTAACTACCTTGTGATTCTATGATAAATTGAAAGTGCAAAACGTATTGTTAGATTAATAATGACTTCATTTCAGAAACTTTAGAAGAAGTATTCAAATGTATCAAATAAAAATAGAATAGATGGTTGGTGTCTTTGAACAGGAAAGGTTAGCGATATAGGCTTTGGCTCAACGTACAGACTTCATACATCTTGCTAATCTTTTCCTCTCAAGCAGGAATTTAGCAGAACCCACAGGAATCGCTCTAAGAGTGTCATTTGGAATATTGAACTAAAGTGAATGAATGCTTACGCCTTTCTGGACACAAAGACACATGATGAGCGGTACTTACGTTGCTCACTTTCTTTTCTCTAAGAGTTCCCAATAATGTTTTGGGAACTTTTAGAGAAAAAGAAGTGAGCAACATTAGTACTAGACAAAAAGTAAATTAAAGGACCCGTGGTTACCAGTACATTGCTCTTTTTTTTTCTCTGATACGTCTCCAAAATTCGATTCAAAATTACGTTGCTCAGTTTTTATATATATTTTTTTCTCTAAGAGAAGGCTTGCATATATGTCAAGCCTTTTGTTTGTTTAATTGTATTTGTCCACCAATATGATGATAATGTTTACAGAAAATTGGAATAATAAACAACATAAGAAAATGAAAAAAAATGAGAAAAAAAGAAAAAGTTCACAATGAACATAATAACACAATCGAAAAAAGATAAGCGAAACCCATCAGACAATGAACCTTCCAGAGCTTTCATCCCTTCAAGAAGAAATTGGAATGGAGCTTGGAGAACAAAAAACATCATAATGGTATACATCGAATATAATCTTCATCCTTGCAACGAAAGCGAAATGCAAGAATGTAGATTCGACTTAGAAGCTAGAAATATAATTCAAGCATTGCCAAAAAAGAAGGTCCAGAACCGATTTAAGGTGGGAATTATCGATAACATGACATCATGATTTAAATCGGGCATGTCGGCTAAGTTCCGTAATCCAGCTAATAAACTAACAAATCGTTCAGTGGTGCTTAATGTAATGAACCTAGAATACAACGGGTCCGCACAAGAGGAACGCAAAATCGTCAAAAGAGACGTTTTCATTTCGATAGAATCTGTGCATGCGTTTTGATGGAGTTGCGCATTAAATGTTAGATAAAGGGAACATAAAAACACATTCCACGGGTCTGTGATTAGAGTAAAGAGTTTAGTAATCATCAACTATTGCACATGAGGCTATGCGATTAACTTCATCTGATCTAACAAGACTATTGTCGATGATACCTTTACCACACTGTGATACGAAAGTAAACTCAGCTCCACTAGAGAAAAACATGTAAGTTAGGACCAATCACTTGAAGTCATAACAAATATGTTGACTTGTTGACAAGATGACAAACAGACATACAGTTGAGCGGACTTGAAGTCAACGGTTAGACAACTGATGAACTATCATCTGTGAACCATCATGTCTGCAGGTGATACAAATGGCGTCAATTCGGTACGTACGTGTGGCACAATCACTTCCGGTAAAACCATGTGCGCAGCTACATTGGTCAGGTGACACACAACTTCCGCCATTTTGACAAGCAGGTGTACACATTGCTGAAGAATATATATACGTTTACATCAAGGCATGTCAAGGGATCAGTCCAAGACTATAGTAAGTGCTTCATGATAGTGAAGCACTTACTATAGTCTTGCACTGAACAGTGAACCCTCGACATGCTAGAGTGTTTTGAAATGAATATAATATGAATATCTTAGGTGATATCTTTTGGACAAAAAGGTTCAGTTTTACCATAAAACTAAATTGTTGAAATAGAATATGTATTCATAAGCAGATGTTTTAAATCTGTACTCAAATGATGATTAAAGCATTTGCGTTCATGTGTGCCCAACGTTTTGGATAAACACAACTGTGAAATGTCGGACTTCTATGACAACTTTTTGTTATTTATATTCCATACACATTGCTGCTTTCTTTGAACATAGCTCTCGATTTGATTTGTTGTCCATTTTCCCGAAAAGCTCATCATAGTATTGTTAGCAGCTCTCTATGTGTGTACAAATTCGGAAAATGCAAGATACCAAAATGTATCATGTCACTTTGGTTTCAAATCCTACTATGTTGGTAGCCCGAGATTCGTTTTGTCAATATAAATCTTAAACTCATTTACTTTATATCGATTGTGACTGGATGGCAGCTTCCTGGATACTAAACCAGAACTCGCACCGATTTGATGGTCTTGGTTTCACTTATAAATCGTACTGTAAACAAACTTAAAACCTTTTGATATATTATGTTACAACATATTCAAACAGCTTGATTTGCAATACCCGAAGCATCGTATTTATGTATCACACAATACACACATACAAAACGTACCAATATCTTTCACAAATATATGACTTACGAGTTTCACATTGTGTTCCCGTATAGTTACCAACACAGGTACATGTATTGGGTGCATCACAAGTTCCGTTGTTCTGACAGGCCGATGAGCAGATAGCTGAAACAAAAAATTAAACTTAGGTTTGTCTTAATACTCTTTAAAGAATGTTTGTGTGTTTCAAACATGTTACGATACCCCTCATGATCCCATGGTCAATTTAATAAGGTACAACACTCATCCTGAAATGTATACTGCTATTTGTGGGTTATATGTCAAATATTCAAACACTTGATTTACACATCAACACGACTACTTTTGCTTGCCGCCATTCAAAACGATAAAAAGGTAAAGTCAAGGGTATGTTGCTTGAAAGGTTCCTGCAACAAAGTATAACGTGACTGATTTATGCACAGAGCGTGTACCAATAAAAGAAGTTTACATCAAGAAATAAGCTGTGAACCAATAAAGATAGTTTCGAGACGAAACTGTCTTCTTGGATTGTTTTGATACTGCGTCGTACTCATTTAGAACACAATCAATCCACTGTTCACGAGGGAAAGTAGTCTGTTTAACTGTATGTGATCGCTAATTAAAAAAAAAGGTCTACTTAAAAAATGTTCCATCTAGTCATTTTATTTTGTTGTATATCTTAACCATTCATTTGGTGGTACTCACAGGAATCGCCTCTGAGGGTTCCCCCAAATTCGACTAAACAAAAAATAATTGAAATATAGAGCTAAGGTGTTCGAAAACGCACGTTTATCTCGTTTATCTTAACACAAGGTCCCATGTATAACAGTGCTTACGTTGCTCACTTTTTTTATCATTTTTTCTAAGATTTCCATAAACGTTCAGTTTATCAAGACACAAGCGGTAATCTCACTTTCTTTCTCACTGAGATTTCCCCCAAAACTTTTATTAAACAAAAAAGTCTCTATCTCGACATAAAGAGCCTAGGTTACATGTAGCGGTACTTACGTTGACCACAGTCCGTCCCGGTATAACCATCAGCACATGTACAGGTGTTTGGTGTCGTACAGCTCCCGCCATTCTGGCATGTGTCGGCGCAAGTAGCTTAACACATGATAAGATAGTTTATGCATAACTAGGAATGTTATAGTATATATATGGCAACGCATGGCAAGAAATGTTATAGTATATACATGACAACGCAAAACAAAAATGTTTAAATGTATTACAAATCACAACAAGAAAGTTTTAGTATGTATGACAAATCATTACAAGAAAGTTTGAAATATATGTTGCAAATCATAACAAGAAAGTTTATAGTATAAAAAACAGGCACTATATGTTGGGAAAACATTCTTATATCAAAAACATGTATGTGATTAGAAACTTTATTGTGAATAAAATTAATTGGAAACACTTTGACTATGTATTTTTATGATTTCGGAATATTTCATGAACGGTTTGCACATGAATTAAAACTTACGTCTTGAACAGTCATGCCAGGAATAGCCAGTTGGACAACTGCAGCTGTCAGGATTAGTACACTTCCCACCATTCTGACATGCATCTGTGCAGACAGCTGGGAAATAAAAAAAATATATTTATCTTTGTAGTAAACATTTTCCCCTTAACCCTTACAGTGCTGTAACCGACTTCATGCTTATGCAAACAGGTTGGATCCAGGCCAGACGTCAAGTAAATTGGCGACTGGCCTGTAATCTAACCTGTTTGCTACTCTGGGTATCTTTCTTCATCAAAATTAAGCATATGTTTCAGATTTTGGAAAGCAGAGGACACACGGATCTATTTTTAGAAGAAACCCAGCATTCTAAGGGTTACCACTGGCTGGGTTTTTTTCGCAAGTCGATGTACGTTAAATGGTGAAAAGCGAAAAGGGGGGAGTCGCATTGATTTTTTAGGAATATCGGCTGAACTAAGACACGACAGCAGGCATATCTTCTAATTGATTTAGGTTTACAGTTAATAAATACCATACAGTTAATGTCAAATGGGCTTATTCTTAATCACTTAAGAAATTAATCTGCTGAAATACATTTGTAATAGGGAAACTGTGCATGTTGAACCTTAATTTATTTCATTATCTAGTTCTATAATCTACAATCATAAACTTATTAGAATTATAAGATTACAACGTTATCAGCAAACTACAATTGTTAAGTAGATAAAGCCAACTGAATAATGAAACAATTTGTCAGCTACCAAGTGGCTTGAACTTAGTTTTTAGGGAAGTTTAAGTATTCATGCCCTTCGAAGGCCCTCGTGTGTGATTGCATTGAAGACCCAATACCCTGGGGGTTTGGTAATGGTAGATGTACAACTTTTTTGGTGTAAGCAAGCAAGAAAACATACAATACCTATAGAACATTCATTCCAATCTGTCAGCTTCCAGCCGTGGCAGCAACGAACAACATTGACTTGTTTGTACCTAGTTACGACATGTGTTCCGGCACAACTGCAATGTGTGTAAATATACTGTTAATTTAGACACGTATGTGTGTATAACAAGATCATACTAAGCTTGCAATACTGGTACTAAATGTTCCTATAATAAGGGAAGCGGCAGTCTTTATTATGACTGTTCTTATAAGAGATAAACTCATTTTTTTCCAAAGACAATGACAATAACTAATGACAATTGATAAAAGAATTATTTCGTAATGAAGGCCTCTTGTCCGTAATACACAACCTTTATTTGATATATATGCGTTATCATATCGATTATTTGGTACCATCATACCCAAATTCTCTACACAGATTGTAATAAGGAAAACAAATGTACATACAACCAATTGTCACATGTTGTAACTAAGTAGGCAACCCTTTCATTGTAATAACAGGTGTGCCTGAAAAAGACAAATATTCATACTTTATAGCCTGAAAACACAATGATCGCTTTGAAAGGTGGGAACGCGTTATAAGGAACAGTTTTGTTTAACAGGGAATCTGCACATCACAGGTAATTTGCAATTTTGTCACGATAAACTTAATAAACAAGCATTTAGGGCTACTAGTTTATGTGGGTTTCAGGAAACGAGACCAAAACAAATTGTTTGGGTGTAATCTGTTCATTTTATTGGGGTTTTACATTCATCAGGTATTCAGTTATATTAAGATTCCCGAGATCTAAATCAGAGATTGGTTACGACCCCTCAACTTAACTGCATATAAAGGCTAGTTAAACGAATAAGAACCATTGGTACTCAATTAATAAGCATGAATATTACCTTACAAGAAAGTGTGAATGCCATTATAACGACTTCGAACCCACACAGGGAGGAACCATTTGATTCTAAGTTCCGTACTTTGACGGCAAAGTCACTACAGCTAACCGTGTCTTTTGATGGGCATTGGAAGTAGGCAAAAGAACATGGAATATATGGGGTCAGAAGCAACCAAAGATTGTCACAAAGAAACGATCAGGGTAACAGATCGCATTTAAGTTCCTGCAACATGGACAAAAAGAACGAATTATCAAATACTAGAAGTTTCTTTTTCTATGCGTGTTATTGATATACTAAATCATACTGTTATTTATTGAGTAACTGTGACCATGATTGCTCCAATAAACTCATATAAGAGTCTATCGTTATAAACTAATGGAATAATTAATTAAAATAATTCGGGATGCCTTTAGGAAATTGCACGAATATTTTCCTTAACACAGGCAATTCAAAACCTGTGGTACTCGATAACACAAATGGTAAGCCAAAAAGGAAATGTGCTCAAATGACCTAAGAGCAATTTATCCTTTTGCCTCAGTGTTTTTTCCCAAATAGCATAGTTTTGCTCTTTATGTATGTTTTCCTCGGCTGCAGTTGCTTTCAATTTAGACTTGTGAAACATTCCCATATGTAGGAACGGGTACAAACTAATAAAGGCTAACAAATACCCCGTCATTCCGTGTACACCATGACCAGTCAATACACATAGCAATGCTATTCCTGCTTGTACACTAAACCACTCCATGGTGCCGTCACTTCCTCAATGATATCAAGTGACCTGACAGTGGTGATCATATACCCGCCGATAAGCAGGTGCGGGTGCGTTCACAATGAGTGTACAGTTTACTATGTATTCGTATCATCGAATGTTACTGTAGCTATAACAATCATTGTACTCTTAAAAACCTGACAAATCTAATATAACCACATGTGCTTAAGACGAATGTTCACTTAGGAACCGATTAGACAAATGGACAAATTGCTCTTCTTTTGGCGACATTGGTTTCCACACAGAACCATAACACTATTGGTTTCAGGTATAGGTTCGACCTGTCAAACATGTTTATATTGGGGATATATCGCTTGTATTTTACACTGGTGTCAGTTTTGGGTAATAAAAGAGCTCTACCTAGGATATTTACGTATGGTGGGGGTTGGTCTCTCAACTGACTAGTTTCAATTCGATACCATAACAAAGATGAACAAATAACTTTTGGTCTAAATTTACGTTCTTCTGACGCCAAATAATCGTACGCCACATGACATACATAAAACAGGTATGTTAGTTTATGGCTGTTCTTACTTACTTACTTAATACTGAATGTATTTGCCATCTGCTGCGGGAGTCCCAGTCAGAGGGGTGGGCAGCAAGCGGCAAGATTTTCTTATACCCAATCTCCAACTTGTTCTGTCCATTGGGCTGGCACTGACGAGGTTGCATTCCTTCCTATCCTTCGCAATGCAGTCCGGCATATCTTTCTGTGTCTGCCTCGTCTCTTAGCATCTTAAACCCTTCAAAGAAAGCTTGTGATTTAGGGAGCTTAATGCCATGAATTGAAATGAAAAAAAAAACATTCCCTTTTCGGGAGTTGTCTGGCCAAATAAGGTAATTTGTTTTTCTCGGTCATACATTCAATCACTGACTGATGTACGCGTAACCGTACAACGGTCGCTCAACACATAGGTTAAGATCAAATTTTAAGACACAATGGTTCTGAGTTAGAATCCTTAATTGGATAACTTTCTTTTATATATTTTATATGATAGAGGCAATATTGTATCACATTAATATGCATTTTGTGTTCATACGAATAAGGACGCATGTCTTGCACTGTGGAGAAATGTTGAACAGTCCGTGAAAAGAAAAGACAAGGGCATCGTTATATGGGCTTGTCTCAAGTATCAAACCAAATATACAGTTAAGAAACCATGCCAAGTCGCTAGAATACTCTACTAACCGTTTTCTGTTTAACCTATTACCAAACAATAACGACACTTGATCAGTGTATTGCAGCTGACTCTGGAAAGAATTGCGGGAAAAGGAAAAATTACATCATATTTAGAAATGTTGTCTGCAAACTCTTTTGGGTCAGTCGAAAATTTGGCGATTGATAAAGGGTTAAACACAAAGCAATACTTTTGCGCTCGCCTGTACTTGAGGTGAACCTTATCTAGCGATATATTCTTGTATCGAGCTAGTTTAATTGAATTTTACTTCTCGACATTTATCATTCTTAAGCCGTTATCAAACATCTCAGTGAACTCATCCTATCACAAAATAGGTTTCCCCTTAACGACCTAGTTATTGGTGGAAAGGCGATGTCTTAAGCTTAATATGCGGGCACAACTTTATACCCTTGTAAAAAGTAGAGTAAACGAATAACGCTACGGAATAAAGACCCCTCCCCGTAAATAGGCATCGTGCATTGTACTTATTCAGCGTATAGTATTTTACGAAACATTATTGAGACTTGATGCTTAAGTACTTCTTTAGCTCCAATGTCCAGGTTATACCACGTCTCACACACATGTTCTCTAGATATTATGTCTTACGTGAAATGAAATATACTTATGCTTTTAACACGATATAATCGTCGTCAAATTCAATTCGACATTGATCATGTAAGGACAAGTGCCATGCTCGGAAAGGCTGAAGTATTTTCGCTTCCAAAAATGTATATTCTCATAATTCCATATAACGCAGAGGGTAACAAAGACATCTTTCTCTGTCAAACTAGCCGTGTTTACTTTGATAACACACATTCGATATATGATTTTTTTCATCCCTAACAAACGCTTCTAAAGCAGCATTCCAAACATGATATATAATACACTACCTGTACAATACAGGCGGACATGTAATCTTCACAAGCCTGCGCTGATAAGCCCGATTTCATTCGTATCGTTTTACATGTGTATATGAGTATATTCTGTTTCAATTTATGTGAAATGTACATCTGAGGCAGAATGTATAAGAACATATTGTGGTCAAAGACAAAACTCGCCATGGTAGTTTTTTTCTCATTTTTAAATGAAAGAATTTGCTTCTCCATTTACCGTTGCTGTATGTAAACTTCTTTATTAAAAAGATTCTATTGAAATGAATAGAAACATAGGGCGTATACGATAAAGGTTTTATCATTTCGTTAAAATGGTGTCCATTAAATATCAAAGTGAAAATGTTACCTTGTATTTCTTGTCGTCTGATGTTACTTTGAATTTGGACAGGTCATGTGTTCTCACGGAATGAAGTATACATCATTTTCTGTGTTGACTTATATCTGGTATTTCCTTGTGATTATCTATCAGGTACTCGAACATTGCTAAGTTGTATGGAAACAAGAGATATATACTAATCGGATGACAGTTGCTTATATATCTATCAACCAACACAATACATTTTAAAATACTCATACAATTTGTTTTGTTATATAAATACTTTTGCTATTACAAAATAACATACTTGATTTTTGATAGATGGTATGTTATGATAGGACATTAATAAGTAATAGATAACATATACGTTAAAGGCACATAAAAGGAGATACATGCTATATCAAACTATATAATTTGGTAAAACTTTGGTCAGGTTCAAATAGATATCACAAAAAAAACACATCAGCACAACTTAAACGTGACAGCCAACAAGAAATAACCCAGATTAACCAGTTTAATAATTCAGATTATGTGATTGTTTTACCCCTGACCTTGACAGTTGATACACAAATGTTTGAACCGACCAATCAGAATTCGTTATCTTAAATATGTAAACAAACAGGTTGTTGATAAACATGATTGAATTTGAGACAACTATATTTCAAGCACAAAATAACTTATGTTAAAGGAGTCTATGTAATAGGGTCTCAATGCCTTCATAAATTAATTCTCAGGAATTATATGAACATGATAAAAGAACTCCATATATTTTCAGTAATTTATTTGTACTCCTCTCCTTTTATGTGCCTTTAATAAATTACATTGTCCAAATGTTTGTCTCAAAACGTTGCTGTTATAAGTATACTAAGCATCTTTTAGAATTTCCTTTATGTTATAAACATTTCAACATTGTAGAGAGTTATCTATCTTTCAGATAATTACAAAATAACATGATTGATCTCAGATGGATGCACCTTTATCATAGGAAATTAATAATTAGAGAGTAACATATAGTTAATAGAACAACGCGTTGGAAGATGGGCAAAATGCTCACATAGACATCTATTTTCCCATATTAATTTCAAATGTTAAGTTGTGAAAACTGGTAAATGGGTCGATTTCCTGTACATGGTTAACTTATAAATAACATGAGTGGTTTAGTGTTCTACATTTCTAGTACTTTAGAATGAAAACACTATGACAAAAAGATGATTGGTTTCCAATCTATCTATTAACCCTTTACCAAACACCTAATGTTCGACTTTCCTAAATTGAAAGAGTTTGCAGACGCCATTTTAAAACGTGATTAATTTGAAAATAATCTTCTGATAGGGCAGAATGAATGAATGAATGAATGGTGTTTTAAGGCGCATCGACAGCTAAGGTCATTTAGCGCGCATAATGATGAAGTTGATGAATGGATATTAAAAATATTAACAGGTTAAAATGTATTTGTTTAAAGAAAAAATAAATAAGAATTTATAGTAGATAGAAAATTTGTAAAAAATTAATGGTTGTTGATAGATTGTTTGTAATGAATGTGTGATATGAAATAAATAGTGTGTGATGAAAAATGATATTGATAAATGTATAAATATTTAGAATGTGTAAATAATCACAATCTATTGTAAACTCCAATCTCTTTGAGAAAGGAAAGAATTAATTCAATCCTGACAGTGTCAAAAAGCAGAAAACGTTGTTGGAAAAGAGAACATTGCTTGTTAAGAGGAATTACTCTCTTTCCCACAAAGGTTTCCAGAGTCGAATGCAACAATCTGTTCAAATGTCGATATTGTTTGGTAATGGGTTAAAACGTCTTCTGATGTTTTGCCTCAATGATGAAGATTTTTCAGAAGAGCACAGACCACAGTTATTCATCCCTCTGATTTGATATTACAAGTGAAATGATAAGGTAGGTAACTCAATCTAATTCATTCGATTAGTTCTGGCAGAGCTACCTCCCGTAATTACGTATTCCCCGTAGATCGGCTTGGAGAGGGAAACAGTAACTTTATCCAGAGACATAGATAACAGAGATTGGCAACTCCGGAATTATCGCCAAACTCTCGCGTGTCGCGAGGTTCTGCGAGATAAGGAAAGAGCGTACCTGTTTATCCGTTGCCAGGGGAGATGTCAAGCGAAATTGATACTTCTTTATTACAGTAAAATAGCTATGTTTTGGTTATCTGATTAGTTATCTGAAACAACTTCTGGACATTTTGTTTTATTTTCATTTTATTAAATTGATTTTATGTTAAAAACAAAACAAAAAGTTCCAGTAAGCCTTCTTTTTCAATGACAGGCTTGATTATCATGCAATTCAGAATTGTACTTATAACGACAATGTCTTTCAAGCAAAGGTTTGAATAATATTTTGTAATAAATCAAGTGACTCTATTTAATTGCAGTTAATAACCAAGGCATGAACTTTCCACTAAGACATGATAGTTTTCGTCAATATTAAAAGATTGCTTTCTCACTTCATTTCATTTATTCTGTGTCGTTCGTAAAACTGTTTACAGTGCTCATTTTGTCAAAACAAAACACATTTTTCATCATGACATTATTTCAAGCCAAATGTTTCAATTTAAGATAATTAAAAGTATTTTATGATGTTAAAATGCAGGTGATGAGAATTTTTGTAAAAGTGGTTTTAGGAAACGAAAGGACACGTAAGAAAAAACTGACGTGCAAAGTTTTTAATACACCTTTTACCGCAGATTCCTCTAATATTGATTGCAAATCAATAAGTACATACTTATTCTTAAACACGTAAGGGTCTGGTCTTATCATGCTGCTGACCGAAATTATTTTAGAAAAAAGAAATGTGAGCTTTTTGAATGTTAATGTAAAGCAAATAGTGTGTCTTGCACTTTCGTTTTTATTATCATTTCTCAACGAGAAATTAAGTCAAAGCACACTACTTTTAAAACCAGACAGACGCTTTAAACAGAACAAATCCTCCCTATTTTGTTTTCGGGATCTTTAGGTCATTCAATTTGAATGAGGTGTCAGAGAGTGGACACAGGGTTAGCGCCACACACTTCTTGTGTAATCGTCCTAGCATCAAAAGGTTTTATGACATCAAACTACATATTTTATGGGGTGGCAATTTACAATCATAGCCTGTATTGTCCACTACCGTGATTGACTCTATCACCCTTCGTTCTTCAAATGACACATTTCACTTGACATATTTGCAAGCGATCGGAATTAAGAAGAAGTATGATGAAAAAGGAAATATCGTGGTGTTTCTGATTAAGAAGATCTATCTATTCTCTTTTGTCCATTAATTGAATGGATTTTCTTCTTCTTATATAGGAATATCACTTTGAAAATACGGGAAACTATAGAACTTAGTCAGCATTTAATACGGGATCAATTCAAACTCATTAAGACGTTTTCAGTAATAACACGTTTGATAAAATCCAAGTCATACAATTTAAGTTTTAATTGATGCAAAAATGAAAGATTTTGATTGAAAATGAAATGGCTGAAATCGTGATTATGCTTGTGTGGTAAAGCAAACCTGGTATAATTTCGTTATAAACACGACAATCACCATAAAAAAGCGGGTAACCATAAAACAAAAATAACACTTCAGGAAAATGTCAAGTATGATATGATCCAGTGCATGGTTTTTTAGTTTTACTTGCTACAACTTTGTTATATTTTGGTTGGAAATCAAGATGGCTGAACTCATTAAGGTAGTAAATGGGACATATTTAGTACGCAATAACTTCTAAATGACAAAGAATAACAGAGTGAAAATTTGGAAATCGACAAAATCATATTATCCCATTAAAGTGGACATAAATCAGAAATGTTTGAATAATCCTCTGTTAAAACATTTTACTTTGTACAAGTATGAAATATTTTGGTTGAAAATAAAATGGCCAAAATCATGATCATGCGTGTGTGGTTCAGTAAACCTGGTATAACTTCGTAATAAAAGCGAAGATTACTTTAAAAATGCGGGCAACCATAAAACAAAAATAGCACCTCAGGAAAATGTCAAGTATGATATGATCCAGCGCATAGTTTTTTAGTTTTACTGTGCACAACTTTGTTAATTTTTGGTTGGAAATCAAGATGGCTGAACTCATTAAGGTAGTAAATGGGATATATTTAGTACGCAATAACTTCTAAATGACAAAGAATATCAGACTGAAAATTTGGAAATCGACAAAATCATATTAACCAATTAAAATGGAAATAAATTAGAAATGTTTGAATAAACCTCCATTAAAACATTTTACTTTGTACAAGTATGAAATATTTTGGTTGAAAATAAAATGGCCGAAATCATGATCATGCTTGTGTGGTTAAGTAAACCTGGCATAACTTCGTTATGGAAGCGAAGATTACTATAGAAATGCGGGCAACCATAAAACAAAAATAACACTTCAGGAAAATGTCAAGTATGATATGATCCATTGCATAGTTTTTTAGTTTTACTGTGCACAACTTTGTTAATTTTGCTTGTAAATCAATATGGTTAAACTCATTAGGGTCGTAAAAGGGACATATTCAGTACGGAATAACTTCTAAATGACAAGGAATATCAAACTGAAAATTTGGAAATGAAGAAAAACAAACCCTTTCTTTAAAATGGACTTGAATTGGAAATGTTTGAAAACCCTCCTTTAGAACAGTTTGAATCTAAAACTACTCAATTATCACGTTTATCGCACAAAACCACGAAATTGCGAACAATTCAATCAAGTTTGTCGCAGTTTGCCATGTTTATTTCTTTGATAATCGCTTGCAGATCGGTCTTGTTGGATGGAGAAACTTTCTAACATTAACAATATAGTAAATTCGGTAAGAAAATAATTTAAGTATGACTTAAAACACGCTTAAATGTGTGTTGCCTATTTCGCGTTTAGTTGAAAATAGCGTCGATAGACAGATCTCGAAAGGTCTCGCTAAATAACGCGTCATGCGAGATATCGCAGAAACCGGCTATAGGTAAAGAAGGAGTTGCCAATCTCTGTTATCTATGTCTCTGCTTTATCTGAGTTCTTTTCAAGACATATCTATAAACTTATCCCAGACGAGTACATATCCAATAAAAGACTCTTATTTGTGTTTACCATGCTTGAAATATACACTTTTTATCAAACTATTTTCTAAAGAAAGTTATGAAAAAAAGCATTTCTCACCAATTAAAGTAAACACTTCACTATGAGCGTTGAGTGCATCTTTTTCATCCGAGATGATATAATACTTATAACAATAATCCTTCAAGTTCCAGATCATGATCCGAATGACTTCTTAGCTTTGAACACGGAAATGGAATAGCACATGGCCCTATCCATGAATTATGTTTAAAGATTCCTCGGTCAGCTTCCCGATCAAGAAATTCAGGATATTATTTGGTATCTTTAATAAGCAGCTCTTTCATTATACATTACGAAACACACGACTCGTGTATTTTCTTTGCCATATTTATAACGCTATCCTGGTCAGTCGTAACTAAGAGCATTGGAGTTGTATGTTAAAGCGTTGAAAGAAGTGAATACTGAAAGATTCACTCAGTTACGTTTACAAATGACGTTTCTTTTTTGGAATTGGGCATATACTTATTTTAAAACAAGGAGAAATGCCCTTTACAAAAAATGATCGCATTAATTCCTTCATGGCGTCGAAGTTAAAAACTACATTTGTTTAAAAACCATAAGTGACACATCGATGCATGCATTTTAGTACATGTATACCACTAAGAAAGGTATTCCCTATTAGTGAAATATGTAGCTTACCTTTGCTCGAAACAATTAAAATGAAGGTCGTAGTCTCCCTACAAGCCAACGAAAACTGTAACGATATTAAAGAAAAAACGAAATCTTCTTCCCAACTAAACAGCTCTGTAAATTCGACTCCATCCTGTTTATAAAAGAACAAACGTGCTTTTGTTAATAAGTTATCTATCATTTGTGAAACAAGGAAGAATATCTGGATTTCGAACAACCCTCAAAGTAATTTCTGTTAGCCACACTCCATCCAAACATTTGTGTAGATCCGATGATTATACGTAAAGCAAGGGGTAAAATGTGCTATAATTAATCTTAAACGAAATGGGAGAATCTTTGAGCTTAAATAGTGGGTATAAAATTTCATCTTTAATGGTGAAAGGGATATTCATATCTGGAATATGATATAAAGCTCACCGAATCCGTTTTTGTAACCTGACTGAACAATTGAGCTGCGATTTAGTGAAAACGGTCACACTTGTGCAAACACGTAGTGCATACCTTAAATAAACTTTATTGATTTTTTTACAATGAGAAACCTTTATTTTTCAAGTTGCTATTCGAGATGTCTTCCGACAGTGAATCTATGAAAACTATGTGAAAGTTAGATAAGTATTGTTTTAATTAACACATGTTATGAAAGATTATAACAAGCAATTTCTCCCTTTGTTACATTGCTTTCATTCAATCCCTACCTAAATATGATATTTTTGTGATTTCGAATTGTTATCTTAATATGCTTTCGACTGAAATCAAATGTAGAAACATTATAAGGTATGAAACATGAAAGGGAAACCCCATAGTTCGTTATAAGAGATAAAGCTTTAGAAATAATATCGAACGAAAGTGTTAGTGATATGAGATAATAGGCGTTTGATAGTCTATATTGCATGAATGTTTGTAGATAGTGCAGGTTAACCCTTTCCCAAACAGTAACGACATCTGACAACTTTGTTGCAGACGACTTTAGAAAACATTGTGGGAAAAGGAGAAATTACTCGAAAGAGCAATTTTTCCTTTACCCACAAGGTTTTCTGCTCTACCTAACGAATATCTTTAAATTTCATCACATTTTGAAATGTCGTCTGGAAACTGTTCCAATTTGGGACAGTCCAAAAGGTGTTGTTTGGGAAAGGGTTAAATCGCGATTCATTCGGATTGCTTTCAGACCGCCAAGTGTAGGCATTATAAAGTAGTTTTACCACGGATAACGTTTGTTTGTGTGGATATGTAAACAAGTGTGTAATTCTTTTTTAAATACAATGTCATCCAGAAGTGTTGCAATCTTGACGCTTCCTAATCGAAATCCTTTGGACAATTGATTAGTAATATACGACAATACAAGCATAGTTTTCTTACTACTAGAAAAATATATTATATGATTAGTTTGGTTATGTCAAATTGTCTTGCAGCACCTTCTCACTTTTCCTACAATGTCTTTCATCTTAAAGATGACATCTTCATTCAGTTGCTAACTGAACTATTTTGTTTATGGTGATAATATAAAACTGCTTTTAAAAAAGTTCATGGTTGCCAATGCAATTGAAAAGAAAATGGTCTGCGATATGTTTCACAATTCATTGGTGATCAATAATGTCGAATATGGTCTAACTATATTGCTTATAATTTGAGCAAAGTATGAATTGCTACATGTGTTGAGTCTTGACCAATCGATAAACCCTCCGAATGTCACAATGTTTTATATACAATATAATTATATTTAGTCGTGTATTTGGATCATAATTTGAGTAATAGAATGTCTTTGAAGTGAATTATTCAGTTTCAAGTCCCAGACGATTACCAGAAAGGAAACAAACCCTTTTTATGGCCAAGGCGAAAGAGTAATCATTGCTGGAAGAAATAGGATTTACATGGTATATCAAATCGCAATTCAAGTTCTCTTCTGCATATATAGATTAACACCCAATCGGATTAACGGGTTAATCTCGCTCGTTGATCAAGCCCAAAGGATTAAATTTTGATCGCCTATGGATATAGACTTGATCGACTAACAGTGTTTTGATTTACGTAAAACAGCGATTACTGTCTGTAATTTACGGAACCTTGTTATTAGTGAATATTGTAGTCGATATCCGGAATACAATACATACATGGGACAGTGTTTGATATACGGAGGCTAGTTTGTAGTCAAAGTTTATTATACGGGTTTCATCAGACAAATTTGTGGTATAACCTTTCATAAAAGTATTGGGATAAAAGAAGGATATATAGTAGAATACATGGAATAATGGTCTACATTACAGTCCGGTATGGAGGTAATATGCTTAGATGTTAGACGTTTTGATGAATACTCACACTTTGTAGTAAAGATATAAACTTATATGAACGCTACACGTTTTCAGTGCAATACTATGATAAGTCCTTTACAAGCGTGAAGCAGCTACTATACTGTTGTACAGAACCCCTGCTTTATTATTTAATACGGGATGCTTAAAACGTGTATTCTATGACTGGTTTTACTTTTAATTCGTTTTTAAAATGTTATTATCGCATATAGAATGGGCCAAACGTATGAAATTTGTGAATGAACTGTTACAATATCTCAATTTATCTTATTCAAAAGCAGAAAGCACATGAAGTATAAGAATATGGAGTATTTTATATCATAATCATAAATCAACGTACCATGTACTCGTCAAAATAATTGTATGCTCTGATCTGTTCTATGTCTCACACCTATCGTACACATCGTTCTTGAATAAACACTAATTATTACATTGAACACTCATCATTGTCGCTTTCCTAGGGCAGTTTTGATGAGTGACCACATATCACACGATTAACCACATATCGCGATACCTAAATATCTAGCAAAAACATGTCACGGATTTCAAATGTTCCGTTATAATTACCCTTTAACTTTGTTGACTTGAATCTTGAAACAAACATACGAGATTTTGATATTTAAAGAAGTTTTGTCAAAGGCATGTGAAACTGCGAAGTAAAACAGAAAAATACATATTCTTTTTGATAGTGTATGTGCATCACTCGCAGTATTTAGACAGTCAACCACAGTTTACTAAGACTGTGGTGAAAATATCCCTATGGAAAAAAGGGAAGATTAGCACCTGATGTGTTACTGCGCTTTAACAATCTCTTGATTGTGCTCATTTTCTCGCATTTTCTTTTTAAAAAACTGTCTGTAGATCTTGTAAACATTAAGTGTTATATAACAGTTAAATAGTAAATATATAATTTGTTGTGTACGTAAATCAGACAAACTATTGCTATAGTTCCGCATGGAAATAGCGAGAAGAAAGTAATTCTTAAATTGAGATGAATTTGCATTCGGGTTTAGATAATGGTGTTTGCAAATGAAAGTGGTCATCTGAGTAATTCTGCCCCCCCCCCAAATTTTCGACTGTCCCAAATTGAAAGAGTTTGCAGACGACATTTCAAAATGTGATGAAATTGGAAAATAATCTTCTAATAGAGTAGAGAACAATGTGGGAAAAGGAGAAATTGCTCGTTACGATAATGTTGTCTCAAGTCGTCTAAAACAAAGTGGCCAAATGTCGTTATTGTTTTGGAAAGGGTTAAACCTCTGCGAACGTTGTATAACTGGTTTATAAGATCGAAAGAAAGTCCAATTGCTTCTGTCAAACCACTTTCCTTCAAAGGACCGAAGGTCGCTTCATATTCTTATAATTGGATATTTTACCTCCAAAGTCCTTGCTGCAAACTCATTCAAGACTTTCAAGACAATTACCGTAGTATCTTGCTCAAAACTATCTCTTTTCTATTAATGATTGCAAAGAACGTTGTGAGGAAACAAATTTTGATGAAGTCGTCTCGGACGAGCTATGATGATATTATACCACTTTTAAACAATACTAGCGAAATACTGTTTACAAATGAACAACTGCACACTATACCGAAAACGTCATCTCAAATGAACCTATCTTGGCACAGCAAGAGAATTTGTTTACGGTTACAGATATGGGTGTAAATGCTAAAATTATCAACACTTTATTTTGATTAACAATACAATGCCTTCTTTATCAACAACCGTTGAAAACATTTTAAATGGACGACATTCATCTTTGAATGTCTGTCAACGACACACTAGAAAAATTCGGCATTCCTTTATAAAGGGTTAGATGATAATGAGAAAGCTTTGTTATTGAAGGTAAAATCGGTCGAAGAACTGTCCGTATCCTCACCTGTTGATTTATCTCTCCACTCGACTCAAACAAATCGACTAATTGCTCTCTACTACTCAACTCCACTAAGTGGACATTCTTCGCGCTCTGAATGGATCTATTCAAACCATTGATTTACGAAGTGCTTCACCCTTTCTCTGGACGAAGTGACATACCAGGAGAAAATTAACCTTTTGAATGCTGAGTAATTTTCTAAAAGTATATTTTTGTGTCGTCTGCGTTTCAATATCTGCTTAACTTCAATGATGAAAGATACTTAGAGTAGCAAATAGGTTAGATCACAGGTCAGCCGCCAACTTATTTGGGGGCTGTCCTTGGTCTTACCTGTTTGCATAAGTATGAAGTAGGTTCCAGCACTATAAGGGTTAAGAGAAATAGCCGTTGTAAATCGAAAAATAGGATTGTTTAACAATAAAGTCGATATGACAAAAAAACATAATGAACAATTGCTCCTCTTCATCGAAATGATTTTTTTAAAAAAAATCTTAAAAGTCGTCTGCATATGAGAAAGCGTAAGTTTTATCAAATAGACCTGTATCACATGTTAAATGGCTAACGTTATTGATTTAAGCTTTCCAATTGTTCACCGAGTCGCAAAAAAAGAATATCATATTTGCTCTGCTGATTCAAACACAACGTTATGCTGTGAGAACACATCTTGAGACTTCGGGATGATTAACCGTGCAGTACTGTGCAACGACTCCTATCAATGTTATAAGACGCGTTTCTTCTAAGGATTTTGCTCTTTGATAACAATCATCAATAAGAGCATGCAGTCTCTCTTGGATCAAAATACATGATGGAGAACTCAACCTTCATTGTTTTCGGTGGTATTAAAAGGTTTTCAGTGACGAATAGACCAGCTTTTATACATGCATCTCCCAGAAGAAAAATGCAACTGGCAATGTATCCTTTACCTGTTAACTCTTAACCGATTTGAAAATACATCTATTCCAATTCTGACTCGGTTTTCAAAACCAATGCTGGATAAACGTTGTTGATATACATAACGTGGTATATTTATGAAAAAGGAATTCAGAGTAGGGTTTCCCTAAACATTTTATGCAAAAGAACTTACGTAAGTTCAACACAACGTTCCCTCTTGTTTCAATTTTAAGATAAACATTAAAGCAAAGTAACACATTATTTGAATCGTCTCTCCGAGACACCTTGCAATGATGTGTCACATTACAATGTTGACTTATTTAGGGTAATACCCATGTAAATCAGTTTTTAGTTAAACTAATATTTTTTCTTCGTAGTTTATTCAAACTGACCGAGTTAATATGGCAAAAGGAACACAGTCATTGCTTCTCTGTCATTAATGAAGCATGAAGGAAATCAAAATTTGAGATATTGGTGTTAAACTTCTGTCTTTGGTTTATTGCAAGTCCGTAAAGTTATCGACTGAGAGTTTTCAAATCACCGTAACTGTTCATCTAATGAAGTATGAAAGAACAAATCGACTCAAAAAAGTGACAAAGAAATAAACTCTGGACAAATCATGTAGAATAATGTTTACATTCTGTGTACACTTGTACTTTTTATCGCATAGATTGTATTTTGATTGGGTTGAATATACCTTACAATAACATGTATTGAACTAGATTAAACGGACTAATATTTACCTTTCTATTGTTATGAAGGTCGGTAAGGTTTGATATAACGTTACTCGGCCTCAATGTAATGTCAGAGAGTGTAGGTCGAGGGTTCAATGCAATACTATAGCAAGTTAAGCACTTGCTATAGTCTTGCATTGAACCCTCGATGTAATCTTGAAGAAGGGTACCAGGAAATGGTTGAAAATGAACAAGTAACTTGTACATGGTTATTCTATAATCGTTCATTTTGAATGCATATAGTTTGAAGGAATAAATGGTAAATTTATTAGGGACGCTTAGTCGCATCTCGTCACAACTGGGAGAAGGGTACAAGAAAATGGTTCAGGTTGATGTTAAACTCCCTGCATATGGTTGTTCTATTTTATTCCATTTTGAATAAATACTGTTTGAAGGGATAAATGGTAAATGTATTAGGGACTCTAAGTAACTATTCACCACACCAATGTATTCAGTCTTTGTGTTTGAATAGCGACTATCAACGACGTATGATGCGATGGTCACGTACTGCCCACTTTTACCGGGTCAACTTCGAACTTCGATCTAGTAATAAAAATTGAACAGTTCAAGGCCTGCTACACATGTAATTATTCAAACTTCAATTTCTCCTGTGCTTGAATACTATACTATATACTCACATTTATATACTAAACGCTTTACCAAACCGAAATTGGTCCACGGTCATATAGTGAATGGCTTGCAGACTACAAGACCTCTGAAAAGTTCGGAATAGACGGATAATGCTCTACTGCTAGGCCTATGATGAAATATTCGAATCATAACATTACTTCTAAAGAAAGCAAGGACTTTTAAGGTCATTTATCAAGATCCTACATCGCTAGACGGTAACAAATGTCAAGCTAGAATTTTAAATTATAATTATTGTAGTATTGCATGTACATATATGTGCTCAATTGAGTCATTCTACTTTCAGAGAGCGAGCAAGCCATCTTTAATCCTAACTGCAAGACGTTTTTGTTGTTGAAGAACATTCGATACAAATGCAAATGTGATAGAGAAGGTAATGTATATCAATGTACAAGAATTGAAACCATCTTCTTAACCCTTTACCAAACGCCAATTTTTCGGCTATCCCAAATTGAAAGAGCTTGCAGACGACATCTCAAAATGTGACGAAATTGAAAAATAACTTTCAGATAGGGCAGAAGGCATTGTGTGAAAATGAGGAATTGCTCTTTAAGAGCAATTTCTCCTTTTCCCATAATGTTTTCCGGAGTCGTCTGCAACAATCTGGCCAAATGTCGTTATTGTTTGGTAATGGGCTAACTCAACCCAAACCATATTTCAAACACGTCACTTCTGCATTTCTAACCTATCTTTCAAACAAATCATATATCTCCTTTCTGTCCATTATTTTGAATAAATAACTACCATATATTTTACGAAAGATTTCATTCAAAATCTCTTTAACTCCTCTTTTAGACCATACATGTCCCATATTTCTAACCCCAAATCATTCGTACGCCATCTTTTAAAGCCAAAATCAAATATATACCATTTCTAACTTAAAATGTATCATTTAAATATATATATATATAAATGTAATACCTTTCGAAACAAACGTATAACATATTTCTTCACGCAATTAAATATGTAATGTCTTCTTACCTCATCCTCCGAAACTATACCATTTTCCGGACACATATTTCGAACGCAGCATGTACAATTTTCCGGACACATCTTTCGAACGCAGCATGTACCATTTTCCGGACACATATTTCGAACGCAGCATGTACCATTTTCCGGACACATATTTCGAACGCAGCATGTACAATTTTCCGGACACATCTTTCGAACGCAGCATGTACCATTTTCCGGACACATATTTCGAACGCAGCATGTACCATTTTCCGGACACATCTTTCGAACGCAGCATGTACCATTTTCCGGACACATATTTCGAACGCAGCATGTACAATTTTCCGGACACATCTTTCGAACGCAGCATGTACCATTTTCCGAACACATCTTTCGAACGCAGCATGTACCATTTTCCGAACACATCTCTCGAACGTAAAATGTACCATTTTCCGAATAAATCTTTCGTTCGAACGAGGAACATACCATTTTCCGAACACATCTTCCTAAACATCCATCTGATTGAATTCCTTATATCATCCGAAGCAACCGTTTGTTTTCAACCTGTACACTAGTTCGAATTTCACATCCTTTATAAACCAAAATTGAAAGTTGAAAAGCATCATTCAATAGTTTTCGCGTTTGAAACTGTTACCGTGGAATATAAATCGTTGTCGATATTGCTGTCAGAAAAAAGCTATGTTTATATAAACAGTATCCTTATGTACCAAAAGTCTCACTTTTCACGGGTATTTTAGATCTTACCTATTCATGTATGCTGAGGGGCGATAACCAAATTTCTAAGCGAGTACCAAACTCCTCACGGTGACCTCCCCTTGCATCCATAAATCTATCACTTAAAATGCTAGGTAATTCTCTAAAAATAGGTTTTGGTGTTGTCTGCTTTTCAAAACCATAAGTACTTACATTATTTTGTTGTGGAAAGATACTCAGAGTAGCAAACAGGTTTGATCACAGGCTAGCCGCCAATTAACCTGGCGGCTGGCCTGAATATAACCTATTTGCATAGGCATGATGTCGGTTCAGCAATATAAGGGTAAACATGCGAGATTGCTGTCAGAAGTTAGCGGAGGTGTGCATATTCATCACTTGAATTCTATTTGTACACATGTCATTATCCTCCTGCTCTGATCGTGATTGATCGTCGTAACATTGTACGAGTTTTGTGTCTGTTTTACAGCTGACATTGAACTGTCGGACGAGTCAGGTAACATCAAAAACCTGCGAGATCCTGGCTTCCAAAACAGATATGCGAACGAGTTCCTTGACGAGAGGGAGAAATTGGTGCTTTTAAAAGTTGAACGTAAGTCTTATTAGGGATAAATTGGTTTGTTGATCTAATGATGCAATGTATACAATCACATTTGATATCTATTTGAACACAAAGGTGTAATGTATAAGATCACACTAAATACCTATTATTTCATAATGATTTATAGTAATTAAATTATCACAGTGGATATATTTTATTGCAAAAAGTTTGAATGATATATGATCACATGGTTACCTTTTATTTCAAAATGTTTAAATTTGTAATGACTTGATGATAAACTGTAAATAGTTTAAGTCAATAAAGAATCTTCAATCTTGAATCTTTGTTTTAAGGTAGTTTGGTGCAGCAATGGTTTAAGTTCATACGTTTCGTATGCGATTTAGTATCCCTAAGACAGCCATACTTTCCAATCTAGGTGGTATGATTTTGACAAATAACAAACAATAACTACAGATCATTGGAAACAATTAATCCAAAAGGAAATTTGCTTATTTCGATTAAGTTTTGTTTTTGCATCAGTTGTTACTTAGAATCCCTTTGACTACTGTCAACATTATATTTGTGAACTGGCGAGAATACTGGGTTATTTTCTAAAAATAGATTTATGTGTTGTCTTTTTTGGCGGCTGGTCTGGATCTAACTTGTTTTTTTATAAGGATGGTGTCGGTTAGTTAAAACATATTTCATTGACCAAAATATACATAGTCATGATATAGAAATTTATTACAAATCATAATAACCAAATGGGTCAAGCTACAAATTCTGAAACTTGAATACAGCTCCCCCTTAATGAAGTCGGTTCCAGCACTATAAGGATTAAGATATGTTTCAAATTTTGAATTTCACAGGACTACAATCGGAGCATGGGAATGTGTCGTTCACACCACTACTTAATGGAACCGATGCCGTCTTGAGTGAGGACTTCATGTGTAAGTATAAACACATTATTGTAAATGAAAACATGACATGCGATTTAAGATACCTCGAAGCAAGAGTTGCATTCCATTTGCGACGAATTTTTAATGAAACACGCACTTTGTCAACTGAATTCTCCATTTTTCGTTTTTGGAGAAGTCGTTCTGTTCCAGAACTACTTTTATTATTCCTCCACGATATCAAAATGATGAAAAGATTTTGTATTTTAAAATGATTAAACTAGTATGAAAAAATGAATTAATCATCTTGCCCATTGTAAGAGATATTTAAGTTGACAAATGGAAAGTGTTCTTTTTGCCGATGAAAAAAGAAGAAAGCTCTTATATCAGATGCTTTTTTCTTGTGTTTTTGTATTAAAAAAACGAACTGATTAGATACATTTCACAAAAGGACAAGGAGTTATTCGATAGCTAATTAAATATGAATATTCCTACTGTAGCAGGTGGCACATCGAGGTAATACATTGAAGCAACGGTAGAGGTCCACAAATAAGAGGCTTATTCTCCTGGCAGGGGTCCACCAATTAGATGTTTCTTTCCCTGGCTTACTTAAAGTTTATATTTAGCTTTTCTTATGTAAAAGTAATGAATTGGTTAACAAATGTTTCTACAACATTAGCTCTTGTTATAAAAAACTAATGAAGTGGTTAACGAACCTTGTAACAAATTGGTTAACCAATAAGCGAAAGCTCTTTCTTGACTATAGTTAAGCCCAACGCTATCTTATTCCACAGCCATGTTCGATCTATGGCTTGAGCAGCCCTTATGTGACGCGATGCAAATATATAAAAGATAAAACATGAATTGGTAACCATTTTTATATAACGTAAACAACTTGATTAATTAAATCGCAACCACTCGTAATATGCTAGAAATAACCCTTTACCAAACACCAAATTTGTGCCTGTCCCAAATTGAAAGAGTTTGCAGACGACATTTCAAAATGTTACGAAATTGGAAAACAATCTTCTGATAAAACATTGTGGGAAAAGGATAAAATGCTCGTCACGAGCAATTTCTCCTTTTTCCACATTTTTTTAAAGAGTCGTTTGCAACAAAGTGGTAAAATGTCGTTATTGTTTGGTAATGGGTTACGGTTCGATGTATTTTATTCCCCAGCTCGGCTCGCCGTGAAGGGTACAGAACAGTCGGACGCACGTCGCGTCAAGTCTAACACCCGTCGGAAAGAGAAGCCAGCCCCCACAGAAAATACAACCAAGGACGTCCCCTCTAGACAGAGCTCTCGGGATCGAGACAAAACAGGGAAACGGCTGAGTGCCAAATCAAAGAAATGATACAGGGTCGCTTCATATTTAGTGATCTTTATTATGTTGTGTTTGAATTTTAATTTTTAAAGAAATATAAAAAGAAATAAAATACGTTTTATGAGTTGACTGTGTTGTAACCGTCAGGTTCAATTTTCCTTTATTCAAACCGGTTTATCCTTTTTCTAAAGAACTAAAATACATGTACGTTCAATGCTTAAACTGCGTTGTGACCCAGCCAGAAAACAACAGTCACATAAGAAGTATTTAGATATTTAGAGCGACTTCCTGATAACATGTTACTTAACGTTGGTTTCACAAATTTGATACAACGTTAGGTAAGAGGATGTCTAGTTCAATACAGGGACAAAGGGGACAATCGAGTATCCCAAAGCTTATTTTGATTTCAGCAGATACTCCACATGCCTTGTAAGTTGCCGAAAGATATGTGAAATTGACGAAAGACCAACTCATACATTAAAGCCAGTCTTACATTGGTTCACTCGTTTTAGAGTGCCTGCAGCAGCAGAATTTAGGAATTTCAAAGAGAGAACCCAACGAATATCTTATGTGGAGGTAAAAAACTTACGTTACAAGAAGTTATAATTGTATCAAAAAGGTCTTTACACATTGATTAATGGCGTATAGCAGCTAAGTCTTTAGGCATCATCACATTCCATGACGATTACATTAATCCATTACTTAATATTCCCTTTATCAAACATATCGGGCAAGTTGTGAATGAGACCATCACAACCAAAGCTGAATTCGCTCGAAACGAATAAGTTTCCTTTTGTTACACCGATTTCTGCTTTAATAAGAAGCAATTCCCCTCCTGTCCTAATTTTTAAAAGCTTCCGATAAAGAACCGTTGTAAGTTTAGCATATATTTTAACCTCGCGTTTGATTATAGGAGAATAAATATTCATATGCATTTAAATGTCCGTTTATATCACTTTTATTAAAGAGAGCAGAAATACATTTAAATGTGCTCGGTCTAATATTTCTTCCATCTCTGTCGCGGAGCTGGATCGGGAAGTGCCGGTGCTGGATCACACGCTAAAATAAAATAAACAAAGAAGATTCATTATTGGAAAGGTTCACATATAACATTTTGATGCGCTACTTTTCTAAGCTTTTTAATTTCTTCAATACAAATTGATATTTATGTGCTTTACTCACGGTTGTTGTGCGGCACCATGACCATCTCAGACAACGAGGTGTCCCAGAGTTCTGCCAACTTCCGATTTATTTTATCGATTATGTTCTGCTCTGGATTCGGACTACGTGTGGCTACAGACATCCAATAATCCGCGCATTCCTCTCCTATGTATTTAGTGCAGCCCCATCTAATGGCGTAATTCTGGAACCGTTTATCTCCGTCGACAATTATCACCTTCCCGGACCACACATCACCTTAAATGTAAACATAGTGTTGTTATTTAGGGAATAGCAACTCCTTCGAGTGAAGGGTAAATGTCCGGCTTGTTTCGTGAGGTTTGATACCCGTTCTGGTTGTAATTTAAAACAAATCAAAACGATTACATCCATTCACGGTAGACTGTGTGACAGAAATGTTGTTCAATTTTATTGCTGACGGTTTTATCCAGCCTTGCAAGCCTTATTCGACAGTTTATTACGGTATAACGGGGGTCTTCCACATTCGTTATGAGTCGTGTATCGGAAATAGTGTTGACGCAGCGTGAGTAAGAACCAGTGTAAACAATCTAACTGTTTTGGTGGAGATTGAGCTTACCCATGATTGAGAATAATCTTACCCATCATGAGGGTAAATATATTTTATCCATCATTTTATGTATATTTATACATAGATCTATATTTATTAATGTACAGATGAAAAGGATTCGAACGAAAGCTAAGCTTATAAAGATATTCTCCATTAGACAAAGAAATATATTCGAATTTAAACTGTTCCTAAATATTCTGCAAAAGAAATGAGGAAATAGTATAACGAAAGTTTGGAAAAAAGAAGACTTTGGGGAGAAATAGTCAAACTTGTTTAATATATAACTGTGATGAAGAGTCAAATGGCCATTTCTATGAATAGTTCTATAGACATGTACATGAATTTGATCCTTGAACTAGTGAATAGAAAATATGTTAAGTGGTATGGCGCGTTTAAAATGGTAACACATGACATCTCATGAAAGTCGTCTACTCCCTTTTTGGACAGCAGCAAAAATATTTTCATTTTCAGAAGTATTTAAATTATCAAAGCCATGCAGTAAAACTTGAAAATTCAAGGATGGAATGTGCTCTAATCAATTTAGTAAAATACGTATAGAGTTATCATAAAAGTGACATACAAAAAAGAAATGGTCTGTTGATTCAACTAAGCCGCATCTACAGCATCTACCTATCATTGAGAATAAGTTGACCTTTGATTAAAAATAAGCTAACACATGAATAGGAGTGAGCTTACCCATTGTATCCGATGCTGTAAAGCACCCTGCAGATGTGGGGGTACAAATGACTTTCGTCTTCGAACAAGATCCCTTCCTGGAACCAAGTGAAACAATCTATGTCATATGTTTGTATTGTTGTTGTGGTTTAAATTCTCATCCGTTTCGTCTTTATTGTCTCTTTTTCAAACTGCACATTGTTGGTATCATAAGGTGTTTGAAGTGTCTTGTGTCCGGTTTATTTAAGCACTATTTCTCACTTATTTCTATCTGAATCTTTGTATGCCTTCACACATACGGGTCTTAGAACTTATATAATGTCTTTTCTCTAGTGCGCATTATGCAATAGTACAGCTGCTGTAAAAATTTGAATAAAGTTTTAATTTCCAAACTTCTTCACGTATGGGAATAAACATTTTAAAAGGAACGAGCGTATCGACAACGTTGCAAACGGACATCTAGCTCTAAATAGCATCGAATTCGTGTGAAAATATATCATTGCAAGTTTTCTTCATATCTGAATGGTCCAAATCTATTTTGGAAAACATTTCGACAAATATAAAATGCGTATATAAATGTCGCTATTGGTTAGGGGGGATTAAGCTTCAAAGCTTCAAATGATTTTTATTCGCAATATATGAGGCCTCCGGATTAAGGCTTTCTATTGATTAAGCAAATTGCATTAAACGAAAATAAAGCAAAATACATTTGCGTACAACTAGAACCACACATTTGTTCAATGAAAACTCTTAATAGGCTTCTTTATCGTAATTGATTGTTTTATTGTTAACGTAATCACTAATGTGTTCTATACTATCACTTACCTCCATCCGTCCAAAATGGTGAATTCCGGGTACCTATCCTTGTTCATAACAGAAGTCGTGACCCAGTCCGTGAATTTTGCTGCACCACTCCAACTACACAGTACAAGGTTTGCGTACATATACCATCTTCCCATATACTGAAACAGTCAGAGTTTGTCATATCCGCATGTTTCATAGTATGAAATAAGCACGTTCTAGTAGAGAACACCATGCTTTGAGATTCCTATGTGAACAAGTATCGTCAGTTTAGCACATGTAGCTAACACAACCAATTCCAGAAACGTGTTTTGCCTTGGGTTCTTTTCTTAAGAACCTGAAATGATCTGTGTCCACCCTTTCATCAAGAGATTACTTAGTTTGAACATAGTTTATTCATCGAAATATACACAATATACATAACTATCTATACAACATAGATAAAATGGAGAAGAACGAAAGCAAAAGCTTATAAGGTTCTTTTCCAGTACCCTAAGCGGATACACGACGTTGCATCTATGTATGATGAAAATGGAAAATACAATAAAGAAAATAACAAAAGTCACACATTGATTGAAAAAGATAAGAAAAAAGAAGTAGGACATTTTGTTTTTGAATTTTGGATTACTGTATGACATCCATGCTCAGTACAGAAAATATTTACATTTGAAGTTTTAACATAGCCTTTTTAGATTAGTATGTACGGTATCTGACTTTACTGATTAGCTCCTGCGTACGAAACGGGAAGCTGAGGGCTTAGAAAGACGTGGTTTATACTTAAACTGTGAGAAAATGATAATCAGTTAATTATTGGATCTTCGTCTATGGAATATGAGCCGGGCATCACAATATCACCGGGGGCCCGTTTTACTAAACAGTTTACGCTTAAGATTTGCGTAAGTCTAAAACAACAAGTCCTTTTATTTCAATATTTGGCAAAGCAATATTGCAAAGTAACACATCATTGGAATCGTCTCTCCGAGACGCTTCCAATGACGTGTCACATTGCAATATTGTACTTTCATTGAAGATATTATCCATGTTAATCAATTATGACTTACGCAAACATTTTCCGTAAGTTGTTTAGTAAAACGGGCCCCGGAGCTCTGCTGACGCGCTGAAAAATAAACAATAAGAAGACAATTGATTCATGAAATAATGGTAAATACCTCGTTCCAATCTGCAACGTTTATTCCCCTGGGTGTTTTCTTTAACTTGCGAACATCTGCGGAGTTGACGACCACCACTACCAACAACAACAACAGCGAAACGGCCAACAGCTTCATGATCACAGACAAAGGCATTGAATTGACACGTGGACTTCGATCTCTTTTTATACACTTTTATTAACTTGATTGATTATTTTCGTTGAACCCTTGCAGAACTTTCTGTACTCTTTTTTTAACCGTATGGCCCGTTTAGTATACCTATAAACGCTATATATACAAATGTTTATTCATTGTGCCTATGACCAAATGTACTTTTCAAAGTAAATGATAGTCAATGTTAACACCTGAATACTTAAACCCCAGTTGTGATTATCGTCTCCGAAAAGTGCGTTAAAAGAAGGAACCTTAGATGAAACATATAAGGACATGTGAACTTATGGAAAAGACTAATCGGAAATAGACGAGATCATCAATAACACTTATGTTCGTTACTGAACTGATTTAAATGAAAACGGAAGAACGTCCGTTGAACCATCGATTTGTGTCCCCGTTCAGAGGGGTTTTGAGCGTATTTTCACAATATTGCAATAGTTGTTGGAAAGCATAATACAATAGACACATAATTGGTAATATGTCATTAACAACATGTCACGAATTGCATATTAGTAAGTTTGAATTGCTTCGAAAACTAAGCCCATCATGGCAAAATATCATGAGATAAAGAATAAACATAAAAGAAGTGTGAATAAGCATATGATGGTGTTGGACCGGTGTTGAAGCACTTCGGGGTTGTCGTAGCCTAGAAAGTAGTTCTTTGAAATACTGAAAGTCCCAACTCCAAGGTGTTACCACTTCCAAAGTGCAACGCTTATAGTATATATATATTGATACTGCATGCTCTAAATGTGTTTTGTTTGTATTTTGTAGTTTGAAATTGACCGGTATCGCAAAAAAAAGGATCGCTAATGAAGCACTTAAATCCTCTTAATTGATTGTGATGGAATGGTTGAAAGACAAAGCGAACACGATAGAGTACGGTATATGAGCTGTATTTCTGTATGACTGCTCAAAAGGGGGTATTTTCATGGTGGGAATCGGAGGCAATTAGACCAGGCCGAGTCTTATATGAAGGAATTGTAAAGTGCAATGGATTCTTTATTATGGAGCCTTATTAAACGAAATGTTAAACTAGTAGCATTGAACACAGGAATTAAATGGATTGAACTATGTTTTCAAAGGTTTGTTGATATTTTTCATGTATTTGAGCATTATGCAATTTTGAGTGGGGAAAAGATAGAATAGTCCTGTTAGAGTAATTTCCCATGCTCCGCTCCCATTCGTTTTAGTATCGACTGCGACTTTGCAAGTTCAAACAGACAAAAACAGTTTAGAACCTCTATTTTTGAATATATTTGAGACAGTTTAAGGTAGATTTGTGACTTTTAATACACAATCATGGTACCGAATGTGCCTTTAACTTGTTTAAACGTGTATGATTCATGAGTTCAGTCACGCAAGCTACATGTTTTACATGCTGTCTTATTAAATGTATAATAATGTTAAGGAGAAAGCTAAAAGCAACGATTGTTCTTTTTCCACAATGTTTTTATCATGAAAAGCTGTTGCTGATATTTCATATCAAGCTGACGTGCTTGTTAACATTGATCAGACTGCTTTGAATGCAGTACATATCAAGTGTGTTCTTGGGTTGACACTCATTTTCTTATAGACTGAAGACACAATATCTGCCTTCGGGGGATATCGTCTTATCCAAATGATATTTCTCACCCACACCTGAGCACAGATCACTTGACAGGTATGAAATTTCATGTGAGTACAAATACTCAAATGGAATTACCTAGTATGTCATATTCTTCATTCTATGTTTTGCGGTTAGATTGTTCTCCCACAACATTTCAGAGACACGATTGTTGTTTGGCCCTGTTGGTTCCCGGCTTCAACTGTTGTAATCGGGCATCTGCTTATGTGTATGTTTGTTGGTTCCCGGCTTCAACTGTTGTAATCGGGCATCTGCTTATGTGTATGTTTGTTGGTTCCCGGCTTCAACTGTTGTAATCGGGCATCTGCTTATGTGTATGTTTGTTGGTTCTCATTGGATCCATGCTGTTTTGAACTCTATTTCAGGTGGCTTGTTCATGAACATAATGCCTTCAGAGGACCTTGTGATTGTTATCACATTACAAAATGTCTCAAATTGGCACTTAAATTAATTTTGAAAGTTTTTTAGCTAAAAACAGTGGGTATTTCCTAACAAGTGTGCACATATGGCACATTGACCCATGATGAAGGAAAAATGTTTAAATACTTTGAAAGTGCAATTGCAAGAGCATCAGACACTGTCTAATTCATTGTTATATGTGTGTTACTTTAAATGAAATGAACACTAAAAGAAATTGCCGAAATGCCAATAACCGCTAACTTTTGTGCGCGTTATGCTACCCACCGATCGACATTTTCGTATGTCCTACGGTAGGCTGTTAGGTTTTTGGTATAACTGTTTAGTACCGCTCTCTCAGAGCGCGAAGCGCTCGGAGAGCGGATAACGGTAACATACGTACGAGAAACAAGTTATGTTAACACCGGTTATACCATTAGCAAAAAAACAGGTGGCTTCCGGTTTACCTAAAGGAGAAAACTCGGGTTTGCTTCGGGTGTTTCCGGCTTTACGGAATGGACTGGTTCTATCTAAATTTATTTTCAAGCACTACCTTTATCTACCAATATATCTACCAATAGTGAACCATTCCTTGTAAAGAGAAAACTCGGGTTTGCTTCGGGTGTTTCCGGCTTTATGGAATGGACTGGTTTTACATAAATTCATTGCCGCTCATTGAGTTTATTTCCGCCAATCATGAATGAACCATAAACCATTCTATCGAAAAACAAAACACGAACAACAGGATCGGCGCCACCGCTTCAAACTTTAAATTGGACACAGTTTTCAACTCATTGAAAGGACAACGTATCGCCGGTTGTAGGTAAGAGAACTTTTTGTACTCTTTCATTTCGTTATAAAACAGTATAGCTAAATAGACCATTTTCACCAAAATTCGTCATAGAAAAATCGAGAAGGCGAGCCCTCGTCACGCCGCGCCGAAGATGCTTCCTCTAAACAAACATCCATCTGAAAAAAAACTTCTCCCTTTTCAGTAGAACTACAGCATTCATTTTTTAGTATTACAGTACATGTTCCCTTCAGTACTAGGCTAGAAAGTGTGTGTTGCCCACAACACTCCACGGTGAAATAAGTGTTCACCTTCTATCGATTCGGTGATTACACCCTGCAGTTTGGCATAATCTAATGTTTATGTAGACGGTCTATGTCATTTTCGCGGTGTGTAAGGAAAGCATTAGGAACACATCGTGTTGTATATGGAATACACTATTATGCTGACCAATAAAGCAACGATGTCAACTCGTCAGTTGCTGACATGGATTATTTGTTATTGTTGGAGCTTTTAAATTGAGTACAAGGTACCGTCTTGACAATTTGATAGCGTTATGGGCCGATAGTTTAAATAACGATGACAGCGTGAATTCCCTTTTCAAAAAATGAAATACCCTGTAAAGTATTTGGTTATATATGTCACCTTATTTTAGTTTACTTGATTCAAGTGATACTATTATTTCCAAACATTGAATTATTCTTGCAATTGATAATTTTGGCCCAAAGGTTTGATCCTTAAGTTGATTCTTCTTTATTTCACAGATTGCATGATGGTTGGGAATATGACAATTTCAAACAAGATTCAAAAGAAAAGATGATGCAGACCTGCATAAACATTGACTCTGTTTTATAATACAAGTAAGTACATAGTCTTTCTCATGCCCCTTTGAACTTTACAAACATAAGCCTCATAACCATAGAAGATAACTTTTGAATGCAATAAATGTTGATGAATTTGTTGTTGCTCAAAATGTGTAATTGACTTTTTCTTTTCTTCTTTCTTTTTTCGAAAATCTTCATGAGAATGAAACCAAAATAAGTCAAAACAGGTTGAAATATACATTTTTATCAACAATCAGTTCTTTTTCTTCCTGTCAGATAACTGCTTCAATTGACAACCATAGGGATAGAATTATTTCCAAAATGTTACCAATTAAGAATAATCAGTCAGTTAAAGTGTAGCCAGAATTTACGGTGGCATAGAGGTGACAGGTATGCAATTTTTTTTCTGATTTGGTAAGTCGAAATAACAAGAAAATTAAGTCGTTATTTCAATTTATTAACTCGAAAATAACGAGATAGTTAAGTCATTATTTCGACTTACTAACTCAAAATAACGAGATAATAAAATCATTTTTTTGACTAACTAAGTTGAAATAAGGAGATAATTAAGTCATTATTTCGACTTACTTACTCAAAATAATGAGATGATTAAGTTTTTATTTCGACTTACTAACATGAAATAATGAGATAGTTAAGTCATTATTTCGACTTACCAACTTGATATAATGAGATAATTAAGTAGTAATTTCGACTTACTAACTCGCAATAATGAGATAGTTAACTCATTATTACAAGTAAGTTGACCAATCAGATCCATTCAATCTTTAACTTAAAGTATAATGTGGTTAACATTGCGTCACACTGTACGTCATTTCACATGAATTTGCTGAATACAACGAACCATCTGATTGGTCAACAAACTTGTTATATCGAATTAACCATCTCGTTATTTCGATTTAGTGAGTCGAAATAACTACTTAATTATCTCGCTATTTTGAAGTTCGTAAGTCTGAATAATGACTTTACTAACTCAAAATAACGACTTAATTATGTCATTATTTCGAGTGAGTAAGTCAAAATTACGACTTAACTATCTCGTTATTTCGACTTACTTGAAATAACGACTTAGTTATCTCATTCTTTGAGTTAGTAAGTTGGAATAATGACTTAATTATCTCGTTATTTAGACTTACTAACTCAGAAAAAACAAAAATAAAATCGCATACATGTCACCTCTATGCCACCATAAGTATTGCCAAAAGATTGATACTTTTTATTTTTCTCTTTCAACAGCCAAAATGGATGACTTACTGGTAGAGTAAGGAAGAGATAACAACATCAAAATATGCTGGAGGATCACACAGACTCGGTACAATAAAAAACAGATGAAGATTTACATGGACGCCCGAATACCATTAAATCTATAGATATGTTTTTACTCATGAACTGTTTCAAAACTTAGTTTTCTCCTCAAAAGACTATTTCAAGGATAGTGTTTAGTGTTATTTGGTACTGATAACATCAAATGACAATGATATAGAAAAACTCTGATGGACTATGGAATATTCTATTATGATAACAATGTCACATATGTCTTATGGTACTCATTTTCTTTTCTCTTTTTCAAGAAGCCTTCAAAAATTCAGATTAATGAGACAAAAAGCATGCCCATGCTCTATTTACACAGCTTAGTAAGCCTACAGCAGACCAGTGGAAGACAGAAACTTGAGTCATAACTTGAAATTCTTTTCTTACAATTGCTTGTGTATGATATTTTTCAATGAAACAAAGATCAGAGTTGAATTTAAATTTTATGCATGCATCAATGTAAAGTTATTACTTTTCCTTCAGTTTCCATGGTAAACCCCTTAACTTTCAACATAATTTTTTAACCAATTATGGCAAAGGGAAATTGGCTCAGAGAGCACATTTGCCTTGTCACAATGCTTCTTTTCATTGGTTAAAGAAAATTTTAATTATATCTGCTATTGCTTTAAATTTGAAACAATATTTTGGAAAAATTGGATAAAAGTCTTAAGGATGTATGTCATAGAATATTTGTTGATTATTTTTTTTGGAAAATCTAAAGGTGATCATACATATTTCTGCCATATTCTTCCAACTTTCAGGAGTTTTTTTTAAACTATGAAGACAAGGGAACTGATGGCATCAAGAATGAAAATAATGTCCCAAGATCAAGCAGTGATTTCATTAGATAAAATTATCTATCAATGTGTTAGAGCAAAGATTTTGAAAACATGAACAAATACTGTCTGCTGATTTTCATGTATGTCTTTTAACTACATTTTATTAATAGTTTATTGCATATCATTTATTGCATATTTTGTTTTTAAGTTCTTTGATATATAAACACATATAAAAAAGCAGTGTTTTATGTGTAAAAAAAGGTAAATAAAATACTAATAGAAATTTATGGAATCTTTTACTTTTATTTTAAAGTTCAACAAAAAACCAATTGGCTACAACAAAGCTATTTGTTGTTTTTGAATGATCTTTTGGAGATCTGCAAAGCAATTTATGTGGTATTTCCTTATCTCAATTGAACAGTAATGAAAAATTCAAGCAAAGACCTGATTGGCTTTCTATATGATTTAGTTAGTCCCTAAGAATGTACAAGCAGATGAGTATGTTGTTTGATATTGTCTGATACTATTAACCAAAATGATCCTTCTTCATCACCAAATGACATGTTGTTTGTTCTCATGATGATTTAAAGCAGTACCTACAACACATGATTTTGTGAAGAAAATTCTATGATTTCATGCAGAGACAGACTTGTGATTCAAATATTGTAGTTTGGTAGTTCTGACATTGCATGAGCAGTTTGTCCTTACATGATGAATGTCTCATTATCGATGAAAGGCCCTCAATCACAGCCCAAGCAAGTAATCTTATACCCATATACATCTACCATCAAACAAGCTCACTAAGAGTCTGCAAGAATACTTATCTTTTTACTGAGACCTACCTAAATGTGACAAAGATGACAGCTTTGTGACAAAATGAGTATTTGCTCCCCAAAGTAAGCCAATTCTTACATTTCCACAAAGTTGTACTCTGAATTGATATTGAACCGTATATTCAGTATGCAAGTGTTTTTCACAAAACCCATGCCATTGAGTTGAGAGAGCGGTCTAGAGGCAATGCCTTAGTTCATATTATTTTATCTATCGCAAGACATATATTTATGATAACAAACAAAAACATTGACCTAATCAAAAGATTCCTCTTATTTAGGTGTTTGACCGGTGCTGTATATTTTGGTACTTTGTGATTGTGTTGCCTCTCTTGTATGTTTTAAATATGTTTTGTTTGTATTTTACAGGACTACATCTACATGCGCATTGATGGGAACATGCTTGTCAACAGTCTGGGCGTGTCCTCTGCTAGTGGTATGGACCCGCCCCTTCTTTGGAAATTAATCGGTGGCGAAAATAAGGATAGGCCATGAAACCCTCTAATTTGACTGCGATGAAATAAATTCAATATGAACATGAAATAGCGCGGTATAGGAGCAGTATTTATTAAACTTGGTGGAGATGGGAGAACATTTAACTAGACCGAGCCCTAATGCCACGAAGATACATGTTACATAGATAGTATAATTTAACCGAAATATCAAATACAATATAACTTAAGAAAGCTCATGCTGCGGAAACGTATTTGATGATAAGTTAATCGAAAGAAAAGTAATGACTAAGAGTAAATATAATCAAATGGTTTAATAATTTGAGTTCTATGTAGCCATTGTTCATGCGGCTTACTGTGAAGGATAATGCAGTGCCCAATTGATTACAGAAACATCATTAAATTCCTGTAGCTTGTTTCAAAAGACTGATGACCAATGTTTTTCCCTAATGCGTATGTCAACCTCAAATCAAACAAACCCGCGGCCGACGACGTATGGGTTTCAGTGTAAAAAGGAGACACCAAAAAAAACAGTGTAAAAAGGAGACACCAAAAAAAAGCCCCACACACAAAGTTTATTGAAAATGCATCAAACAGTTTTTGGCAAGGATAACGATTTAATTTCACAATTTAAATCTAATCGCTGATTATAACGGACTTGGCTCTTAAATGCGCCATAATGGGTTTTTCTTCTCAACCATAGTTGGAAAAATAATTTGTTGTTTGTATGAGTACAGGTATGTTACCAACGTTATTATTCTTGTTAATAATGGTATATTGGTGTTATTTCGAGTCCAGTTGCCCTTTTAACTCCGGATGATGGTATTTTGTTTGTTCAAATCAATTTCAATTCAATCAATTTTATTCACAAAGTACTTTTTACAGAAAATGAAAATAAGTAAATTAATGAAAGAACCGATACTAGTGTTTGCAAGAAACTATGCAAGTGAATACATACATGAATATGAGTTTAGACTTGAATTGCATTTTAATTGTTAAGTGAAATGGTTAAAGACGGACCAAAAACCCGAGACAAATTGCTGTTACGATGTGAAGATGGATTATGTTTGTAGCATGAACAAACATTGCATTGTTCTAGACTTCAAATTACATTACAGAATTCAAAACAAATTGGTGTATTGTTAATAGTACTAAACGCTTTTACCCTTTACCAAACGCCAAATTTCGACTGTCCCAAATTAAAAGCGTTTTCAGTTGACGTTTCAAATTGTGATGAAATTTAGAAATAATTTTCTGATAGGGCAGAACACATTGTGTGAAAAGGACAAATTGCTCGTTAAGAGCAATTTCTCCTTTCCCCACAATGTTTTCAGAGTCATCTACAACAAATGGTTAAATGTCGTTATTGTTTGGTAATGGGTTAAACAAGTACAAATGTACACTATTTAGTGCCAAAAAGATATCAGTTGAAGGAGGGCGACTAAAGCAGCAATACATGTATTTTGTATTTTCTCGCAATTACTACTAAGAGTAAAACACAAAAGCAGAACCCCTGTTCGTCCTGTTATGTCTTTTAGAGATAGAAAGAGAAACTATTACATGAACAACTAATCAGTTTAAGGCAGTGTGGGGTTTATCTACAACACCACATATATACCTAGTGAAACGATGCATTTTTTCGTAAATGTTTCTATCATGCAATACGATACTGTTTTTATGGAATAGAATACGAATGATTTAAGAGATACGATAGTACTTTATCAGAGCCGATATAGATGTGTTTACATGTAATTCAATACGATTTTCATAAGATACGATGCAAAGGTTTTATCATGTCATATGTACTTGCGAAAGCTGTTATACTATAGAATCGAATATATATTTCTGATTGAATCGGACTAGATTTGTCAGATAGATCGGATAGATTTTTGTTTAAATGCGATTTGAAAGGATTTGCAGTGGATGTAATAAAAATGTTTGATAGGATATGATATTGTAATATGATATGATAATGGTTGGAGGCCTCAGATATTGTGAAATATTTTTTTTTCTTATTTCACTTATTTGGAATACTTGATCAGTGTATTTTCTAATGCGTTTATCAAACTCACACCAAGTGAATGTCTTAGCTAGGCGAAAAAGGAGACTCATTTTATATTTAACACATACGTGCACAATATATCGAGGAGATTAACATACAGCTTTTTGAAAACTGCAACGATGTACTTTAACAAGCGCTATAAGAAAAGTGAAGGTAAGTATGAGTACAGGTATGTCTTAAAGGTTATTATTCTCAATTTAGATTATATTTACATTGTTAGTTCAATAACGATGCATTTCTAAGCTGAGCATCGATTTTAAACTCGCATTCGATATAAATAAAAATCCCATGGTCAGTTATTCAGATCACTTTTATTAAAGAGAGCAGGAACATAGTAAGAACTGTAGTAAGTCTAGTATTTCTTCCACTTCTGTCTCGGAGCTGGATCGGGAAGTGATGGTACTGGTTCACACGCTGAAATAGAAAAAATTAAAAGAGATGATGCAGTATTGGCAGCCTTAGCAAAAGAATTGAACGTATCGTATCAAGCATTCTGAATTTTTTTTTATCTTTCGACCAATCAAAGACTTGCATACTTTTTAGGATACAGTTTGAAAGAATATGCAAATACTATCCAAATTGATTATGTACGTTGAAACCTTGAAGATTAATTGAAAATACATATTCAGTTATTCAGGATATCAATAACAAGACGCTATCTTCAAAGAACAATGAATACACAATGGATGACATAAATAAAAAAAACAATCTGCAGAGTTACTGTTTGCTTCACATATACTACGAATGTGTGTTTCCTTTCGACATTGCCTTTATGGAATCGCATTGATTATAGCAATGTTTTTTTTATCCATAGGAAGTTAAAAAAAACTGCTTTTTTGTATTGTTATTATCACCCCGCAAAAATGAAAACAGAAATCCGTGGGCTCTACTCGTGGTAATTTAATTAAATAAAAGATAAAAAATCTTTTTCATGGGATAGTCTTTTAAAAATTCGCATAAATTCTAGCATGTGTTTGATATGAACTTGATACACTCCTTGTTTAAGCTGATTTGTATCCCAAAAGAAAGTAAAGATAGATAACAATGCTATTGACTCACGGTCAGTATGCTGTACCACGACCATCTCAGATAACGAGGTGTCCCAGAGCTCCGCCAACTTCCGGTTGATCTTATCGATTATGTTTTGTCCTGGGTTGGGATTTCGTGTGGCTACATTCCACCAATAGTCCGCGCATTCCTCTCCGAGATATTTAGTGCAGCCCCATCTTATGGCGTAATTTCGGAACCGTTTATCTCCGTCGACAATAACGGCTTTTCCTGACCACAAATCACCTACAATGGTAGCAAATTGTTGTCGTTATATAAAGTAAGTACGTGGCTATAAAAGTTTAATACCCTCCTGTTCATTAGGCCAACATAAATGGTGTCTCTCAAGTGTGCTATAACGGCTGAAGCATCACAACCGGGAATACTGGTTTCAAATATACAATATGCTTTTGGTCTGGAAATTTTAAGTCTTACAAACAATTTAAACCATGTTGCTAGAAATAATTCCATAAATTCTTCTGAATGAAGAAAATGATTCACATTATTTATCAAACAAAAGTCAATTGGTTTGTGCTGAAAAGTTTCGAAGGTTAGCATAAGATTGTACATGCAACTTTATGTAACGACAAACAATTAATTGTTTACGTTTGCAGACTATTACAATTAATCTAGATACTAGTAACATATAAGTTCTGGACATTCTTTGGCAAATAACCAATGAAATGTAGAATAAAATAGGCGCCAGTTCAGTACAAAATGCTTGATTACCATTTAAGCTTAATTGATTCATTAGATATATGAACACTGATATATGGCATGGTATCCAAATGTTCAACCTTATTGAAAACGAAGCTCAACTTGACAAGCCTAAATGTCATCTTGGTTTCAAATGAGCCTACCTAGTGTATCCGACACTGTATAGCAGCCTGGTGAGGTGGGGGTACATGTATTATTCGTCTTCGAACAAGATCCCTTCCTAAAACAAAGTGAAACATACCATATCATACGTAATATTGGGGCTATTTACATCCTTAATCGTGATGTCTTAATTACTCCTCTTTCTTACCATACATTTGGTACCATAAGTTGTTTGAACTATCTTGCGTCCCATGTTTTAAGCAATATGTTAGTATTCTTAATGTTTGGCTTTATAACTCTGTGAACACAAGTACACGAGTGTGTATTCATGGTACAGGTCAACTCATAATTTGCAAGTTATGAGTATATCGTGCATTCAAGGCTCTTTGTAAAAGGGTAGTGAATTTTTCGTGTAATCGGGTGGTCACAGACGATTCATTAAACCTTTAGAACGCAAGTGATTCGACAATATTGTAAGCTAACGTCTTGGTATAGAAAGCATTAGGTATGTGTCAAAATTGCAAGTATATTGTCATACTGCATAGGCTTAAATCTATTTTGGAAAAAGATTCAGCGAAAGAATATGTGCATATTTAAATGACCCTATTAGTGAAGATGAAGTTAGATTATCTATTATTGAAGCAGCCTTCATTTATCGAGATTTATGCCAAAGGACTTTGCGTTCACTTAGATCTAGATTTTAGTCCAATACACACTCTTAATAGTCTGGCTCATTGATCGTAATAAATTAAGTAATTGTTTTCGTTAACACGCTATGATGTCCTAGACTATCGAGTACCTCCATTCCTCAATAATGGTGAATTCCGGATACTTGTCCGTGTTCATAACATATAGCATGGCCCAGTCAGTAAACTTTTGTCCACCAATCCAACTGCACGGTTGAATGTTTGCATACATATACCATCTTCCCATATACTGAAACAGTAGTTTATGATATGTGCATGATTATGTGTGCAATTCGTACATATTGGGAAAGAACGTGCTTTGAGACATCTTTGTAAACAAGATTCGACAGATGAGACAATGTAGTCAACACAACGAATCCTTAGCCTCGAAGTTTGCTTTGAGACAATTTTCTTCTAAACAGGGAGTGATATGTGCCTACCTTATTACTATGAAACTGTAGTATGGCGTCCAAGATCAGTGCTAAAGGGACTTGTATTGAACGTCCGAACATGCCATTCTGTCTTACTATGTACAGAGATCTGACCTTACTAAACAACAAGTTAAGAAAATACAGATAAGCAAACCTATTTCACACATACAATTGTAGCGACGCACTTTGCTTTGTCTTAATAATTTCTCAACCTGGAATGATGTGTGTTTCTTACCCCTGTGAACAAGCAGCTTTGATAAGTGATTGATATATTAAATGAATTTAGTTAAAGGTTGCCGTGGCCTAGTGGATAGAGAATAACATTTGTAATCCTACTGTCATACTCGAGTGAATTCGAATTCTAATAACAGTAGTTTTGTTAATGAAAGGAAGTATCCCGGTTGACTAACAGAATGCAAATAGTAATTCTTTACTTGACCAGTTTCAACGGACAGTTATGCATTGGGTCTACTCACATCAATGATGGTCCTGACATAATCGAATAACTGGAACACAGCCGAAGAGATGATAAATAAGTAATAAAAGCATGATTTATGTCAGGTGACCTTCCGATTGATTGACGGAATACCAATGACGGAATGACAATGGTTCTTCCTGGCTTGTTTCAACCCAAACAAATAATTAGGCATACGGTCAACCTCCATCACATTATTCCTCCTATGAAAAAATAAACAATATAAAAAATAATTGACTTAGGAAGACTAGTAAAAACCTCGTTCCAATCTGCAACGTTTATTCCTGTTGGTGTTGTCTTTAACTTGCGAACATCTGCCGAGTTGACAACCACCACTACCAACAACAGCAAAACGACCATCATGTTCATGATCAGTTTATCACAGAGAAATGAATAGATGAATAAAGCGAATTGATTCGCGAAATTTCGATCTCTTATATACACACTTATTGACTTGAATGCTTCTTTTCGTTGAACTTTTGTATAACTGCCTTTAAACTTGAAGCATTCAATTGGTCATTGAGGACAATAGAAAGGGCTGTATATGCATATGCATAATATGACTGTGACCACATTGTAACTTTCAAAATAAAATGAGTCAATGTTAACACTCAATCCCCAGGATTATTGTCTCCGGCAAGTGCTTTAAGAAAGGAAATTCAAATGCGACAAATGAGGGCATGGGAAAAGACAGAAAAGAGAAATCGGACATTAGCGAGATCATCAATAATGCTAATGAACGTAACTAAAATGATTTAAAAACGTTCTGTGAACCATCGATCTTAAGCATGTGTCTCTTGTCAGCGAGACCTTTAGCGTATTCACGTTAAATCGTTCCATATTTATTCTGCAAGCACAAAACGACAGACAAGTAAGATATGTTATGTCATTCATGACCCGTCACGTATGGCATATAAGCAAGTTCGAATTGCTTCAGAGATTAAAACCATCATGGTAAAAAAATGAGGAAACATTGTGGTACACGTAATAAGTATACGATAAGTTATTTAACGTATAAACATGTGAAGGGTTGCTCTGCAGGTTTAATTTAAATACCAGACATGATATACATCTAACTGAGATAACATTGGTAGTTTAACAAAATATCAAATAAATCATAACTGAGAAAGAGCTCATGCTGCGGAGACTTATTGATAGAAAGTAAATCGAAAGAAAAGTACTTAATGTAAGTATGTAATCGAAAGGTTTAATTAATTGAGTTCCATGTGACCATTGTTCATGCTGCTTACTGTAAGGGTACAATGCAATCCCTAATCCATTTCAGACACATCATTAAACAACATTTGTTTCGGAAGATGGATGACCATTGTATTGTCTAATGCGTCTAGCAAACACAAATCAATGAGTCATAGGACCAACGAGTTAAGAATTATAACATAATGCACACACACGCACAATCTATTGAAAAAGTTAACAAACATCAACGATTTACTTTAGGTCAGTATTGATTGTAAGCGAGATGTCATATATTGGAAAATTGTAAATGTGTTATAATGATTTTCTTATATCCATAACCATTCTTGGTGGAATGATTGTGTGTATGAGTACGGGTTTGTCTTCGATGTTATCATTTGCAATTAAAATGATTTCTTCCATGTTAGTTCGAGTCAATCCGCCGTTTCAACTCGGAATAATGATAGTTCGTGTGTTAAGGAAAATGGTTGAAGATTACATGATTAATTACATGAATGAAACAGATTACTGAAGTGTGAATAGTAAAGAACGTCTCATACACCAATTCATACAGAATGTTTTTCTTTTTTCATCAGGATACCAGTTTAGTTGGGGCGAGTAAAGCACCAATGAAATAGTTTTGTATTTTCTCTTTACTGCTACCAAGAGTAATACACAAAGTCTGAACCCCTTTTCGGTCCTTCCATATCTTTTAGAAAAAGAAAGTGACACTATTACATTAACAAAAAATCATACCAAGGGCTGATCTACAACAATACATATTTGCCAAGTGATGTAAAGTGTTTTTTTTCGCAAGTGTTTCTATCTTGCAATATGGCACTGTTTTATTAGATACGCTATGACGATTTCATCACAGCCGATTTAGGTACATGCGATTCGATACGATTTTACTGAGATACGATACATATGTTTCTACAGATCTGATATAAATGATTTTACTTCCGAGAACTGTAATTCCATAGAATGAGAAATGTATGTCTATTCCATCGGACTAGACTTGATATGAGTGGTTTTAAATGTGATTTAATGCAATTTGAATTATATGTGATACAAATGTTTGATAAAATATGATACAGGTGTTTCTTAATAGAAAATATATTATGATTCAATAAAGGGATAAAGGGGACAGTAAAATACCTGAAGACTTATAATTTCAGGAGACATTGTACATGTCTTGGGAGATATGAAGAATCAAGACACAAACACTTCCTTAAATCCTGTACTGTTATTGATTCACTCGTTTTTAAACACCCTCAGTAATGAATTTAAGAAAAGCGAAAAAAAGAACCAGACGGCACAGTATTCATATGGAGTCAATATTCTAGAAAGTGTAAAGTAAACTCTCTAAAGAGCCTTTAAACCTTGATTGTAAGAACGTAATACATTCGTCTAAATCAATTATTTATTATCTAATTAATTAATTTCAATAAAGCTTGTGTTGATCCATTATTTATAACGTCATTCAAAAACATCTCCAACATGTAGTAAAATAGACCACCACAACAAAATGAGAACTTGCTCGAAACGAAGAAAACACCCTTTTGATGTAAGGATTTCTGTTTTAATAAGTCAGTTTTCCCCTTCCTTCCTTCCAATCATTGCTAACTAATATTCTAACTGCTTCCGATCAAGATGTACTGTATTTTTATACTATGATATTCAATGCAGCATCCATTCCAAACTCGCTTTTGATTAAAGGAACTCAAATAAACATACGTATGACATTGTCGTTTTCGATTGCTTTTATTAACGAGATCAGAAATAGATTAAACTGTAGTTTGTCTAATATTTCTTCCATCTCTGTCTCGGAGCTGGATCAGGACGTGACGGTGCTGGATCACAAGCTGAAATTGAATAAAATAAAAAAGATTATGCTTTATTCGGAGGCTCAGTAGCAGGACAGCTATACAAAAGAAGCATTTTTTTAAATAGTTTTTTCATAGTTTTTTACCAATCAAAGTACAGCTCAATATGGTATGATTTGGTGGCTTTTCGAAAGGAATGCTCGCGTCCTAGTAAGGGTAAATTTTAAAAAAGAAATGCGAGAACGAACCTAGTCGCTAGTTTGCTGGAATCGTTGTTGACTACATGTGAAAACATATACGCTAACTAATGATACCAACGATCAGACGCTATCATTAAGGTTATAATACTGTAATCCGCTTTTGTATGGCATGTTATATCCCGAACAAACTATATATTAATCATGTTCTATACTCACGGTTATTATGCGGCACCAAGACCATCTCAGACAACGAGGTGTCCCAGAGTTCCGCCAACTTCCGGTTTATCTTATCGATTATGTTCTGCTCTGGATTAGGACTACGTGTGGCTACATTCGTCCAATAATCGGCGCATTCCTCTCCTAGGTATTTAGTGCATCCCCATCTAATGACGTAATTCCGGAACCGTTTATCTCCGTCGACAATTACCGCCTTCCCGGACCACACATCACCTACAATGGTAGCAGGTTGTCATTCTATAAGGAATACAACTTTATAACGGAGTATAGTTCCACCGCCTTGCTGGTCGGAAGTTTAAGGTTACATCCTATCAATGTCATGCAACCATGTGTAAGTCCAATGAAAACTATAGCCTCCCTCCATGGTGCTTTATTTGCCAAAGATTATTGCTATACTGAAGGATTATGGGCTGGAATTTTGGGGAGAACAAGTAGAGAGTTTTTTTTATAAGATTATTCATCGAAAAGCAATGACTAGCCAGGTCATTATCGGTATACACATTAATGAATTGCATGCTTGCTTGCACAGGATACGTATGTTTGATATTTGAATTAGTTAACTGTTGGTGTCCCAGTATTATTCAATGATAATTATGGTCTATCTTCCACTATACATTCCCTGTATAATGCCAATTTTATGAACAATAACATCTAATTGCATCCACACATAGCATGTTTGATATAAATGATTAATACAAATGCATTTGGTAATGCACACTCAAATTTATACAAATATAGATATACGATATGTTGTCTTTACTTCAACAGGTTGCAAGAAATACATGAACTATATTTTCAAAGTTTATATTGATTCATTAGGAATAAGAAAACGGATAGGCGACTACCTATAATACTTATTGCATTTATGATATGAAATACCATTTTCACTGTTCATGATTGAAACCATGGCATTAAGCTCAATACGCCTATTTTGATGCTGACTGACGTAATGCCAAGGGTTCAACCCTGTTTGACAAGCCATCATGCACAGTTAAATACGGGGTTCCTAAACAATTGTGAATCGGCATCCCAATAAAACTGAAACGCCGGTGACACGATACAAAATCCAAATAAATAACAACATGATTGAGAGCTAGTTTACCCATGGAATCCGATACTGTAAAGCAACCTGCAGATGTGGGGGTACACGTGACTTTCGTCTTCGAGCAAGTTCCCTTCCTGGAACGAAGCGAAACAATAAATATCATATGTGTGTTTTGTTGTTGCTTATATTTTCATTCATTATGTCTTCATTTTCTCTTTTTTAAACTGCACATTGCTGGTACAATATATAGTTTGGAATAGTCCATTCTAAATACTAGTACTCATGTTGTTGGATAAATTACATATAGTTTATGTGTATCACGTAACTTTTTTGATAAGTTGTCCGTCGTTCGTATCTCCATTCGTTCATCGCCGTTTAAGAAATAACTCGAATGTAAACAATGAAGTCAAAGTTTGTGCAACACAATTCATGGATTGAGAACTTTGAAATATCACTTATGAATGTTGCAGGCGCTATGTCGTCGTTAAAAGGTCGTGTTTTGCTATGTTTTGATATTTCTTTCATAATTCATAACTCCTTTAGCCCAATTTTGCAGTTTGTTTGGGCGACATTCTGACAATAACGGGCTTCTTTATCGTAATTGATTGGTTAGTTGTCTTCGTAATCAATATGGTATTCTATACGTCATAATTACCTCCATCCGTCCAAAATGGTGAATTCCGGGTACTTGTCCTTGTTCATAACATAGGTCGTGGCCCAGTCTGTGAATTTTGATCCACCGCTCCAGCTACACGGTTGAAGGTTTGCGTACATATACCATCTTCCCATATACTGAAAGAATAGTTTGTCATATCCGTGTGTTAAACCGTGTGAAATGTTCACTTTCTACCAGAAAACGTGCTTTGAGATATTTTTGTAGACTAGTTTCGACACATGGGCAAATGTAGTTAACGCAACCAATCCCAGAGCCACGTTTAGTTAATATTTTATTCAGCATTGTATATATATTTATACATAGATTTACATTTATAGATAAACAGATGCAAAGGATTCGAACGAAAGCTAGGCTTATAAAGACATGTTTTGTCTTGTATTCTTATGTTAAGAACCTTAAATGACCTGTGTCTACGCTATTACTATGAACTTGCATTGTGGTATCAAAGTCAGAAGTGAAAATACTTGTATTGAAAGTTTAAACAAGCCATTCTGGGCTCACCAGGTACAGAGAAGGTATCTGACTTTTTTAAATAGCCCCCCTGTACAAGAAACGGGAATCTGAACGCTTAGACAGAGACAGTGTATACTTTAACTGTGAGAAAAGTATATGAATATACAGATAAACATGAATTACTCCATCATTTTATTCATAAGACTTGTTCATAAGAACACGTCTCACGGAAGAAAAATAATAAATATATGTCAATAAAAAGACAGAAGTTTTACAGATATCAATGACACAGAAACTCTACTGACGCAATGAAAAAAGAACAATACATGAAATCATTGAATCATTGAAGTAATGGTAAATACCTCGTTCCAATCTGCAACGTTTATTCCCCTGGGTGTTGTCTTTAACTTGCGGACATCTGCCGAGTTGACAGCCACCACTACCACCAACAACAACAGAGAAACGGCCACCGGCTTCATGATCACCGTTAGGATAGTAAATTGACACGTGGAGTCCGATCTCTTTTTATACACTTTTATTGGCTTGATTGATTACTTCTGTTGAACCCTTGCAGAACTGTCTAAAGCCTTTTTGTACCTAATGGTCCTTTTAATATACCAGTAAACGCTATAAACTGTATGTAAATTATGACAATAAATACAATGATCTTATCAAAATGAAAATGATTCAATGTAAACACCTACATACCCAAGGCTTAGTTATGAATATCGTCTCCGATAAGTTCTTTAAAAGAAGAATCTTTCGATAAGCCATATGAGATCAAAAGAAATTAAGGAAAAGACTAATCGGAAATTGACGAGATCATCAATAACACTAATGCTCGTTACTTAACTGATTTAAAGAAAAAAGGAAAAATAAGCAAAACGTCCGCTGAACCATTGACAACTGCAACGATTTACTTTCCAAAAACTTACGCTCATCTTTGATTATTACAGCGTTATTATCTATCGGGAAATTGTGAATGTGTAATAATGAGTTTTTCTCCACAACCATAGTTGAGTAAATGATACAATGTGTGTATAAGTACAGGTTTGTCTTCGACGTTGGTATTCACAATCAAAATAATATTGTCCATGATAGTGGAAGTCCAACAGCCCATTTAATATCGTGAAATTCGTTAAATGTGCGTGTTCGCAGATATGAGGAAATTTGGAAGCTAAAATTTATTTCTTTAAAGCCGCAGATCAGATCTATTTCTATTTGATACGCACTGAAGATTGGGAGCATACTGAGGTCGTTTTTATTTTTCAAAGTGTTAATCCAGTGGATTAACATGTATTTTAATTCAAAAGCGTTACATTGCTTTTGGAATTTACCTCATAAAAACACTACATACTTTGATGAATGAGAGCCTCCTTAATCAACTATGCTTTAGATGAGTACTCTTGAACATTTATCAAACATCAAGTTCAACAACTGCATTGTTTCAGTAACACATTTTTTGTGTTTTTTTTTTCAGTGAACGATTTCGTCTAAAGACAGACAAATTGATTTAGACAAATTAAATAATCTATAAATTACCTTAATTGTCGTTACGATTTGAAGAAGGATCACTTTTGGTGGCACGAACAAACATTACATTGTTCTACATTTGAAAGACAAATGAAATACATTAACTGGGTGAAACAAGTTATTGTATCGTGAAAGGTACGGAGCGATTTATATGCGACTAAACGTCTGGTGTCGTTTTTCAACTGGATGTCAGTCAAATGAGTACTATTTAAACACACAAGAACGTCTGTACTCTCTACCAAAAGTATTACACAAAGTCTGAGCCCATTCTCAAACTTGTAATGCCTTTTAGAGTTAGAAAGTGACAGCTAGTACATTAACAACTGATCTTATACCGAAGATATTCAGTTTTAAACGCAAAAAGGTACATTTTACTCAAATATTTAGTCAAGATGCGAAAAGGAAACTACATTACAAAAGTATTATTGGTAGATATCCATGTTTGAAATACCTGCGCTTGGACACCCCTAAAACACTAGTTTAACCGATAAGCTTACACCTTGTGAAGTTGGCCTTTGATAATCTGAATGTTGTAAGTGTATATGTATTTTGACTCTTAGAATGCTAAATAACTTTTTAAGAATATATTTTTGTGTCGTCTTCTTTCCAAACCCTCTAATATGTTTTGATGAGGAAAGATATCCAGAGTAGCAAAAAGGTTAAATCACAGTCCAGCCGCCAATTGTTTTTATTCTTTTACTTCGTTCAAAATGCAAGGATGTGAAAGAGGCAGTTGGAATGATGCTCGTGTTATAGAAATTCCACTTTTTGAAATAGTCATTCAATACCCGCACCAGGTGTTAAAGTATAGTGATACCGACTATTCCTATTATCAAGCAAAATTTGAACGCGAAAATATTCTATTGAAATCCTTCCACCGAATCATATTACATGTAATTAATCATTAATCAATCCCTTACTCAAACGCCATTTAATTTCGTATTTTTTGCGTGTTTTCTCTTTTTATTTCCGTTCACCTGTCCTATTGTATTTACCGTCATTTTTGTTTGTATTCATTTCAGCAATTTTTTGCCTTTTATTTCTATTCAAGATTAAATACACTGAACAAAGGTCGCTGGTTATGCCTGCCAAGATAGATCATTCTTTGAAACCAAATATGGAACATTGATAGTAAAGAAACAGATCAAAAAAATGTAGACTGGGCTTTTGTTAGGAAATGAAACACAATGAAATTTACTTCTGTTCACAAAAAAAAAATAACCACACATAGATTTGGCAATCTATCATTTTTTTCTTGTATTCTTTCTAATTATCTGTTTTTCAATTTATTTTTAATCACAATCCACCAGCTGATGCTAGTATTTGTTTAATTACCAATTGTTACTATTTAGTGGAATAAACAAGCATTATACATTCGTACCGCCCCTTATTATCAATTTTAAAAAAAGCTCTATAAGATAGACTTTTATACATTGATGGATGTAGTATAGCATTGTTAGTTCGCGACACAGAAAGACCAAAGAAAAAGAGGTCTCATTGGCACCAAGGTATTTCGTATTTTGTTTGGAATTTCATTTTAGCTTTCCGTCTTTGTTTCCAATGTTCCTTTCATATTTGACTATCGATATTTGATCATATTGATTTACATTCCGTTTTTCACACTTTTCTGTGTTTTAATTTATATGGTCTGTTTTGTAGCATATATTTTATGCCATTTAAAAAAAGTTATTCTGATCATTTCTGTTTCGCTGAATAATTCTAAAACACGTTAAACTGGGAGTATTACTATGTAAGAATAATAAACAACTCTCCGGAGAAGATAAATAATGTTCTTTCTCTTTATGATAGACAGACGGCATAAAATACATCTTTCCAATAAACGAAACATTTGTCGTTTAAAGAATCATTAATGTGATGTTTAAATGAGGAGGGGGCGTGGGCGCCATACGAAAGCAGCATTCGGGCAGATCGCCTCTTACAGGCTATTCCTTTGCATCAATAAGCCGTGATATCTCTAGTATGTCCGCCAGATGTCGCGTATTTGTTGCTTTACTTGGGATCACACCCGCTATTGAATTTGACCGAATATCTGCTCTGTGTTTTAAGCGAAATTAAAGATACCTCAAAATTGTATACAGGCGTTCCCTTATTTGTGGTGATTAGTATAATCATCATCTTCATTCCAAGCTCTTTTATATTACAGCAGATTTACGATCACCAGCTTTTGACTATGACGGCACAATGGATCATGTCGATTATCTGGACGATTTACTGTGGAGCTGCTCTGTGTTCCGTGGATGATTTACCGTGGCCGGGGGCAATCGATCTTCTACAGACCGTTTGTCCGTACGAAAGTATCTGCGAAATACCCCCACTCAAAGACGGCATCAGGAACACGTGTTGTCGAGGTATGTACTCGTTGCTATGGGTAACGGAACGTTCTCTGCACCAGAGCTGCGTTTATTTGACCGAAAAATGTATTAACTGCGAGGTTAGCCTTGAAACCCAGTGGCTTGAAAATCATTTTATTTTCTAAGACATAAGTCTGCACACTTTCTTCAAACCGAATGGATGGATAATTTAGTGCTAAATTCTCGGGGGCTTATATAGTTAAACCCTTTGTAATATAAGCTTTTAGTCTCAGTGCCAGCTTTCGGGTGTCGATGGTTCTATCTTAATGCTTGGCGTGATCTTTTCACGGGCATTTGTGGAACAGTCGCAACCTTATACAGAGGTAGAGTAGGTGACGAAAACTAGTTATCAGATACCGGGAGCAGAATTTCAAAAATGTCTTCCCGTGGTCCCAGTGTCCTTCTTATTTTTGTCTTTATCCTAAAAAAAAATGAAAACCAAGAAACTTGATTGCTTAAAATCTTATAGTAGTGTTCAAGATTCATGTGATTGGCTCTGCGTGTTCAGACAGTTAAATCAAGGAAACGTTTTTCATATCATACATGCTACCTTAGCGACACACCTTCTGTTTATAGGTGTTTTTACATGTTTTGTTGTATTGTAAGACGCTCATCTGATAACATAGAGCCATCACATACGTATATATGCGATACACATTTCTATTTTCTACTCAAGGGTGCTCCTGTGAGGACGATTGCTATGGGGGGAATTGTTGCTTCCATAAGGACCCTGTTGTGGAAGGGGAGACTTGCCTTTTCCCGCGAACAAGATTCATTGACCGATATGTCAAATCCGCATCAGATATTCTCAACGACGCCTTCTACATCGTCACGAACCCCCCAGCCGGTGGGTGTGTCAATGGAGTGAGTGATGTCTGCGCGATCAAAGATGGCGCGTCCATGTCGCCTGTTTACTCGCAAGACATGAACAAGATATATCTCAACAGCGCATGCGCGGCTTGTCACGGGGTCGATGACGTCATTGAGTGGGACAGTGCGCTTGTTTGTGACGCACTTGGTGCCTCGATACCGCTTGACTTGGAGAGAGAACTGGCGAAATATCTGCGCAATCGAACCTCCTCGAATTGCTTCCTGAGTTTCTTCCTGAACGCGAACCATGCAGTGGACAGTCGGTCCTGTGTGATACCAGATTACGAGTCGCTGTTTGACAACACGACGAACGACGTGAATGTTGTCCTTGACCCCAGCTTTAACATGTCAACCCATGACATCTTGACGGCATGCAAGAGCAAGTTCTTCGCCCCAGTAAAAGTGACACAAAAATGGTACCCGAACCCGTTCTGCTTCATTTTCGATGAGAAAGAGGTTCACTCCCCGATCTGTTATACCCAATCAGACAACGTTTTAGGGCTGGACTACATGGCGTTGGTGTCCCCAGCCGTTAAGGCGATATTGCAGTCTGAGGAAAAAATGTCAGTTCCAAGAAAATCGGTCGCTTGTCTGGAAAACAAAACAAATTCCAGATATTTCGAGGTAAGTGTTTGAATTAAAGACGTTGCTTAATAGAGTGTAATGAATATTTCTAAAACTCGTCAGCAAGCCTGAATATTGGAGACCGAAACAAGCCATCTTATGTCAACATTTTTTGTAATGTCGACTGCAGTTAAACCGTAAAAACTTGCTTTTGTTTTGAAAACATTTAGCCATTGCAATAATTCACATGTATATCCTCTGATCAAAGAACGCATTTACAATTGTTGATATTGAACTGCATTTATTACATGTGATATGTTAGGTATATTGCCTTTTATCCTGAATATAGATATATACTATATTATGGTACGAATGCCACAGGCCCACGCGTACAGGCAGATTTCATTTCAAATTACAAAAGCATGTCAATAGCAAGGTAATATGCCATACCTCTTATTTATATTTTCAGAACCAACAATGTAGGGCAGTGCTTTGCCCTTCAGGTCATATAGTGGGTCAGGACGGAAAGTGTGTCTTTATCGGCAGCAGGGTTTATTTCAAGGGCGGTAGCAGCTTCTCCGTCTATCTACTTCTCAAGCGGTCCGCTGACGCCAATCCGGAGGATGAAACCCCCAGAGGCCGGGACCTTACCCTCACAGACGTCACCCACGGGCTCCAACTACCCCAGGGATGGTCCGTGGGTATGTTCGCAATCCCCAAGGATATGGCGGGTAACGGCACTACATGGCGAGATGTGCTTCTCGTCAGATTGCACCCTTTAATGATGGACGAAGGAGCGATTACGTCATTGAAGGAACACCTGACTAGGTCAATCATACTAAACGACGGTTTGGTGGACCGCATGTACGTACAGCAAATCTACCCGCTTACCATGACCTATGTTAAAACAAATAGTCCATTTTCATCGAACATTTACTGCGCCATTGACCCTTTTCCGGTTCTGAATCAGGAAATCAATCGGCAATCAACACCATCCGTATTTTGGACTACTACTAAGCCTCAAGAAGATATGTCTGACCCAGAACTCAATAACAACAGCCCGCTTCATGGTCAAATGAACATCAACAATGAGGGCTTTTTGCTTGACCGTAACACGGATTTCAAGACGGCCGAAGCTGGCTCCATGAATAAGGTTGATGTCACGACTCCTAGACGTAATGTAGGCATGGCCGCCACCGATACAGTAACTGAAGGCATGCAACCCATGCCAACATGCTGGACGGCTCTCTACTCTGACTACAGAACCAACAGCCAAACGATCGATGTTAGCAAGCTGTACTTCTGCGATACCATTGAACTGAAGACCGGAGAATTCCGATTATTAGCGAACGATTCCGTTCTTTTTAACGAGATACAACAGAGATATTTGTTTGTCAAGGAATTCATGGTTCATGAAGCCGATAACACGAAGGAAACAGCGAGGATATGTATTGGTGATTCTGGTTTCGTCGTCGATAAGGTTGCAAATTGTACCATCAGGAATACTGGTGTGATTGCTGGAACACTTCTGGTTATCCTGAGTTTGTTCATTGCTTTGTGAATATACAGACGTACATTTTCGATATAAAAGTTACATGTATTGTTCTTTCACAATGCAACTCATTAGATTCTGTATTTAAATTACCTACATTGTACAAAGGGCGTTGTTTTGCCGATCTGCATTGATAAAGAAAAAAAGAAAAAAAAGAAGTCATGTTTATATTACTTATAATGTATGTTTATCTGTAGTTCTGATTTATTTTAACTTCATTTCAACATTATTTCAGTGATAGTGCGATGGCAATTAATTTTATATAGGGATAGGCGCCTAAGCACGGTAGAGCCATAGGCATTATGTAATCCAACGAAGAGTCTACTTCTCATACCAATTCACACCTACCTACGGAATGGGCCAAGTCCTATCTAGCTCGGTACTAATAACTAGGCCATGGAAACTCCTGTTTTCAAAATGGGCCAGGTGAGTTCTGTACTTATAACAGCTAGGCCATGTAAACCCCTAATTGTTGTACGAAGTAGGGTTTGTTATCTTGAACAATTATTAACAAATTGCCTATGACAACAGGCAACCTTTGAAGACGTTAATTGTTTTATATACCATGATTCTGTCTACTTTTAGTATGGTCGCTTTAAACAAGATTTACTATATTAACATAGGCGAAATGACTCGAATGATGCCGAAAGGCAAATTGCTAAACATAGCGAGAAACGTATCCAAGGCATCTTTCAAATCATTAAAGCTGTCTTGTACCAAATGAATAATCTGCTTGTGTGTTTTTACATAGACATTTTAGTTTTCTAATCACTTGAAGAGTCCATAGTTATTTTTGTGAGCTGGTCCAATATCGTCTGCCAAAATTGCCTGTGAGTAGGTGGGAGTCTTTTTGCGTCATAGTAAATGCTAAGATACTGTTTGATAACTCTTTACCACATTCAGAAGACATGCTTTTAATTGAAGCAGACGACTTTAGAAAAGCTTTGTAGACATGTGAAAAAGCTTTCTGTTCTGCTGTTGTGGTATGTGAATAGATTGAAATAGCAGTGAGGGAAAAGGAGAAGTCGCTTGTGACAACCGATTTCTCCTTTGGCCACACTGCTTTTAGAAAGTCGTCTGCTGCAACACGCAAAAATGTGTCGTTATGTGTTATATATACATGTATGTTACATACAAATAAATTGCTTATTTGTAATAATTCGCCCCTTTGTCATGGTGGGTTCTTGGTCGTTCGAAGCAGAAGCGTAAAAGTGTGTGTTCATCGAGTAAGGGTTTAACCCTTTTCCACTTTTCGACTGTTTGAAAGAGTTTGCAGAGGACATTTCAAAATGTGATGAAATTGGAAAATAATCTTCTGATAGGGCAGAAAACATTGTGGGAAAAGGAGAAATTGCTCGTTACGAGCAATTTCTCCTTTTCAAACAATGTTTTCTAAAGTCGTCTGCAACAAAGTGGTCAACTGTCGTTATAATTTGGGAAAGGGTTAAGGGTCTTGAGGGTAGGATTGAATATGTAAGGTCATATATACATGTATACAGTAATTATATTGTCTCCTGTAAATCTTTGTTCTTTGTGTCTATTGATTGGTATGCAATATGTGTCAGCCTTAGTATACTAGTTTACGTGTTCATTTGAAAGGATTCTAATCGAAAATAGAGAAAACTACATGTATTTATTCATCGTGTGTATTCATTCAACACATTATCAAGTAATTCCTTAACTTGTGCCAAATACATTGCAGGTAATTTAGGAAAAGAGCTTCAAATTAATGTTTTTGAACACGAATAAATGTCCATGCATCTTTGTATATGACCACGATATATTTTGGAAGCTTACGCGAGGAAGACATGCATCACGTTTTGCAGCAGACGATATTTGATAATCACGATACAAATCGACAGAACAATATTCATCGTGATTTTAACTTGGCTATTTGAGCTTGTTTGAACTCAATGCATTTCTCACTAGGACCATTTGGTAATGAATGTTTACATACATTATTGCTTTCAATTGTACAGAGTGCTACAAGTTGCTTGTTCACAAATGTTTGGGAATGTGTTTACTAACAAAATGACTGTACGCTTCCTGTATGTATTATTATTTCAATAATTGTATACCAAGCAATACAATTTATTTTAACTTTCTGAATTTCTCTTCAGTGAACAATCACCTTTAATCATACAAGTGTACGTAGGAAGCCTGCCAGAGTATCTCAGATGTTGAGTATTGCTTTTACAAAGCAATGTTTGAGGGTTATCACTGCTTGTCAGCCTTCAATACTGTGTTTGGTGATGTATAGTCGGTAGAGTAAAGAACGCTTCATGTCTTTGTTTTATCGTTTCCTTGGTCATGGTCGAAGATATTGGTCCTCAGATTGTGGCTCATGAATATCAGGATCATAATACGATTTAAGTGTGGACTAGTAAACAAACCCAGAGTATGTAATAATGAATTTATTTAATTGTTTTGGGTAATCATTTGACAAGCAACAAATCGCCAAAACATAATATTATGGATGTGTTTACGACAGTTTAATTGAACAAAACATATCTTGATATAAGGAGGAAACACATCTACATTTCTGGTGCATTTACTAAAAGATACATTACAAGAGATTAAAAAAACGGAGATGTGTAACAAGTAATGATGGATTTCATGATAAAGTGACGATTTCAATCTAGTACTTAATCCTGTAGAACATTATAACAATTACAAAAGCTTAAGCCATAATATGGCGAAAAAACTACACAATATTTCTGTAACTCAGAGAAACCAAAACGCCATAAATAAATCAATGCATTTCATAGAGAAGGACAATGGAACATACATTTATAACCAAACCGACATCTTAAATGAAACTAAAAACTACTATGAAAATCTTTATGATGAAAAACATAAAAGTACAACTTTCAATTTAGATGAAGAATTTTCTATCATTAAAGTAAATGAATTAACAGATGAACACAATTTATATGTAGAGAGGACCTTAACATATGAAGAAATGACCAATACATTGAAACACATGAAAATTGATAAAAGTCCAGGATGTGATGGGCTTTGGTCGAATTTCTATAAAGTTTTCTGGTCCAAGAAAGGACATTTTGTTGTTAGAGCTAACCATGATATTATGTATGTGTTTACGACAGCTTAATAAACTATTACTAAAAATGTTTGGAAAAATGTTAAGTACTCAACAGATAACATACTAGTATTGTGGTACTAAATAAGTTGATTACGTCTTTGTAAAGCTAAGGATACATAGTTACCCAAATTATGCATATCCTTCGAGTTTTCAGTATTCAATAATTCTATGAATTTGTTCATGTTAGGACGTGAATAGTAATAATGCTCAATGTATTTTGATTTCAAATTATTATTTCAAATATTGATTGTTCAGTACAAATGAACCAGTATGATTGGTTGTTAATCCTAAATAATCAAAATTGTCGGTTATTTCTATTTTATTATTGTTGTAATACCATTTCTCATCTTCAAATGTACAACCCCTTTTTCTACATACCACTATCTCAGTTTTTCTATATTTACTCCCAGCCCCCAGTCTGTGCAGTATTGGCATAATTTATCAAGACTTAAGTCTTGGACAATCCCGTCTTGTGTCGGTTATAAAAATGTCTATAGTAGATTTATGTATTGGTTTTGAACTCATTTATAACTGATCGTGGATAATCTAAAGATCGTATCTTACAATTGCCGAGGTTTGAATAAGAATAAAAAAAGAATTGACTTGTTCACATTGTTAAAAGAAAAAATGCAGACATTGTAAGCTTACAAGAAACACATTATCGAGAGTATGGAAAAAACAATTTACTCTAAATGGGATGGCAAATGTTACTTTACCCATGGTCAAGCTAACGCAAAGGGGGTCTTGATATTTAAGTAAATAGTATTGTCAATGACACAAATGGGAGATTTTTTTTTTAGATATGTTCTGCGATACTAGTTTTCTTCTGATTAATTTTATGCACCTAACGGATGAAAATCCAAACATTTTCATTGAGATGTTTAATACCATAGACACTTTGTCTAATGAACGTTTTATCATATGCGGAGATTTCGATCTAGTACTTAATCCTGTAGAAGATTATAACAATTACAAAAGCTTAAGCCATAATATGGCGAAAAAACTACACAATATTTCTGTAACTTAGAGAAACAAAACGCCATAAATAAATCAATGCATTTCATAGAGAAGGACAATGGAACATACATTCATAACCAAACCGACATCTTAAATGAAACTAAAAACTACTATGAAAATCTTTATGATGAAAAACATAAAAATACAACTTTCAATTTAGATGAAGAATTTTCTATCATTAAAGTAAATGAATTAACAGATGAACACAATTTATATGTAGAGAGGACCTTAACATATGAAGAAATAACCAATACATTGAAACACATGAAAATTGATAAAAGTCCAGGATGTGATGGGCTTTGGTCGAATTTCTATAAAGTTTTTTGGTCCAAGAAAGGACATTTTGTTGTTAGAGCTAAACATAATATTATGGATGTGTTTACGACAGCTTAATAAACTATTACTGAAAATGTTTGGAAAAATGTTAAGTACTCAACAGATAACATACTACTATTGTGGTAGTAATTAAGTTAAGTAGTTCTTTGTAAAGCTAAGGATACATAGTTACCCAAATTATGCATATCCTTCGAGCTTTTAGTATTCAAATTGAGATCTCTTTTTGTGAAAATATATAGTGTGCTTAGAACAGCGTTACTTGCTACATCAGAATACCATTTTTAATAAAAATTATTGATTACCCTTTGTTTGAATTCCAATAAAAACATTTTGCTGTCGACAACATTACTGTATCTAAAACGTAGGTGAAGCCATACTCATTTAACAGTTGTTTTACATTATAAATCCAACCTGTATTACCCTTTAAAGGTCATATGTACAGGTTGGGTTTATTTCATAAAATTAAAATATGAAGTAAAAGAATCACATTGAAATTATTTGCAACATTTTAGCATAACGCATTACGTCATAAATCACCGTCATAGCGCACCGATTAATAAAAGTTCGTATGACTTACTTCCCTTTGCTGTGACGTCACTCGTGATCCACTGAATGCGCCATGTAAAGGGCGTGAAGAGCGATCGCTGGTTAGAATTGCTGTTTTTCTTCAAATAAACGATCCTAAAGTCATAGTTTGGATTGACAGCGCATTTTCTTTATTGAATATGATTCATTTTATAAGAATATCAATTTGAAAAAAGATAAATTAATAATTTAACCCGTGAATTTGCATGGATTTGTCATTGCGTAAACCTGTTCATATGAAAGTAACTGCTTGAAATTTGGACGATTTTCCTTGAATTAAATGATTCTTAAGTCATTGTTTGGATTGACAGTGAATTTTCTATACTGGATAGTTTTCATATTATAAGAAGATCCATTTGAAAAATTAAATTAGTGACTTAACGCGTGAATTTACAAGGATATGTCAATGCGTTCATATGAAAGGAACGGCTTGAAATTGGGACGATTTCTTCGAAATAGCAATCCTTAAGTCAATGTTTGGATTGACAGTGCATTTTCTTTATTGAATATGTTTCATATTATAAGAATATTCTTTTGAAAAAAAAAGGTAAGTGACGTAACGCGTAAATTTGAAAGGATTTGTAAATGTTTTCATATGTAAGAATCGGCTTGAAATTTTGACGATATTTGTTGAAACAGCTATTTTTATTAATATTTGTTGAAAAAAAAAACAAGAGTACTTTTTCGTCAATGATCGTGTATTAGCATTAAGGTTTTAATTGAGTAGTAAACAAAGACACAGGTCTGAATAAACGAATTGTCTTAACACCGTACATCGTATAACTATTAACTGTCAAATTCACCCTGCATTGTCTTATCAATACATGAAATGAAACGGGAGAAGATCATAAATTGCGAACAAACAAACCGTATTATAACCCAACTTACTTGTGATACGAAGGTTATCCTTTAACTCACATTTTCACTACACATCAACTTACTTGTGATACGAAGGTTATCCTTTAACTCACATTTTCACCACACATCCAAATTTCAAAACTAAACACTGGCACATTCAAGAGTATTTGTTAAAATCATCCGGCAACTTTCCAGTAACTCCACCCCCAGTAAGAGGTCTATGATTTCGAAATTGATTCCGATGTCGTCTTTCTAGATCAACTGTTAAGAACTTAAGAATTATTCTTCATATTCACTTTACATTTATGTTCGTTTTCTCTCGTGTTAGTAGCCTTGAAATATTGAGCATTTAATTTTCGGACAGGTTTAATAATTAACAGCTAAACAAAAAAATCGTCATAGTTTATTTTACTAACAACCTTAAATAAACATATTTGAATTTATTTTTTATGATTTTGGAATTTAAATATCAATTTGACAAAACTTGAAATTGATGTTAAAACGTTTTTTGTTGAAAACATAGAGTCAATACCGTTTTGGTGAATACTGATTATCATATACTTATTGAAGTGTCAAACTATTCTTATAGAAAAGACAACATGTTACCTTCTTTGAATATCATAACGACTAAGTATCACACGTAAGTCACATTGAGAGATAAATATGTCCTGACACCTTATCAATCCAAACATCCTGTGAGAGTTTGGTCTTAATTGGTTATATCTTAACAATGGATTTTTAAGATAAATTTAATTGCCGTGCATTGAAAGTGTGAGATTTGCCGCTTGTTATTTCATGTCTGGAATAGCAGAACGTGTCAGACCTGTTAATTAACAACAGAGATATTTAAGAGATTAACGCCAGAGGCTATCTTTCGCCTAAACAATAAAGGACTTGAAACTTGAAACATACTGTGCAAATGTGGCAGATTGGTGTTAATTTGCATCACGACCCTTAATCCTTGTAATGTCCGATGTCTGTTGATTGACCCTTTGTATGTGAGATAAACTGACAATCTGACAATAATCAATTAATTGTAAACAAAGAGATTATGTTCAAATGTGTAAATTATATATTAAGTGATCTTATTACTAAATTATCAATATAAATTTGTAATAATCATGTTTGAACACCTGCATTTCAGTGTGACATACGTCATTTAAACCAATATTACCAATGGCAAAAAATAAGGATGTGTGATTTAAATAATTCCGAAAAGCAGACGCTTAAGTTAAGATCGAACCCATTATCATTTGCGTTGATGAGTTCAGAGACCGTTTGCGGATATCAAATATTCATTATTTTGAATTTTCATTCAAAGACAACGGCATATAAAAGAAACTTGCTTGTTTTAATCGGTTTGTTATCATAGCAATCAACGTACATTTTTCATTTTGTCTCATTTATGTACAATGACAACGTTTCTACGATTATGTTAAAACATAAAACAAGTTTTGCAAATAAGAACAAGATGCATGATTGTATGCTTAATCGCTTGATTGGTGTTTGAAAGTGAGATTAGCTTTGTCTGGTTTAAATTGACAGTCTTGAAACCAATACATCAAGGTAAAGTGAATATTGTTAGTGTGTTTCAAATAAGGAAAATATAACGGTTACTCAATAAGTAGAATGAATTTGAAGCGTCTTCACCTGTGTAAATTACTTTGAATTAAGTCCGATCATTTAAAGATCATTAAAATCATTTTTTTTGGAAACGCCTAACAAGGCGTAAACTTGCCGTCTTCTAAATGAAAGTAACACAGCCTACTGTTCTTGTTTGGGGAATATATCATTTGCTTATTTGTAAAGTAAACACGGTCCAGTTAACTTATCGAAACTTTTTGCAGCTTTTATGTTCGTCGGGAAACGGGAGAAACTCGCATCCCTGCGACCAAAAGCAGAATAACACCAGAAGACCTGCCAAAATACCACATTCAATATCCAATTTATGTTTCCCAAACACAATTCAACACATAAAATGTCAGAAATTTTTGCAAAAACACCATCGTTACTGAGAACTAGATTCTTCTTACTGTTAGTTCATATGACTTTGCAGCACAAATGACGTCACAACAAGGGAGATAAGTCATTCACAAAAACCGATAAAGGTAAATAAAAGTAGTCAAAAACAACATTTTTCGCTTCTATATGAGAAAAAAATCATTACCTCCGTCATAACGAAACCATAACCTAATTCAAAAACCATAATTAAAGAAAATTTTGTTTATCGGGAAATATGACCTTTAAATATATCTCATGTGTATTCCTAAATACGGTCTGCAATATAATATCATCCTTTTGTGATAACATCAGCCAATATTTGATAATTTGAACATATCTTTTTATTTATAATGGATATCGCCAAAGTTCGCCATATACTGCTGCAATGCAAGCATTGCTTTTCACCCCTAAGATCCATTTACAGAACTTAAGGTGAACTTGCTCAAGATTTTTAGCTTTATAGAAACCCCATATAGACTCGCATAGTTCAATATAGACACCACAAATGCATCAAACAATTGTAAATAAGTTTCCGGTAATACTTGGTGTAGTTTAATATTGTCGTACAGTACAAATGAACCAGTATAATTGAGTGCTATTCCTAAATAATCAAAATTGTCGGATATTTCTATTACATCATTGTTGTAATACCATTTCTCATCTTCAAATGTACAATCCCTTTTTCTAAATGCCACTATCTCAGTTTTTCTGTATTTACTCCCAGCCCCCAGTCTGTGCAGTATTGGCATTATTTATCATGACTTAAGTCTTGGACAATCCCCTCTTGTGTATGTTATAAAACTTTCTATGGTAGATGTATGTATTGGTTTTGAACTCATTTATAATTGATCGGGGATAATCTAAAGATAGCATCTTACAATTGCCTAGAATAAAAAAGAATTGACGTAACTGAATAAGATTTTAAAATGGAATTGTTAAAAACAATATTTTATAACGTGTACACAACAAATTCGTTATAACCTTAAAGTAAATGAATAAGCCTTAAAAATGGAATTGTTCAAAACAATATTTTATAACGTCTACACAACAAATTCGCTATAACTGTAAAGTAACTGAATAAGACTTAAAAATGGAATTGTATGCTTACAAGAAACACATTATCGAGAGTATGGAAAAAATTTACTTTGAATGAGATGGCAAATGTTACTTTACCCATGGTCAAGCTAACGCAAAGGGGGTCTTGATATTTAAGTAAATAGTATTGTCAATGACACAAATGGGAGATTTTTTATTTTAGATATGTTCTGCGATACTAGTTTTCTTCTTGTTAATTTATATGCACCTAACGGATGATAATCCAAACGTTTTCATTGAGATGTTTAATACCATCTACACTTTGTCTAATGAACGTTTTATCATATGCAGAGATTTCAATTTAGTACTTAATCCTGTAGAAGATTATAACAATTACCAAAGCTTAAGCCATAATATGGCGAAAAACTACACAATATTTCTGTAACTTAGAGAAACAAAACGCCATAAATAAATCAATGCCTTTCATAGAGACGGAAAATGGAACATATATTTATAACCAAACCGACATTTTAAATGAAACTAAAAATTACTATGAAAATCTTTATGATGAAAAACATAAAAATACAACTTTCAATTTAGATGAAGAATTTTCAATCATTGAAAAAAATGAATTAACAGATGAACACAATTCATATGTAGAGAGGACCTTAACATATGAAGAAATAACCAATACATTGAAACACATGAAAATTGATAAAAGTCCAGGATGTGATGGGCTTTGGTTGAATTTTTATAAAGTTTTCTGGTCCAAGAAAGGACATTTTGTTGTTAGAGCTAAACATAATATTATGGATGTGTTTACGACAGCTTGATAAACTATTACTGAAAATGTTTGGAAAAATGTTAACTACAACAGATAACATACTACTATTGTGGTAGTAATTAAGTTAAGTAGTTCTTTATAAAGCTAAGGATACATAGTTACCCAAATTATGCATATCCTTCGAGTTTTTAGTATTCAAATTGAGATCTCTTTTTGTGAAAATATATAGTGTGCTTAGAACAGCGTTACTTGCTACATCAGAATACCATTTTTAATAAAAATTATTGATTACCCTTTGTTTGAATTCCAATAAAAACATTTTTCTGTCGACAACATTACTGTATCAAAAACGTAGGTGAAGCCATACTCATTTAACAGTTGTTTTACATTATAAATCCAACCTGTATTACCCTTTAAATATATCTCATGCGCATTCCTAAATACGGTCTGCAATATAATAATCATCCGTTTGTGATAACATAAGCCAATATTGGATAATTTGAACATATCTATTTATTTATAATGGATATCGCCAAAGTTCGCCATATACTGCTTCAATGCAAGCATTGCTTTCCACCCCTAAGATCCATTTACAGAACTTAAGGTGAACTTGCTCAAGATTTTTAGCTTTATAGAAACCCCATATAGGGCTCGCATAGTTCAATATAGACACCACAAATGAATCAAACAATTGTAAAGAAGTGTCCGGTAATACTTGGTGTAGTTTAATATTGTTGTACAGTACAAATGAACCAGTATAATTGAGTGCTATTCCTAAATAATCAAAATTGTCGGATATTTCTATTACATCATTGTTGTAATACCATTTCTCATCTTCAAATGTACAACCCCTTTTTCTAAATACCACTATCTCAGTTTTTCTGTATTTACTCCAAGCCCCCGATCTGTGCAGTATTGGCATGATTTATCAAGACTTAAGTCTTGGACAATCCCCTCTTGTGTATGTAATAAAAATGTCTATGGTAGAGCTATGTATTGGTTTTGAACTCATTTATAACTGATCGTGGATAATCTAAAGATAGTATCTTACAATTGCCTAGATTTAAATAAGAATAAAAAAGAACTGACGTAACTGAATAAGATTTTAAAATGGAATTGTTAAAAACAACATTTATAACGTGTACACAACAAATTCGTTATAACCTTAAAGTAAAAAGATAATCCTTAAAAATGGAATTGTTCAAAACAATATTTTATAACGTGTACACAACAAATTCGTTATAACTGTAAAGTAACTGAATAAGACTTAAAAATGGAATTGTTCAAAACAATATTTTTTAACGTGTGCACAACAAATTCGTTATAACTAAAATAACTGAAGACTTAAAAAGGGAATTGTTAAAAACAATATTTCATAACGTGTACACAACAAATTCGCTTTAAGTGTAAAAGTAACTGAATAAGATTTAAAAATGGAATTGTTCAAAACAATATTTTATAATGTGTATACAACAAATTCGTTATAACTGTAAAGCAACTGAACAAGACATAAAAATGGAATTGTTCAAAACAATATTTTTTAACGTGTGCACAACAAATTCGTTATAACTGTAAAGTAACTGAATAAGACTTAAAATGGAATTGTTCAAAACAAAGTTTAAATAAAGGTTTAACTTATAAAAAGAATGATTTTTATCATGACGGACACCTTATACAAAGCCCATTATTCATACCATTTAAAGTGAATACTCATTAAGATCGACCGTCTAAATGCGTAGCACACTGATTGAGTATTAACATTACAATTAACTACAACAATTGAAGACTGTTAAAATTCTTTAACAAAGAAACCTTAGCAATTACTATATCAAAAATATTCAGCATCTTCAATAATTGACTAAGTAACATGATATTTGTTGAAAACGTATGCGAACTGTCTCGCCGAGGAAAAACCCAGAGACTGGGAAACCTCTGTCCGTTTGTCAGTGTCAGATCGCGTGATATGTCGGACCTCATTACGTTTGATGAACAACAAATAAACATGTTGGAAACGCATTTAGTAATCGAACGAACTACTAATCTGTCTTTTAAAGTTACCTTCTATTCCATCAATTCAATCTTGTTACATTGTATTCCATCGATTCAATCTAAAGTAAAATCAGGTATGACTAACTTGTAAAGCAAAAGCTCACCTAACACAAACACACACACACACACACACCCACACACACACCCACCCACCCACACCCACACACACACAGTGGTGTTTATTAAATGTCTGATGACTAATATCATGGAGAAGGTACTTCGATCAAAGTTATTATATCGTGGTTTCCAGTCTAACACAACCGCTGGATTTGAGTCGAACGCTGCATGTCTGTTCATGAGTACGGTTTCCGAGGTGTAGCGTGATCTTTTGCCAAGGCGATTCATTTTTCTGAAAATAAACAAAACGGATAATAAATATCCAATTTAACATTTATTTGGCCAAAAAGGCATTTCTTTAAATCATCTTTAATATATGTTAACTGTACCGATGCTAGTCCCTGTAAAAGTGGTGTGACATTTAAAGTATTACACAGACGCTTTAAAGTATATTGGTAAAAGATAACAGGTCTGGCAAAACAATGATTTCACGAAAAGTCAAGTTATACTCACCATAGAGCAATTGTATGTTTAGCTTATCAGTCCGTGCGTTGCTGGTACCACCGTTTCGACTTCGCCATTCAGTCTTCGCCAGTCTTCGCCATTCAGTCTTCGCCATTCAGTCGTCGCCATTCAGTCTTCGCCATTCAGTTTTCGCCATTCATTCTTCGCCATTGCCATTCAGTCTTATTCAGTCTTCGTCATTCAGTCTTCGCCATTCAGTTTTCGCCATTCAGTCTTCGCCATTGCCATTCAGTTTGAATTCAGACTTCACCATTCAGTCTCATTCAGTATTTGCCATTCAGTCTTGTTCAGTATTCGCCATTCAGTCTTATTCAGTCTTATTCAAAGTCTTCGCCATTCAGTCTTATTCAGTCTTATTGAGTCTACGCCATTCAGTCTTATTCAGTCTTATTGAGTCTACGCCATTCAGTCTTATTCAGTCTTCGTCTTTCAGTCTTATTCAGTCTTCGCCATTGCCTTTCAGTCTTAGCATTCTATACGGACACGATATACGGTCACGAGAGCATGTTTAACGAAGACGATATACAGACACAAAAGCATGCTATAAGGACACGGACATGATATACGGACACGAATGAATGAATGAATGGTGCTTTAAGGTGCATCGACAGCTAAGGTTATTTAGCGCGCATTATGATGTGGATAAATGTATATTAAAAATATTAACAGGTTAAAATGTATAAAATGAATAAAAGTAGATAGAAAATGTGTAAAGAAATGATGGTGATAGATTGTAATGAATGTGTGATTTTAAATAAATAGTGTGTGATGGGAAAATGATTGATAAGGAATGTGTAAGGAATCACAATTTATTGTCATAAGATTTTAAGCATATGAAGAGCATTACATTCGAATTAATGTAACATAAGTATATCAATAACATAAGACTAAGAAACATACACAACACGCATATTAAAGCAAACCATACAAACAGGAAAAAAGAGGGGAAAAATAACAACCTACACGTGTTCGATTTTAAAAGGGGCATTGTGTTTGTATTAAATTTTAAAAAGGACAGGGTGTGTGTGTGTTAAATTTTAAAAAGGACAGGGTGTGTGTGTTCAATTTTAAAAAGGACAGGGTGTGTGTGTTCAATTTTAAAAAGGACAGGGTGTGTGTGTGTGTGTTCAATTTTAAAAAGGACAAAGTTTTGTATAAAGTTTTTTGGTCCAAGAAAGGACATTTTGTTGTTAGAGCTAAACATAATATTATGGATGTGTTTACGACAGCTTAATAAACTATTACTGAAAATGTTTGGAAAAATGTTAAGTACTCAACAGATAACATACTACTATTGTGGTAGTAATTAAGTTAAGTAGTTCTTTGTAAAGCTAAGGATACATAGTTACCCAAATTATGCATATCCTTCGAGCTTTTAGTATTCAAATTGAGATCTCTTTTTGTGAAAATATATAGTGTGCTTAGAACAGCGTTACTTGCTACATCAGAATACCATTTTTAATAAAAATTATTGATTACCCTTTGTTTGAATTCCAATAAAAACATTTTGCTGTCGACAACATTACTGTATCTAAAACGTAGGTGAAGCCATACTCATTTAACAGTTGTTTTACATTATAAATCCAACCTGTATTACCCTTTAAATATATCTCATGTGTATTCCTAAATACGGTCTGCAATATAATATCATCCTTTTGTGATAACATCAGCCAATATTTGATAATTTGAACATATCTTTTTATTTATAATGGATATCGCCAAAGTTCGCCATATACTGCTGCAATGCAAGCATTGCTTTTCACCCCTAAGATCCATTTACAGAACTTAAGGTGAACTTGCTCAAGATTTTTAGCTTTATAGAAACCCCATATAGACTCGCATAGTTCAATATAGACACCACAAATGCATCAAACAATTGTAAATAAGTTTCCGGTAATACTTGGTGTAGTTTAATATTGTCGTACAGTACAAATGAACCAGTATAATTGAGTGCTATTCCTAAATAATCAAAATTGTCGGATATTTCTATTACATCATTGTTGTAATACCATTTCTCATCTTCAAATGTACAATCCCTTTTTCTAAATGCCACTATCTCAGTTTTTCTGTATTTACTCCCAGCCCCCAGTCTGTGCAGTATTGGCATTATTTATCATGACTTAAGTCTTGGACAATCCCCTCTTGTGTATGTTATAAAACTTTCTATGGTAGATGTATGTATTGGTTTTGAACTCATTTATAATTGATCGGGGATAATCTAAAGATAGCATCTTACAATTGCCTAGAATAAAAAAGAATTGACGTAACTGAATAAGATTTTAAAATGGAATTGTTAAAAACAATATTTTATAACGTGTACACAACAAATTCGTTATAACCTTAAAGTAAATGAATAAGCCTTAAAAATGGAATTGTTCAAAACAATATTTTATAACGTCTACACAACAAATTCGCTATAACTGTAAAGTAACTGAATAAGACTTAAAAATGGAATTGTATGCTTACAAGAAACACATTATCGAGAGTATGGAAAAAATTTACTTTGAATGAGATGGCAAATGTTACTTTACCCATGGTCAAGCTAACGCAAAGGGGGTCTTGATATTTAAGTAAATAGTATTGTCAATGACACAAATGGGAGATTTTTTATTTTAGATATGTTCTGCGATACTAGTTTTCTTCTTGTTAATTTATATGCACCTAACGGATGATAATCCAAACGTTTTCATTGAGATGTTTAATACCATCTACACTTTGTCTAATGAACGTTTTATCATATGCAGAGATTTCAATTTAGTACTTAATCCTGTAGAAGATTATAACAATTACCAAAGCTTAAGCCATAATATGGCGAAAAACTACACAATATTTCTGTAACTTAGAGAAACAAAACGCCATAAATAAATCAATGCCTTTCATAGAGACGGAAAATGGAACATATATTTATAACCAAACCGACATTTTAAATGAAACTAAAAATTACTATGAAAATCTTTATGATGAAAAACATAAAAATACAACTTTCAATTTAGATGAAGAATTTTCAATCATTGAAAAAAATGAATTAACAGATGAACACAATTCATATGTAGAGAGGACCTTAACATATGAAGAAATAACCAATACATTGAAACACATGAAAATTGATAAAAGTCCAGGATGTGATGGGCTTTGGTTGAATTTTTATAAAGTTTTCTGGTCCAAGAAAGGACATTTTGTTGTTAGAGCTAAACATAATATTATGGATGTGTTTACGACAGCTTGATAAACTATTACTGAAAATGTTTGGAAAAATGTTAACTACAACAGATAACATACTACTATTGTGGTAGTAATTAAGTTAAGTAGTTCTTTATAAAGCTAAGGATACATAGTTACCCAAATTATGCATATCCTTCGAGTTTTTAGTATTCAAATTGAGATCTCTTTTTGTGAAAATATATAGTGTGCTTAGAACAGCGTTACTTGCTACATCAGAATACCATTTTTAATAAAAATTATTGATTACCCTTTGTTTGAATTCCAATAAAAACATTTTTCTGTCGACAACATTACTGTATCAAAAACGTAGGTGAAGCCATACTCATTTAACAGTTGTTTTACATTATAAATCCAACCTGTATTACCCTTTAAATATATCTCATGCGCATTCCTAAATACGGTCTGCAATATAATAATCATCCGTTTGTGATAACATAAGCCAATATTGGATAATTTGAACATATCTATTTATTTATAATGGATATCGCCAAAGTTCGCCATATACTGCTTCAATGCAAGCATTGCTTTCCACCCCTAAGATCCATTTACAGAACTTAAGGTGAACTTGCTCAAGATTTTTAGCTTTATAGAAACCCCATATAGGGCTCGCATAGTTCAATATAGACACCACAAATGAATCAAACAATTGTAAAGAAGTGTCCGGTAATACTTGGTGTAGTTTAATATTGTTGTACAGTACAAATGAACCAGTATAATTGAGTGCTATTCCTAAATAATCAAAATTGTCGGATATTTCTATTACATCATTGTTGTAATACCATTTCTCATCTTCAAATGTACAACCCCTTTTTCTAAATACCACTATCTCAGTTTTTCTGTATTTACTCCAAGCCCCCGATCTGTGCAGTATTGGCATGATTTATCAAGACTTAAGTCTTGGACAATCCCCTCTTGTGTATGTAATAAAAATGTCTATGGTAGAGCTATGTATTGGTTTTGAACTCATTTATAACTGATCGTGGATAATCTAAAGATAGTATCTTACAATTGCCTAGATTTAAATAAGAATAAAAAAGAACTGACGTAACTGAATAAGATTTTAAAATGGAATTGTTAAAAACAACATTTATAACGTGTACACAACAAATTCGTTATAACCTTAAAGTAAAAAGATAATCCTTAAAAATGGAATTGTTCAAAACAATATTTTATAACGTGTACACAACAAATTCGTTATAACTGTAAAGTAACTGAATAAGACTTAAAAATGGAATTGTTCAAAACAATATTTTTTAACGTGTGCACAACAAATTCGTTATAACTAAAATAACTGAAGACTTAAAAAGGGAATTGTTAAAAACAATATTTCATAACGTGTACACAACAAATTCGCTTTAAGTGTAAAAGTAACTGAATAAGATTTAAAAATGGAATTGTTCAAAACAATATTTTATAATGTGTATACAACAAATTCGTTATAACTGTAAAGCAACTGAACAAGACATAAAAATGGAATTGTTCAAAACAATATTTTTTAACGTGTGCACAACAAATTCGTTATAACTGTAAAGTAACTGAATAAGACTTAAAATGGAATTGTTCAAAACAAAGTTTAAATAAAGGTTTAACTTATAAAAAGAATGATTTTTATCATGACGGACACCTTATACAAAGCCCATTATTCATACCATTTAAAGTGAATACTCATTAAGATCGACCGTCTAAATGCGTAGCACACTGATTGAGTATTAACATTACAATTAACTACAACAATTGAAGACTGTTAAAATTCTTTAACAAAGAAACCTTAGCAATTACTATATCAAAAATATTCAGCATCTTCAATAATTGACTAAGTAACATGATATTTGTTGAAAACGTATGCGAACTGTCTCGCCGAGGAAAAACCCAGAGACTGGGAAACCTCTGTCCGTTTGTCAGTGTCAGATCGCGTGATATGTCGGACCTCATTACGTTTGATGAACAACAAATAAACATGTTGGAAACGCATTTAGTAATCGAACGAACTACTAATCTGTCTTTTAAAGTTACCTTCTATTCCATCAATTCAATCTTGTTACATTGTATTCCATCGATTCAATCTAAAGTAAAATCAGGTATGACTAACTTGTAAAGCAAAAGCTCACCTAACACAAACACACACACACACACACACCCACACACACACCCACCCACCCACACCCACACACACACAGTGGTGTTTATTAAATGTCTGATGACTAATATCATGGAGAAGGTACTTCGATCAAAGTTATTATATCGTGGTTTCCAGTCTAACACAACCGCTGGATTTGAGTCGAACGCTGCATGTCTGTTCATGAGTACGGTTTCCGAGGTGTAGCGTGATCTTTTGCCAAGGCGATTCATTTTTCTGAAAATAAACAAAACGGATAATAAATATCCAATTTAACATTTATTTGGCCAAAAAGGCATTTCTTTAAATCATCTTTAATATATGTTAACTGTACCGATGCTAGTCCCTGTAAAAGTGGTGTGACATTTAAAGTATTACACAGACGCTTTAAAGTATATTGGTAAAAGATAACAGGTCTGGCAAAACAATGATTTCACGAAAAGTCAAGTTATACTCACCATAGAGCAATTGTATGTTTAGCTTATCAGTCCGTGCGTTGCTGGTACCACCGTTTCGACTTCGCCATTCAGTCTTCGCCAGTCTTCGCCATTCAGTCTTCGCCATTCAGTCGTCGCCATTCAGTCTTCGCCATTCAGTTTTCGCCATTCATTCTTCGCCATTGCCATTCAGTCTTATTCAGTCTTCGTCATTCAGTCTTCGCCATTCAGTTTTCGCCATTCAGTCTTCGCCATTGCCATTCAGTTTGAATTCAGACTTCACCATTCAGTCTCATTCAGTATTTGCCATTCAGTCTTGTTCAGTATTCGCCATTCAGTCTTATTCAGTCTTATTCAAAGTCTTCGCCATTCAGTCTTATTCAGTCTTATTGAGTCTACGCCATTCAGTCTTATTCAGTCTTATTGAGTCTACGCCATTCAGTCTTATTCAGTCTTCGTCTTTCAGTCTTATTCAGTCTTCGCCATTGCCTTTCAGTCTTAGCATTCTATACGGACACGATATACGGTCACGAGAGCATGTTTAACGAAGACGATATACAGACACAAAAGCATGCTATAAGGACACGGACATGATATACGGACACGAATGAATGAATGAATGGTGCTTTAAGGTGCATCGACAGCTAAGGTTATTTAGCGCGCATTATGATGTGGATAAATGTATATTAAAAATATTAACAGGTTAAAATGTATAAAATGAATAAAAGTAGATAGAAAATGTGTAAAGAAATGATGGTGATAGATTGTAATGAATGTGTGATTTTAAATAAATAGTGTGTGATGGGAAAATGATTGATAAGGAATGTGTAAGGAATCACAATTTATTGTCATAAGATTTTAAGCATATGAAGAGCATTACATTCGAATTAATGTAACATAAGTATATCAATAACATAAGACTAAGAAACATACACAACACGCATATTAAAGCAAACCATACAAACAGGAAAAAAGAGGGGAAAAATAACAACCTACACGTGTTCGATTTTAAAAGGGGCATTGTGTTTGTATTAAATTTTAAAAAGGACAGGGTGTGTGTGTGTTAAATTTTAAAAAGGACAGGGTGTGTGTGTTCAATTTTAAAAAGGACAGGGTGTGTGTGTTCAATTTTAAAAAGGACAGGGTGTGTGTGTGTGTGTTCAATTTTAAAAAGGACAAAGTTTTGTATAAAGTTTTTTGGTCCAAGAAAGGACATTTTGTTGTTAGAGCTAAACATAATATTATGGATGTGTTTACGACAGCTTAATAAACTATTACTGAAAATGTTTGGAAAAATGTTAAGTACTAAACAGATAACATACTACTATTGTGGTAGTAAATAAGTGTAGTACGTCTTTGTAAAGCTAAGGATACATAGTTACCCAAATTATGCATATCCTTCGAGCTTTTAGTATTCAAATTGAGATCTCTTTTTGTGAAAATATATAGTGTGCTTAGAACAGCGTTACTTGATACATCAGAATACCATTTTTAATAAAAATTATCGATTACCCTTTGTTTGAATTCCAATAAAAACATTTTTCTGTCGACAACATTACTGTATCAAAAACGTAGGAGAAGCCATACTCATTTAACAGTTGTTTTACATTATAAATCCAACCTGTATTAACCTTTAAATATATCTCATGTGTATTCCTAAATACGGTCTGCAATATAATATCATCCTTTTGTGATAACATCAGCCAATATTTGATAATTTGAACATATCTTTTTATTTATAATGGATATCGCCAAAGTTTGCCATATACTGCTGCAAAGCAAGCGTTGCTTTTCACCCCTTAGATCCATTAACAGAACTTAAGGTGAACTTGCTGAAGATTTTTAGCTTGATAGAAACCCCATATAGACTCGCATAGTTCAATATAGACACCACAAATGCATCAAACAATTGTAAATAAGTTTCCGGTAATACTTGGTGTAGTTTAATATTGTCGTACAGTACAAATGAACCAGTATAATTGAGTGCTATTCCTAAATAATCAAAATTGTCGGATATTTCTATTACATCATTGTTGTAATACCATTTCTCATCTTCAAATGTACAATCCCTTTTTCTAAATGCCACTATCTCAGTTTTTCTGTATTTACTCCCAGCCCCCAGTCTGTGCAGTATTGGCATTATTTATCATGACTTAAGTCTTGGACAATCCCCTCTTGTGTATGTTATAAAACTTTCTATGGTAGATGTATGTATTGGTTTTGAACTCATTTATAATTGATCGGGGATAATCTAAAGATAGCATCTTACAATTGCCTAGAATAAAAAAGAATTGACGTAACTGAATAAGATTTTAAAATGGAATTGTTAAAAACAATATTTTATAACGTGTACACAACAAATTCGTTATAACCTTAAAGTAAATGAATAAGCCTTAAAAATGGAATTGTTCAAAACAATATTTTATAACGTCTACACAACAAATTCGCTATAACTGTAAAGTAACTGAATAAGACTTAAAAATGGAATTGTATGCTTACAAGAAACACATTATCGAGAGTATGGAAAAAATTTACTTTGAATGAGATGGCAAATGTTACTTTACCCATGGTCAAGCTAACGCAAAGGGGGTCTTGATATTTAAGTAAATAGTATTGTCAATGACACAAATGGGAGATTTTTTATTTTAGATATGTTCTGCGATACTAGTTTTCTTCTTGTTAATTTATATGCACCTAACGGATGATAATCCAAACGTTTTCATTGAGATGTTTAATACCATCTACACTTTGTCTAATGAACGTTTTATCATATGCAGAGATTTCAATTTAGTACTTAATCCTGTAGAAGATTATAACAATTACCAAAGCTTAAGCCATAATATGGCGAAAAACTACACAATATTTCTGTAACTTAGAGAAACAAAACGCCATAAATAAATCAATGCCTTTCATAGAGACGGAAAATGGAACATATATTTATAACCAAACCGACATTTTAAATGAAACTAAAAATTACTATGAAAATCTTTATGATGAAAAACATAAAAATACAACTTTCAATTTAGATGAAGAATTTTCAATCATTGAAAAAAATGAATTAACAGATGAACACAATTCATATGTAGAGAGGACCTTAACATATGAAGAAATAACCAATACATTGAAACACATGAAAATTGATAAAAGTCCAGGATGTGATGGGCTTTCGTCGAATTTTTATAAAGTTTTCTGGTCCAAGAAAGGACATTTTGTTGTTAGAGCTAAACATAATATTATGGATGTGTTTACGACAGCTTGATAAACTATTACTGAAAATGTTTGGAAAAATGTTAACTACAACAGATAACATACTACTATTGTGGTAGTAATTAAGTTAAGTAGTTCTTTATAAAGCTAAGGATACATAGCTACCCAAATTATGCATATCCTTCGAGTTTTTAGTATTCAAATTGAGATCTCTTTTTGTGAAAATATATAGTGTGCTTAGAACAGCGTTACTTGCTACATCAGAATACCATTTTTAATAAAAATTATCGATTACCCTTTGTTTGAATTCCAATAAAAACATTTTTCTGTCGACAACATTACTGTATCAAAAACGTAGGAGAAGCCATACTCATTTAACAGTTGTTTTACATTATAAATCCAACCTGTATTACCCTTTAAATATATCTCATGTGCATTCCTAAATACGGTCTGCAATATAATATCATCCGTTTGTGATAACATAAGCCAATATTTGATAATTTGAACATATCTATTTATTTATAATGGATATCGCCAAAGTTCGCCATATACTGCTGCAATGCAAGCATTGCTTTTCACTCCTAAGATCCATTTACAGAACTTAAGGTGAACTTGCTCAAGATTTTTAGCTTTATAGAAACCCCATATAGGGCTCGCATAGTTCAATATAGACACCACAAATGAATCAAACAATTGTAAAGAAGTGTCCGGTAATACTTGGTGTAGTTTAATATACAGAACACAAATCGCCCTTAAAGTGATTGTTCAGTACAAATGAACCAGTATAATTGAGTGCTATTCCTAAATAATCAAAATTTGCATCATTGTTGTAATACCATTTCTCATCTTCAAATCTCAGTTTTTCTGTATTTACTCCAAGTTTGTGCAGAATTGGCATAATTTGGACAATCCCCGCTCTTGTGGATGTTAAAAATGTCTATGGTAGATTTATGTATTGGTTTTGAACTCATTTATAACTGATCGTGGATAATCTAAAGATAGTATCTTACAATTGCCTAGATTTAAATAAGAATAAAAAAGAATTGACGTAACTGAATAAGATTTTAAAATGGAATTGTTAAAAACAACATTTATAACGTGTACACAACAAATTCGTTATAACCTTAAAGTAAAAAGATAATCCTTAAAAATGGAATTGTTCAAAACAATATTTTATAACGTGTACACAACAAATTCGTTATAACTGTAAAGTAACTGAATAAGACTTAAAAATGGAATTGTTCAAAACAATATTTTTTAACGTGTGCACAACAAATTCGTTATAACTAAAATAACTGAAGACTTAAAAAGGGAATTGTTAAAAACAATATTTCATAACGTGTACACAACAAATTCGCTTTAAGTGTAAAAGTAACTGAATAAGATTTAAAAATGGAATTGTTCAAAACAATATTTTATAATGTGTATACAACAAATTCGTTATAACTGTAAAGCAACTGAACAAGACATAAAAATGGAATTGTTCAAAACAATATTTTTTAACGTGTGCACAACAAATTCGTTATAACTGTAAAGTAACTGAATAAGACTTAAAATGGAATTGTTCAAAACAAAGTTTAAATAAAGGTTTAACTTATAAAAAGAATGATTTTTATCATGACGGACACCTTATACAAAGCCCATTATTCATACCATTTAAAGTGAATACTCATTAAGATCGACCGTCTAAATGCGTAGCACACTGATTGAGTATTAACATTACAATTAACTACAACAATTGAAGACTGTTAAAATTCTTTAACAAAGAAACCTTAGCAATTACTATATCAAAAATAATCAGCATCTTCAATAATTGACTAAGTAACATGATATTTGTTGAAAACGTATGCGAACTGTCTCGCCGAGGAAAAACCCAGAGTCTGGGAAACCTCTGTCCGTTTGTCAGTGTCAGATCGCGTGATATGTCGGACCTCATTACGTTTGATGAACAACAAATAAACATGTTGGAAACGCATTTAGTAATCGAACGAACTACTAATCTGTCTTTTAAAGTTACCTTCTATTCCATCAATTCAATCTTGTTACATTGTATTCCATCGATTCAATCTAAAGTAAAATCAGGTATGACTAACTTGTAAAGCAAAAGCTCACCTAACACAAACACACACACACACACACACACCCACACACACACCCACCCACCCACACCCACACCCACACAGTGGTGTTTATTAAATGTCTGATGACTAATATCATGGAGAAGGTACTTCGATCAAAGTTATTATATCGTGGTTTCCAGTCTAACACAACCGCTGGATTTGAGTCGAACGCTGCATGTCTGTTCATGAGTACGGTTTCCGAGGTGTAGCGTGATCTTTTGCCAAGGCGATTCATTTTTCTGAAAATAAACAAAACGGATAATAAATATCCAATTTAACATTTATTTGGCCAAAAAGGCATTTCTTTAAATCATCTTTAATATATGTTAACTGTACCGATGCTAGTCCCTGTAAAAGTGGTGTGACATTTAAAGTATTACACAGACGCTTTAAAGTATATTGGTAAAAGATAACAGGTCTGGCAAAACAATGATTTCACGAAAAGTCAAGTTATACTCACCATAGAGCAATTGTATGTTTAGCTTATCAGTCCGTGCGTTGCTGGTACCACCGTTTCGACTTCGCCATTCAGTCTTCGCCAGTCTTCGCCATTCAGTCTTCGCCATTCAGTCGTCGCCATTCAGTCTTCGCCATTCAGTTTTCGCCATTCATTCTTCGCCATTGCCATTCAGTCTTATTCAGTCTTCGTCATTCAGTCTTCGCCATTCAGTTTTCGCCATTCAGTCTTCGCCATTGCCATTCAGTTTGAATTCAGACTTCACCATTCAGTCTCATTCAGTATTTGCCATTCAGTCTTGTTCAGTATTCGCCATTCAGTCTTATTCAGTCTTATTCAAAGTCTTCGCCATTCAGTCTTATTCAGTCTTATTGAGTCTACGCCATTCAGTCTTATTCAGTCTTATTGAGTCTACGCCATTCAGTCTTATTCAGTCTTCGTCTTTCAGTCTTATTCAGTCTTCGCCATTGCCTTTCAGTCTTAGCATTCTATACGGACACGATATACGGTCACGAGAGCATGTTTAACGAAGACGATATACAGACACAAAAGCATGCTATAAGGACACGGACATGATATACGGACACGAATGAATGAATGAATGGTGCTTTAAGGTGCATCGACAGCTAAGGTTATTTAGCGCGCATTATGATGTGGATAAATGTATATTAAAAATATTAACAGGTTAAAATGTATAAAATGAATAAAAGTAGATAGAAAATGTGTAAAGAAATGATGGTGATAGATTGTAATGAATGTGTGATTTTAAATAAATAGTGTGTGATGGGAAAATGATTGATAAGGAATGTGTAAGGAATCACAATTTATTGTCATAAGATTTTAAGCATATGAAGAGCATTACATTCGAATTAATGTAACATAAGTATATCAATAACATAAGACTAAGAAACATACACAACACGCATATTAAAGCAAACCATACAAACAGGAAAAAAGAGGGGAAAAATAACAACCTACACGTGTTCGATTTTAAAAGGGGCATTGTGTTTGTATTAAATTTTAAAAAGGACAGGGTGTGTGTGTGTTAAATTTTAAAAAGGACAGGGTGTGTGTGTTCAATTTTAAAAAGGACAGGGTGTGTGTGTTCAATTTTAAAAAGGACAGGGTGTGTGTGTGTGTGTTCAATTTTAAAAAGGACAGGGTGTGCGTTTTAATTTTAAAAAGGACAGGGTGTATGTTTTAATTTTAAAAAGGACAGGGTGTGTGTTTTAATTTTAAAAAGGACAGGGTGTGTGTTTTAATTTTAAAAAGGACAGGGTGTGTGTTTTAATTTTAAAAAGGACAGGGTGTGTGTTTAATTTTAAAAAGGACAGGGTGTGTGTTTAATGTTCAAAAGGACAGGGTTTGTATGTTCTTTATTAAAAAGGACAGGGTGTTTGATTTAAAAAAAAAACAGTATATTCAATACATCAAACGGATACATAATACATAACATTTAAAAAAGGCAATATTTTCAGATTAAAAAGGACAGCAAGACTAGAAAGAGAGTTAATATGGAACTAATGACGGAACTTGCATAATAAAACAGCAAACACAACTTAAATACAAGACACTTTACTACACTAAGTATATGTATTACAAGCAATATACTAAACAAACCTGAAATCAAACAGACAGTGAAAGAATTTAAAATGAAAGAAACGTAACTTATCTATGCTCCAAATCATGGCGTAGACATCAAGGCGGCTGGAATGGAGTATAACGAATTGATTTGTGTACATATTCAACATCTGTCAACTGCTTTTAGTAATTCAACATTTTTTTTTCTAGCAGATTTTGATATTGTTAAGTAGATGTGTTTTTTGACATTGGTTTGGAAATTATTGCAGGGCAAGTAGCAGGTTGTTTTTATCTGAAAATATATCAACGTACCTCATCTATGTACGGACATGGGTGCACATGTGCATGAAGTCTCGAGCAATAAAAAGGATAAAAAGAAACCATGCGATGGTTATCAAAGGAGCTATATCGAATAGGTAATGATGAAGTGTCATTAAAAACTTTAAACATTGAAGACATTAGCAGTACATGAGATTTTAACCATAAGCCTAAAGCATGTTTCCAAGGCCTAGTCTAAAGCCGCGGTATATCAGAAAACGCATATTGCGCATTATAAGATCGCCAATTATACAATGTATTTCCAAGGACCTTGTTTTTAATCTTGTCGTTATGTAAAAGTACCTCCGATCCTCAATGCAGATCTTTTGGTGCAATCACACGCATGTCTTCGATCTCTATGTACCATACCTCGACTGCAGTCACACTCATGTCTTCGATCTCGATGTACCATACCTCGACTGCAATCACACGCATGTCTTCGATCTCGATGTACCATACCTCGACTGCAATCACACGCATGTCTTCGATCTCGATGTACCATACCTCGACTGCAATCACACTCATGTCTTCGATCTCGATGTACCATACCTCGACTGCAATCACACGCATGTCTTCGATCTCGATGTACCATACCTCGACTGCAATCACACTCATGTCTTCGATCTCGATGTACCATACCTCGACTGCAATCACACGCATGTCTTCGATCTCGATGTACTATACCTCGACTGCAATCACACGCATGTCTTCGATCTCGATGTACCATACCTCGACTGCAATTAATGGGTAAGCTCAAGCGCATCAAAACAATGTTTACTGGAAATATTGTATTAAAATTAAAAGTTGATAAAATTGGAGCTCTCTGCATTAGGTATTGCTTTTGCTTTTGACGTATATTGAAACAATATTTCTGAAATGATTGTGGTGATCTGTAATATTTTGTTATTATAACAAGAATTCTAGATAGTTAGAACAAGATAATCTTGCATATTATGATGAATGAGTATGACTTTTTCCCGCTTAAAATGTATTCCCAAAGATTCTTTTTTTAATTTCTTTTTATGAAAAAAGTATCAAACCTATACCATACTGTGTAGTTCGTCTGTCGCCTCTTCCCTCTAGGATCAAACATTTCTGAAATGAAAACTTTTTAAGGGGCTACTGAAAAGAGAAGGTAGAGTGTTTTAAGCCATATATGTATAAACATTACATTATAACACTTTCTAACAAAAAATAATAAAGCTGAACTAAATGTTATATAAACATGTGTGGGTGTGATATGGTGGTGCATGCAGAACAAAACCATGCAAAAACAAAACAAACAAACGTACGTACATCTAAAGATAAATACTTAGTACCTAATAAAATGACTAATATCAACTTACAGTCACTAATATCTACAGGACTACAAAATGAAAAACAAATATGTAACTTAGTTCGGCTCCAAACCTCGTCGTAGACATCAAGGCTGAAATACAAATGGAATGCACAAAGCTTAAACCACTGTCACATACTTTTTATTTCAAGTCATATTTAATAATTCTTAGTAAAGGAAAGTATGAATAAGATATCCAGATTAAAATATTTTCCATTTCCAAGTGACGGTACACAGGTCTTTAGTTTCTAGCTTTGAAATACATGTGGAATCGATAAATGCAATCAATCTTGGTATACATAAGCTATTCAAAAGTATATATGTATGTGTCAACAACGTACCGGTGGTCATCTTTGTGTGGACTTAAATGTGCAAGTGTACATGTAGCCGCGAACTGCATGTACCATGAGGACGATCTGCAATTAAAAATAGATTATAATATAAGGAGTTGTTGATGATTAAATAATTCTTGAGGACTATAACATTGTTAAAGACGCGTATCATCATAGGCCTAAATACAGTTACAAAATACTAGTATCAAAAGCTTTGATCTTTATCGTTCTCAAATAGAATACACAGAAAAGTGGATAGAAGGTTCATTGTGCATTTTAAAATTTGGTAGAATTGATCATCAACACCTGTTTATGGCGACGTGTAATGCAGTCATGAAAGTAATTTTGAATTTTGGAATAAATGGTTGTGTTGTGATATTTATGAATCTAATGAGATCTTACCTTGGATCATCATTGCAGACTTTGATCAACCATAAAGATGACCTGAAATTCACATTCAATCTTAAAAACATCTATATAGTGATTGTTAACAGATTTGTGGAACATTGGAAGATAGGAATTAATAAGCAGGACATGGCTTGTAGATACTTAACTTGACGCTTCCTGAATTAAATATGATACTAATATCAAACAATAATACAACAACTCTATAGTGTCAATGACATTTTGTTTTACTTTTAAATTTTGTGATCAAGCACCTTTAAGCAATTACCATTTCAATGTGATATTAATTAATCGGTGAATATATCATGAGCAGTCGTTTGCTGCTGGCGTGGAACCATGTTAAATGTTTACAAGATGAAAAGGACTAATCAATCAAACAAAGCTATATCAACCTACCATTTGCCATCTTAAGGTTCACTGGGGTTGCAATTGTTCATGAAGCGTTGAAAAATCTGCACAGACAGGATTATTTGAAACAAAAAGAGATGCTTAAAATAATCCATTATTAATTAATAACAACATTATACCACTTTGTTGCAGACGACTCTGGAAAACACTTTGGAAAAGGAGAAATTGCTCATAACGAACAATTTCATATTTCACCACAATGTTTTCTACTATATCAGTCAACAGTAGAAAAAGTGGCATTAGGTAATTGGTTAAACAACATCAACGTCATACGAATTCATATCAAATCCATGTTCACATACCATCGGTCATCCGTAGATGCACTGGGTTGCAATTGTTCATGAAGCGTTGATATCTCTGCACAGAAGGGTTCTCTGAAATAAACAGATATCGGGTAGATCATACTGATAAAGATGGCGAAAATATATTCAAAATGGCTGAAGTGTTGAAATCTCTGCACAGGAAGGGTTCCTCTGAAATATATTCAAAATGGCTGTAGTTAAATCGTGATCGTGTGGCTGTTGAAAGGAGAAAGCAAATTGATAAGAGTGCAACATCTATGAACATATACCTTAAACTCTAAGCTTACCAACAAATAGTACTCTTATCACAATTTTAAAAGGGTCGGTGTACTATTTTATGGTAAGCGTTTTAAAAGGGACAATCTATATCTATAAGTGTGTGATGTTAAATCGTGGTCAGGTGGCTGCTGAAAGGAGAAAGCAAATTGATTTGAGTACAACATCTATGAAAAGATACCTTAAACTCTAAGCTTACCAACAAATAGTACTCTTATCACAATTTTAAAAGGGCGGTGTACTATTTTATGGTAAGCGTTTTAAAAGGGACTACCTATATTTTAGACAAAACTTATCACAAGTTTAAAAGGGACGGAATGTGTGTGTACTTTTAAAAAGGACAATGCATGTAGTATTTTTAGTGATGGTGCGATTTTAAAAAAAAAAAGGGCCGTTTGGTATATTTAAAAATGACTTTGTGTAATATTAGACAGGGCACAACATACAACAGTTAAAAAACAAGACAGTGTTAAATGTACAAAGAATACAAGTGGAGAGAAGAAAAGAAAGGAGAATACAATGTAAATAACTATACAATCACGCTACAAACTATATACAATACAAAATATTACAATATATTCAATAAACCTATACATAACGTTACAAATCGACAATGAAAAAAAAAACTTTTAAAAAGACAATGCGTGTAATGTAACAAGTGCAGAGTAGAAACTACAAGCTATATACAATACAATGTATTACAATATATACAATAAACCTATATACATAACGTAACAAATCGACAATGAAAAAAAAATACTTAACTTATCTACGGTGGGCTCCAAATCACGGCACGTCCTTTCCTGGCTGTGGCTAAAGTCGTTTGGCGTTTATCTCCAAAACACCCGGCTTTTATAAGGTGTAATTACATAATAAATAATTACTACACAGAAGAGTCTATAATGGCCAACAGAAATATCGTGAAATATCGTGAGTTCATGTAACCGCGCATTTCAGCACGGGTAATCCGCTAATTATATGGCGAACCTGTTGCGAAATCGCAATAACTATCCTTGACCGGTACTCACACATGCGCTTTGTGACCTTAAAGATTACTTCATGGTCGAACAATTTCGGATAAAAACACTTCCCTCATTAGAGGTTTCCGTACTGTAAGCAAAATTAGAATGATTGTAATAAAGCGTGAAGACACTTATCTACCATATCATCCAAAAGTTTTATTTGTTTACCGCCTAATAGAGTTTTATTTTAAAACAAAATGCTGGAAAGTTGAAATGGCTCTCTTTCTGTCAGAAACATTGTTTATACTGCTTATTATTAGAATGATGTTGAATGATCTTATCCATTTAGCTAAGCGAATATTAATGGTATATTGATAAAACGTTTAGTCAACTGCAACTTATTGATTCAAAGACAAACTTAATATTACATTTTAAAGTTGCTGAAATCCTGTGCTTTCATTGAATAACTCTGAGATATAGACCGTAATGATTTACTATTAGATGCATCTGTCTAGCGTCACATTATTATAGTCAACCCTTTACCAAACGCCAAATTTCGACTGTCCCAAATTGAAAGAGTTTACAGACGACATTTCAAAATGTGTTGAAATTGAAAAATAATCATTTGATACGGCAGAAAACATTGCGGGAAAAGGAGAAATTGTTCGTTAAGATGTTTTCTAACATGTTTTCCAGATTCGTCTGCAAAAAGTGGTCAAATGTCGTTATTGTTTGGTAATGGGTTAAGGGTGTAGCCCGTCTTACACACGTATGCACGTGCATACAAATGTTTTGAATTATCCCTTTTATCGTGAAACCTTCGATATAAGTTATGCTTTCCTCTCTTCTGATATGCTCTAGGGTGGATATGGGAGGGTTCCGTTTATGGCATGTAAATATAGAAGCATACTCTGGGTATATAAGTACAACGTCCGACAATGGTAATATTCAAATGATAACTCCATTTTAGTCCAAATCAACTGGTACACGATAAAAAACAAATACAACGAAAGCATACGATTTTACGACAAAACAGAATGAAATGAAAGGAGAATGAATGAAATAATGTAATGATTACCTGTAAATGTAGGAGCACGCGGCATTCTCAGCATGAAAGTACAACGCCCGTCTATGGTCACGTTCTGATGGTAACTGAGTGTGTTTATGTAGAATTCTAAGGCAAGTGCTACATGTGCCACATGAAAATTGAGGTGTAGCATAAAAATCCTGTATTGCCAGATTGTATATGAAGACACTCAGCCCCCACATACACACACTACACATACACCTACACATGCACACACCACAGACACACACATACGCACGTAACCCTACGCACGCACAAATGCATGCACAATCGCACACACAAACTCGCACTCACTCACGCACGTATGCATGCACCCCCACGCACACCCCAACACACACATACGCATGCACGTACGCACACACGCACACACACAAATGATATTTGGTCATATAACCTTCGTCATATTTTGTAAAACTCGGGTCTAAATTGTTGTGAAATAGTTTGGTCCTTGAAATATAATCATATTAAAGCGATGTATCTCATAAATATTTGTTTCCTGAAAAAGTCATAGAATAGCACGAAATCGCACCTATGATAGCACGAAATCGCACCTATGATAGCACAAAAACGCACCTATGAAAGCACGAAACCGCACCTATCTACGTAATGCATAATTTCAGGCAGTATGCCCGGACCCTATATTCTTAGCCATGCGACTGAGAATCTTGACCCGGTCAATTCATAATCTGGGGACAATACATCAAAGATTACACATTTCAATTATTTCGCAGGACGGAAATAAAGGATCTTTGTTGAGAAAATAAACTGTTAAAACGGTTTATAAAAAATAAATGACCTTTATTGAGAAAATAAACTGTTAGAACGGTTTATCAAAAAATAAATAACTTTTATTGAGAAAATAAACTGTTAGAACGCTTTATTAAAAAATAAATGACCTTTATTGAGAAAATAAACTGTTAAAACGGTTTATTCAATCCATTATGTCCATTACACAGTTATGAAAGGAAATGAGAAGCGTATCAATATAACCTAGTTTTCTGTAAATGAACATATCAGTGATGTCATTCTTTTAGTAGAAGACATTTTATCTTAAAAAGACTGAATTGTCAATCTGTGAGATTGTCCCGATAAAACATTGATTCAGACCGCAGATGGGGAAATGCTGTTTATGTAATTGAGTGGTGATAAACAAGAGCGATGCGAAGAAGGACATGTACCCTGGGTACCGTTTTACTAAACAACTTTAGGAAAATATTTGCGTAGGTCATGACTGAAACACATAGATAGTATCTTCAATGGGCGACATTGGTGCAGTGGTAGAGTGTCTGCCTCTTGTACCGAGGGTCCCGGTTTGAATCCCCGTTAAGCGAGGTGAAAATCTCCGGAACTAACCCACAAACCGTCGCGATTACTGGTTAAGTATCCAGGAAGCAGTCATTGAGAGTGGCATTGGACAAGCTTTGAGCTTCCTTCACAACCAATGTTAAACAAATATGGTGAACTATGTTGAACTAATGGAAGTACAATATTGCAATCTGGCACGTCATTGGAAGTTTATCAGAGAGAGTCCAATATTGAAATAAGATATGATTGTTGCTTTAGACTTACGCAAATCTTAAGCGTAAACTGTTTAGTAAAACGGTACCCAGAAGTGAGTATTCAGCTAATCGTAAGATTCTCTTAATAATGGTGCTTTTTCCTGTTTGCATCATGCAAGCTGTTGAAATGAATGATCAAAGGGAGGTAATTACGTCTGCCTTATTGTAAATGTATAATTGAGTTACCTCCCTTGATCTAGAATGAAGATCGAGACCTAGTAGTAGTACCCATCGAGGAGTGGTACCCATCGAGGAGTGGTTTCCCCAAAGTTATTTTATGTAGCAATTCTATCTATGTTATATATAATGAGTATTTTTATGGAGAGGTTTGTTTCTAAAATGACCAAATCATGAAAGTTGATTGAAAATAAAAAAAAAAAATTTGAATAGTCTAATACTTAATATTGTATGCATCTATATAGGATAGACAGGATTCGTCAATGGGTTATATTTTTGCTTGTGTGATCATGTCTTAAATGTGCACGTATTAGGTTTAACCTAAGCCTCACTACCTCATACTATATAATATGAGTTCTCCACTATTTAAATTAACTTTGGGGGAAACGACTCCTCGATAAGTATATAAATAAACATCGAGGAAACTACTCTTCTGGGAAACGACTGTAAATCTACCTACAATGGGATCATGATAACTTGGATAACCCAATGTGTACTTTCATCACGTTCAATCTACATTTGCATCATCTCGACCAGGGTTATGCGATCACAGATACCAGTAATAAAACAATTGTGTATTCGTACCCTATGTAATAGGCTAAAACCCCGTTTTTCTATAAATTACGTACAATCAGAGACATAGATAACATAGATCTTATCTATGTCTCTGGTACAAGGTCTTACTTTCTTTCATTACTGTACATCATTCACTTTTCGAGGGTTCAGTGCAATACTATAGTAAGTGCTTCCCTCGTTTTGTGCATCATAGAACATGTCACTGGATAGCCTACCAGTACAAGGCTATATATGACAATGTGTCATGCCCAATGACTCCACAATGAAATAATGAGCCACAATCAGGATTCAAACTGGGGTTGTCAGTTCTCGGGTCCTCGAGGCCAACCACCAAGGTCAGGATATGGAATGCGTTAAAACGCACAAAGAGGATAGAACTCAAGGTTACATATATTTTTAAGTTTAATGTTTACTATCATCCACAAAGTTATTTGCATATTATAACTTTCTCTTTGTTCAACAAAGAATTTTATAGCACTGTCAAGCAGTCATAACATAGATACCTACAACACACTCATCAAGATAAAGAAGCAATTCATCGTACCAATCATCATGATTCATTGTGTACTGAACTTTCAATCACGAATCTCCTTTTCATATTGGTTAACCCTTTACCAAACTTTCAACTGTCCCAAATTGAAGGAGTTTGCAGACGACATTTCAAAATGTGATGAAATTGAAAAAATTACTTCTGATAGGACAGAAAACCTTGTGGGAAAAGGAGAATTATTCCTTAGAAGAAATTTCTCCTTTTCCCAAAATGTTTTCCAGAGTCGTCTCCAACAAACTAGTGAAATGTTGTTATTGTTTGGTAATGGGTTATTGTCATGCAAGAATTCTCCTGGCTGACTTAACAGAATTGTTCTACCCATCTTTGGCCGCCCTTGTGGGCAGTTAACCTTTTACCAAACGCCAAATTTTCGACTGTCCCAAATTGGAAGAGTTTGCAGACGACATTTCAATATGTGATGAAATTGGAGAATAATCTTCTGATAGGGCAGAAAACATTATGGGAAAAGACCAAAAATTGCTCGTTATGAGTAATTCCTCCCTTTCAAACAATGTTTTCCACATTCGTCTGAAACAAAGTGGTTATTGTTTGGTAATGGGTTAAGTAATGGTTCTACCTCCATCAATGATGAGCTTGGTAACGTAATATAACTGAAATACTGTATTATCATAAATACTCAACTCTTTTAAAAGTGCTTGTTCACTGGGAGAAAATTTGAAAGTTTAAACAATACATTTTTTGTATTGTTGTTGGAAAAACAGTTAAAAGTAATTATTAAATGCATAATTGAATCATTCTATCTAAGAATGTTCAGTTTATATGCGGAAGAGCTCAAAAACGATGTCACTCTTATGGATTAAACAACATCAGTGCTAATTCACTGTATACACACTTTAAAGAATTAAAAAACGATCTAAGTTTGCTTCCAATGACAACTGTTTAGTGTGTATTATATAATAGTATAACTGTTGTGCAATTCTAAAGAAAAATAATTTTTAACATCCAAAATTTCTCACATCTGTGAACAAGCATCACTAACAAAAAAGTACATTTTGTTCATTCTCTTGAAATTTTGTCCGTTCAAGCTTTTGATTTAGGGAATGTTAAAAATACCTTTCTTATCCCTTTCTCACGTTTATGATTATTTGCGTTTGACAAAAGCAAAGCCTTCTAACAAATAACAAGACTTATCAATAAAAATGTTCAGGACTTACTGATAATCATTGAAATCACTATGACAAAAGGAGATTCTCATAAAAGAGTTTCCTTCAATCACAATGTTTCTAAATAACTCATATATACTTGTGTACTTAACCTACAGAAAAAGAATTGCTCCTCCTGCCATGTTACAGTTTTGAGCTCCAATTACCTGGAAAAAACAAAACTTCTGACAAAATTGTTGTCTGCTCAAGCAATTATCTTCGTTACAAAATGCGAAAATGAAGGAAGTGGTAAAAATGATTTTGAAATGTACAGAATTAAAGGTGAAACAAAGTAATGGTAAATTTCAAAGAAGCCTGAAGCATTTATTGATCAATAAACAGCTGAGTCACAGACAATGTTATATATAAATCTTGAAAAAATATTTTATAATAGTCGGCTGCTATTGGTTTCTATTTGGATCAGTCCTAAATCCAAAATGTATAGGAAAATGTATCGATGCTCAACCTCTTTTGAAATAGAACAATTGAAGACATTCTTCAATACTGTTGTCACTTTTTATAATAATGACATTTAAAGAAATTTTGGTTAAAACAAGTATTTGGTGTTGGTAAACCCAGTAATTCTTATCCTCATAAGATAAAAAGAAATACAGACCACAATCAAATTCACAAACAATACCTATAATCATTTTGATTACCAGTATTTATCTTTATGTTCATTAGTCATACTTTCATGATTTCCAGAAAAACAACAGATGACCATTTCAGAAAAGGAAAAATAAAATGTTCTTTATAATATAGGGTAGAAACCATTGATCAAACTTTCATATTTGCTAGTCATAAACAGTTTTCCGTTTTCAAAAATGGTATAACTAAAACTGACAGTTGCAAATGTGTTTAACCCATTACCAAACAATAACCACATTTGATCAGTTTGTTGCAGATGACTCTGGAAAACATTATGGGAAAAGGAGAAATTGCTCTTAACGAGCAATTCCTCCTTTTCCCATAATGTTTTCTGCAATATCAGATGATTATTCTTCAATTTCATCACATTTAGAAATGTCGTCTGCCAACTATTTGAATTTGGGACAGTTGAAAATTTGGGGACAGTTGAAAATTTGGCGTTTGGTAAAGGGTTAAACAAAAAGGGTTAAATAATGAAAACAATAAAGTCACCTAAAACATTCTTTGTTGAACAAACAGGTACAATGCAGCTGTTAGACACTTATAAATTTTGATCATCAAATAAAATCTCTCTATATAAAACAAACAAGAAACATGCTTAACCATTGGATAACAAACTTACAAAACGTCTGTATTAAAGCAGCAACACCTTAACCTCTTAAAAACATTAAACATTCTCCGTCTTCAGTCATAACAGCAAATAACGCTAACAATCAGTTACCTCAGCAAAGCCTTGTACTATTAAGGTAAAATACCCTTAATCCGCCATTTTGAAACTCATCCTTAAGTCAGATTACTTTGGTCGTCTTGGTCAACATCAGTCGGGACCTGAACTATTTGGTTCAATGCAAATAGTTCCGGCCCTGGCCTATGTATAACAAAAACGATAGAAGTAATCCCATAAAAAAATGAGTTTCAAAATGGCGGATTATGTTAATTCTACCTTTAAAGACAAGGTACAGTACTGTAGTTAGTCCTTCAATATAGTATTGCACTTCGACTAACGACCATCTCGGGCAAATAGATGATTGGATATTTCCAAGTTATCATTCCAGCGTACGAAAACAAATTATCGAATACAGTGAAAAGCACCTAAATGGATTTTGAATATAAACCTTTTTTAGAAAGAGAAGACTGAATCTCGATTATCAAATACATAATTATGTCATCATTTGCACATTTGCTGGTACTTTCAGTAATAAGACAGTCACAAAATTGCCATATGGACAAAGGGTTAACCCATTACCTCACAATAAAGACATTTGACCAGTTTATTGCAGACAACATTGGAAAACAGTGTGGGAAACGCAGAAATTGCTCTTAACGAGCAATATCTCCTTTTTCCACAATGATTTCTTCCCTATCATAAGATCATTTATCAATTTCATCAAATTTTGAAATGTCATCTGCAAACTCTTTCAATTTGGGACAGTTGAAAATTTGTTATTTGGTAAAGGCTTAGGTTAATATCTAACTATTGTCCCCCTTAACATTTCAGGTTTCTAATTTAAAAGGCAGATAGCAGACTGTAAATGCAAATTACAAAATATTTCTGATTGCAAATTGCAAAAAAGACCTTAACCCTTTCCAAAACAACAATTTTCCGACTGTCCCAAATTGAAAGAGTTTGCAGACGATATTTCAAAATGTGGTGAAATTGGGAAATAATCTTCTGATAGAGCATAAAAAAATTGTGGTAAAAGGAAAAATCGCTCGTTACGAGCAAATTCTCCTTTTCCCACAATGTTTTCTAAAGTCGTCTGCAACAAAGTGGTCAAATGTCGTTATTGTTTGGGAAAGGGTGTTAAACAAAGCTTTTCATTACACATTTTGCAGGTTTGATACAATACTACAACAAGTCCTTTACTTTTGTTAAGAACCTGTCATGTTGTTAGGTTGTACCCTCCCTTTGTACAAAATGTAAAATCAGAATTATAATCTATTTCCAATGATTATGACAATGCCTTTCCACGGTTGCTGCTGCTGTAGATGTTTTTAAATGAGTATTTCTCAAGTAATGGTAAGATCATGAATATCCACACTTCTCTATACATGACCAACACTGGAAGACTTTGTAACAAACATTGCGCTGTTTTCGTTGTGAGTATACTTGAGAGGTCCGTCTTTGTAGCATGTCCCGTGTCAAGGGCTACTCTCTCCGTCAGTGAACACCATAGAATTACGCGTCACAACAATTCCCGTCACCCCCACGATCACCAGCTATCCTCGGAATTGAACATTTTGGAATTTCTTGTCGCACTTAAAACATCTCACCACGATCAACTGTTCACAAACGGATGAGAAAGCAGGTCCTCAGATGATGGCCGACTTTGGGGGTCCCGTCGGAAAGTTAATCGTAAAAAGTCTATCACATTTTTTGTCGAGTCCTTTGGCAGTTCAAATTTCGGAAAGTCTTCTGTGGCAATTTTGTAAATTGCTGCCATGGTTTCGTATTCTGCCCAAGGAGGCTTTTTGGTTAACATTTCTACTACCGTACAGCCTAAACTCCTGAAAAGTAGAAAATAAAATAAAATTTAACCCCTTACTCCATCTTGCCTCATTTTGATCTATCTGTTGCAGAAGTCCTCTTGAATTTTCTATTGCAAAATAACCCATTGCTCCTTACAATCAATTTATATTTTTATGGTAGTGGCTTCCTGTAGCTAAGATCAAACAGAAATTGTTTGGGGTTTTGTTTACGCTTTTTTTTGTTGTTGTCTGCTGAAGCTTTCAATTTTGGAGAGTCACAAATTCCCATCTTCTGGAAACTGATGTTATCTGTAGTAGACTGCTCCAAGACTTGGACGCTTAACTGTACCAGGGTACTGTTTTACTAAACAACTTATGGAAAATATTTACGTAAGTCATAATTGATACACATGGATAGTATCTTCAATGAAAGAACAATATTGCAATGTGATACGTCATTGGAAGCATCTCGGAGAGACGATTCCAACGATGTGTTACTTTGCAATATTGCTTCGCCCAATATCAAAATTGGAGAAATTGTTGTTTAAGACTAATATAAATCTTAAGCGTTAACTTTTTAGTAAAAAGGTACCCTGGTTCCTAATCTATAAGGAGGAATCCCATCTTATGAAAGGACTGGAATCAATAATGGTACTCAATATCGGGTGAGTTCCATTAATCATACACAATCTGATTCAATCCTCTCTAGTTTTGAGGAGGTTTTTAGGCCTAAAACATTTATTTTTCATCTCAATGTCATACTAAAACCAATTAATATGCTTAATAAACTCAGATATGGTGATCTACTGAAAGCGAGATTGTTAATAACCTTGTACTTCATGGTACATCATTATGTTTTACATTATTATCTACATGTACTATGTTTTGTCTGAAAAAAAAAGGTTAAATCAAACAGATTGTTGAATGACAATTGAAAAATAAAAATAAATAAACTTACCAGACATCGGCCTTTCGACCGTAACTATCTCCATTGATGACCTCTCTTGCCATCCAGTAAGGAGTACCTATCACAGTTTTAAGGCCCGACACAGAACAAATCGTTTGGAGACGTTTACTCGTACCAAAATCCGCAACTTTAACATTCCCATTATTATCTCTTAATATATTAGCACCTGAAAAAGATGAAGGATGAGTTATTCCTTTGAAAGTTTGCAGACAACATTTCAAAATGTGATGAAATTGGAAAACAATCTTCTGAATATCACACAGAAATACATTTTATCATAACACGCAAATTATGCTGGAGGTCCACAAGGAAACCCAATCAAATGTCAGAGAAATGTTTAAAACTACAGTCAAACTTGTGTTAAGAGGCCAGCCTATGGGACAGAGTAAATTGGCTGTTTAAGACAGGTTGGCTGCTTAACACAAATTGATTTACACGATAAATCTTACAATGGGACTTTCTGTAGTGGCTGTTTAAGGCAGGTTGGCTGCTTAAAAGGGTGGCTGCTTAAGACAAGTTAGACTGTATCTAAAAGGAATACAAATTGGAACTGGTTCCTGTAACAATGGCTGTATAGCATGGCTTTTAAGGATGTTACCTCTTTATGTCTGGGAACCATAATCTATATAATATACTATCCTGTCATTGACTGGCTATCCTCAAAAAATATATACATCCGACAATCTTTTATCCAACTAAATTATATCAACTGGTAATCAACAAAAGAATTAATATCTTTTTGGAGGTTTACATTATTAACCATATTCATGTAGTTAAATTTGAGTCTAAATATGCTGCAGAATTTTTATAACATTAAATGGAAGTACAATATACAAATCATACAGATTTGACTTTTATTTCCATTATAAGGTAAAATAACAGTTGAATTGATTCACCGCATCTCACATGATTGTACATTTTTGCTGACTTACCTTTAATATCACGATGTACTATTACATTTCTGTTGTCTTACCTTTAATATCACGATGTACTATTACATTTCTGTTGTCTTGCCTTTAATATCATGATGTACAATTACATTTCTGTTGTCTTACCTTTAATATCACGATGTACTATTACATTTCTGTTGTCTTCCTTTAATATCACGATGTACTATTACATTTCTGTTGTCTTCCTTTAATATCACGATGTACTATTACATTTCTGTTGTCTTACCTTTAATATCACGATGTACTATTACATTTCTGTTGTCTTACCTTTAATATCACATGTACTATTACATTTCTGTTGTCTTACCTTTAATATCACGATGTACTATTACATTTCTGTTGTCTTACCTTTAATATCACGATGTACTATTACATTTCGGTTGTCTTACCTTTAATATCACAATGTACTATTACATTTCTGTTGTCTTACCTTTAATATCACGATGTACTATTACATTCCTGTTGTCTTACCTTTAATATCACGATGTACTATTACATTTCTGTTGTCTTACCTTTAATATCACGATGTACTATTACATTTCTATGTAAGTAGGCAAGCCCCTCTAGAACTTGTCTTGTAGTTTTTCCCGCCACTGTCTCAATTAGTGGACCATATTTGTCAATGATATCATATATAGAACCCTGCAAACAGACAAATGAACTAATGTGAACAAGGGTTGATGTATTTATAAAGAACCATATACTCAATAAACTTAAAACCATTACCAAACAATACATTTGACCACTTTGTTGCAGACGACTCTGGAAATCATGGTGGGAAAAGGAGGAATTGCTCTTAACAAGCAATTTCTCCTTTTCCCACAATTTTTTCTGCCATATCAGAAGATTATTTTTCAATTTCACCACATTTTGAAATGCCGTCTGCAAACTCTTTCAATATGGGATAGTCGAGAATTTTGTGTTGGGTAAAGGGTTAATTTAATAGTAAAAGTATGAGGCATTCATTGTCATGAGCAAAGTAAAGAAATCACTTCCTATACTGACATTTAAAACTGCCTATATTAAAGTAAGATTAACAAAATGTGAATCACACCATTCCATATGAACACAGAACTCAGAATGATTTAATCCATACACAAGGCCTCAAGCCCAAAATACTGGTCTATTGCAAATAAACATAAAAGCCTTATATTTATTATTGGTATAGCCTTTATCATGTCTAATGTTAATTATGCTTGCATTGGTCAGACAGAAATAACGGGAGTAGAAGAGAGACTGGTGGTATTGATTTCTTTTCCCACTATATTTTCTTGAAGAAAAAGGCCTATGGAAGTTCAGATTGTCCCACTTCTATAGGACATGAAGTTTTTACCCCTCTATAAAAATATGTTTTGAGAACAAATACATCCTAAGGTAATGAAATTGACAATTGGGTTTGCATGGTATCTCTTAAGCTTTTCCTTGATCAGGATTAGAACACTTTTAAACAAGGCAAGAAAGGCCATATAAGTGTGAAGTCTTAAGTTCAGTATAAAAAACGGAATCAAAAACACTCACCCCAGACATGAACTCCATAAATATACAAATTTCATGTTTATCTGCTGAACAACCAAAGTATTGAACTATTCGCTCGTTGGAAAAATTCCGTAGTAACATCACTTCATTCTCCAAGGCTCGGGCTTCCTAAAATAGAAAAGGTACATGTTTATTCCATACTCATCATTGACTCACTTGTAACAGAAGACTAAAGGAATGAGTTTGACAAAATAAGAAATTACTGTTTAAAAGTTTGAACTAATTTAGGTGAGGTTCGATAGATAACAATTCTTTTGGTTGGAGATGCCATTTTTGGTTGTTTTTTGGTATTAAAATTACCCATAGGAACTGTAAGACAATAGGTCTGCATTGCCATCAATATCATCTCTGAAAATGTTTGAAAATCGTATGTTATATATATTTGTACCTTAAACTCTTGGCCATGCAGAACTCCTCATCATGGATCAAAATATTGCATTGAATCAGGAAACAACAAAGAGTTGTATTGTTAAATAGAGAGATAACTCACTTTAGACACTTCTGCGTTAATTCCCTGAAGCTTGACTCGCTTTACAGCCAGCTCCCGACCAGTGGCATGATCAAAACAGGAATAGACCTCGCCAAACGCTCCCGCCCCGAGTCTCTTACCAAATGTCCAGTTTGTTGGACATCGTGGTGCTAGAATGATGCAAACAATCATTTGCTCAAGAGGCTGTGCTCGATATATTTCGAAAAGGTAATAAGTTTGGGGTTTCTTTTTGAAGTGTAAAACATACTCAATTGACAATAATTTAGTAATTGCTTAGGAACGTTGCACATCATGGTGCTAGAATATTGCAACAATCATGTGCTCAAAAGCCTCTACTTGATATATTTAAAAAGGGTAATACATTTGGGGTTTCTTTATGTGTTAAGTGTTAATCATACTCAATTGACAATAATTAAGTCATTTCTTAGGAACGTTGCACATTGTAGGGCTAGAATTTTGCAACAATCATGTTCTCAAGAGGCTCTTCTCGATATATTTCGAAAAGGTAATACATTTGGGTTTTTTTTTTGAAGTGTAAAGCATTCACAATTGACAATTATTCCCTTTAGTTTGTGCAGATGAAAAAATGAAATTACCTAATCTAAATAGACTCTCAGCCTACCTAAATCAAGGGTTTCCAAAGTAAACTACACATCAAGGGTTCAATGCTTATAGAAAGACCTTCATTTTTGTGAAGGAATGGCTAAAGTCTTGCATTGAACCCTTATTATAAACTACAGGTACTGTTATAGTCTGTCCAATAAGTCTTATTTCTTATAAAAGGAAATTTTATTTCTGTTTCAACTTCAAAATGTGGAACAAACTTGTGTGTCACACATAGAACCAAATGAAAGATGTTTGAAACACTTTCAACTGTTGCTCTCTATGATTTATCCCATTTCCAAACAATAACAGCATTTGACCTGTTTGTTGAAGATGACTCTGGAAAGCATTGTGGGAAAAGGAGAAATGGCTCGTAATGAGCAATTTCTCCTTTTCCCACAATGATTTCTGTCCTATCAGAAGATTTTTTTTCAAGTTCATCACTTTTTGAAATGTCGTCTGCAAACCCTTTCAATTTGAATAGTCCAAAGTTTTGCGTTTGGGAAAGGGTTAAAGAAGAAATTATAGAACCAATCTTAATATGAATGAATGTGTTATAACTAAAACCTAAAGATGTTTAACACAAAAATGTACACAAGCTGCTAATACTTATTATATATTGAAGGCAAAATTAAAGCCTTAAAATATAGTCAAGTCGTCTAGCCCTCAAAATACATATGTGTAAGGCAAGCAAATGCAAGTTACATGACTTATTAACTTACATTTGGAGTAAGCTGGGTTAAAAATCGGGCTACCATCATTACTATTGCGCTTTAACATCCAGCCATCTGGAGAATCTTCGGGCTCGGGCGGGAAACCAGAGCTACTTGAGCTTGTGCTTAAAGTGCCCTCACTCCCCCGCGACCGGAACGGCCGAAGCTCGTGTGTGGTCAGCTCTGGACGCCGGTTCATAATGCTTGACCGTGGGAAAGTTCCGTGACCCGGCACATTGTCAGAGTAACCGGTGTCATATCCTCGAGGGTAGGTTCCAAAACGGTTACCCCGATTATCTGTAGGGGGAAAACACCAGCATGAATAAAACTAGATACCATATTGAGAATTGACCAGTTTCTCCATGTTGAAAATGTATGAGAATAAATGAAGTGTGAGAGATAAACTAAGCAATTCGGGTCAAGTTTATTGCAGCTAAAGCAAAAGTATTCTGCTTTTGTTGCAGCCTTATCATAACCTTGAGCTGCAAGTATATATAAGCATTTCTCAATGTCTGTGGTGTTTAAACCAATTTTCCAAATCATAAAATAGGAACAAATCTAAATAGTCTCACTTGAATAGCTCTTGAGGTTATTGAAATAAACGGACATCAGATCTGGAAGTGTAATATTTGTCAAAGCATATCATATACATAACATTTGTTTAAACCCATCGTTTCTCTACATGAAACATTTCTTTTGTTTTCTTTTATCTTTTTAAGGACATTTTCTATCAATTCAATTAGTATCGTTTTCTCATTTACGGTAGCCTTTCGAGACAGTTAGTGAAAAAAAAAAGGTATTAACTACTTAGCAACAAATTGATAGTTGCGCATTATTTCACCCATAATAAGCAGTGTTGCAAGATATATAGAGGTTTCATCTATATTTGTAAAGCAATTATCTTCAGTGAATATCCATATTTTAATAGTTTCTTAAAGAAACTTTTTCTATTTTAAGCTTGAAATATAACACTACCATATTCATCTTTGGCACTGTCAGATAGAATACTTCTTCGTGAGTCACGCCGACTTCTGAATGGATAGGTGTCGCCACTGCAATAGAGAACGTAAGATGATTAATTTGTTAAATACAAGAATTCTCTACACATGATTTCTAAACCTGTTTCTATGACACACATGCATTGTAAGATTAGAGCTTCTTGTTCACAAATGTGAGGGAACTTGGAGATCATAATTGTATTTTATTAAAACAGTATGGGAGCAAATCTGTTGTATGAGACATACTAGAAAATAACCATTGGAAGAGAAATTAGTTTGTATGTATTCAGATCCAAAAGAGTTTCTGTGGCTGTTCTGAATTTGAAAACACTTACAGACAGAAAATATAAATCATGAACAATCATATTTTCCTAAAAATAAAGTTAGAAACTCTTCAGATAAAAGGATGGAATCATCCCAAACTATTTGGCTGCTTGAACTTGAAACTGAAATCATTACAAACTATTTGGCTGCTTGAACATGTTACTGGAATCATTTCAAACTATTTGGCTGCTTGAACTTGTAACTGGAATCATTACAAACTATTTGGATGCTTGAACTTGCAACATAAATCATTCTCAACAAAATTGGCTGCTAAAACGTTTCTGGAATCATCACAAACTATCTGGCTACTTAAAATTGTTACTAGAATCATTTTCAACTATTTGGCTGCTTAAACTTGTTACTCAAATGATTTTAAACCATTTGTCTGCTGGAAGAAAACTTACTGGCTGCTCATGTAACTACTGTCTAATGATGTCACACTGTCTGTCATGGAACCTCCCTGAAAAAGTACAAAGAAAAAATAACTTCATTATCCATAATATCATATTTACTTTTTCAACCAACATCATATTATTTAACCCGTTTTCTCAATCATACACATTTCAAATCACCTCTTCAAATTTGTTCCTTCAACATACAGCATCCATTCTGAAGCATTATGGTACATGTATGTTGGGTAATCAACATACCACTACTATGGTAGAACATATTCTCTTGCAAAAGGACCCTAAACCATGACATACTGATTGACTGCAGGAATTGAAATGCAGATTTCCTGGTCTCAAAATTCTAAGGCTTACCATTGTAAGATTGTAAAATCTGTTCAGTAGTTTTTCTCATTTCTCATTATGTCTCAATGGTTTCTACCCAATATCTCAATGTATCAAAACCTCACAGTTGACACCTCATCATTTATGTCTGATGTGGCTTACATCATTTATTCAAAAGAAATAATGATTTCTATCCCAATACAATTTGGAAAAAAACAATATTCTATTTTTTGTTGTCTGCCATTCCTTTAAATCTGCAGCATAAAACTTACAAAACTTTTTTGATAAACTGTTCATTATGATATACTTGTCCAATTATCAACAATGGTTCTTACATAGAATAATGAAGAAGTTTGTTTTTTCCATGCTGTTCATGTAATCTGCTGCATAGGGGGCTGTAGTTATCCTAGGGTAAGTATATTATACTAAACTTAAATAGTATATTACATAGTACTGACTCCAGGATAACTCCAGCCCCAATGGTATGATGGTGATTTGGATTTGGTCCAGTCCAACATTCCCGCATGGCCTGATGGGTAAAATAGGTCAGATTCATGACAGGATGTAGATCCTAATCTATTTTTAGACTGTGTACCCGAAAAGATGTCACCCTATCCTCATTAACCCTTACAGTGCTGGAACGGACTTCATGCTTATGCAAACAGGTAAGATCTAGGCCAGCCGCCAAGCAAATAGGCAGCTGGCCTGTGATCTAACCTATTTGATACTCTGATGTAATCTTTCCTGAACAAAAATAAGCAGATATTTAAAGTTTTGAAAAGCAGATGACAAAAAAATATTTTTAGAAAATTACCCAGCATTCTAAGGGTAAAGCTACACCTCTATGGATTTATCTATATAGTTCCTTTCATTAACAATCAGAGGGATGTTTAAGAAGCGATTGTGGAATACTAAGCAAACTTTCATTTCTATCACAGTGTTTTTTACCAAATGTTACCAACTTGCGAACATTTGTCAGATGTTATATTCAAATTGAACGAGTCAGAAATTATCATCATGAGTGAATGGGTATGTGGAAGATATTATACCATAGGCGTAGGAGCAGGGGGGTCAGGGGGCCCCAATATCCAGACTGGGGGCCAGAGTATACTTTGGCCCCCCCAATATTCACAGTGGCAAATGAAGAGATTTGTATAGAAAAATGAAAGAAACGAAATTTAACAGCAGAATAAAAATAAATGTGTATTTTTGTTCTCTATGTAATACCAATTCGCCTTTTGTTACGAACAATAACCAAAATCTTTTTGACGTCATCATCGCAAATGGCAATCTGAACACATCGGGTTTATCCAATGAAAACTCTGCTCGCTAAAATACCCGGGAAGTTTTGATCGACGGAAACAGTGGTGTAAAACATGTTCTTTAAAAGGTGTTAGACTCTATATTATCTTCAATTGTTAGGTAAAGCTTAGTTGGATCCGTGGCTGTGACAGTCTGGTCGCTGCCACTTTTTACTTAGTTCAATACAATTGATTTCCGCGTGAGATCGAGACCTGGCATATCCTTTTTTTTTTATTAAAGATACATGTTTTTATATGCTTTCTTTTAATTCTTATAATGTTATTGAATTTGTACATGCATGAAAAGTCATGAAAAAGTTTAGGAACATTTATTCTCAGACCGGTCCTCATCTGAAGTTGGCCCCCCCAATGTTGAAAACGCTCCTACCCCTATGTATACTTTGGTTTAACCCTTACCATCTTAAGAAATTTTCAGCAGAACTAACATTATAAATGAAATTATACAAGAGATAAAATAAAACGATGATTAAATATATAATTAAAAAAAGTTATTGAAATTATTGTGACATACAAAATATAAGCTTGTTTCTAGTTTGCCACTATGATGTTTATGTAGTCTGCTGACACTGTAAGGTTGTGTATAACAGGGATAGCATTGATGTGAGAAGTTGAGGCAATGCAATGAAGTACCCACAACATAGTGTGTTGATAAGAAACAAAATACATCACAACATGAATGTTAATTGTCACGTCTTTTATATACTTTTATTCTGCTCCTGTAATCCTATGACCCTAAAGCTATTTAGTGTCTACATCTACTATAATAATAGCAAGGTCATAGTAAGGGGGATTTCTAGTGTTGTATTACGACTCGTATTATTTATTACAGTGTTTTATTTCTTCTATGACGTCAAAGTTGTCAAAGTTGTCAAAATTAGCACATAAAATAAAAAAAAAAAAAAAGAAGTTAAAAAAAAACTAACAACCGGTAAGCCATGAATAAGCATTACAAACACAAAAAAAATAGAAATAAAATCCAAATATTGTTAAGACATCAGCCTGGTTTGAACATTATGGTGTGACATCACAATGCAATTACGTCTGAAGGCTGTTGTACCCTAAAATGTAGTTTTTGAAAAATCAAAATGCTGCATAAAAGGCCAATCATATTGGCCCATTAGATACATAAGAATACATGTACCATAATTATTCACTTATTTTGAGATCTTTGGGTTGAATGCTTTGATTTTGAATCTTTGCCTTGAGGATTATTTCAGAACTCCTTGCTGAAGAGGATGAAGGAAAGATGCTGGAACAGCAGTTAGTGCAGTGACCTCTGCATTTTGGTAACAAAAATTCGGTGTAAAGCAAATACTTCTGGCACTAACGGATCTTTACCGAGAATGACCGAAGTAATCAAATGTATGAATGAATTTCAAAATGGCTAATTAAAAAAAACACAAAAAAACACTTGCCTCTTTTTCAGGTATAAATTCTCCCTCGCTATTTATAGAACTACATGAGACACTGTGATGATAACTTTTGTCATGTTCGGGCAAGGAACCAGGGGGTGGACTAGGAGATTCCCGATTCTAAAAATAGAAAATATTAAAATCATATATGCATCAATAATTATTTAAAAAACATTATGCCTTATTAAGTATTTAAATAAAGGATTTGATCCAATATGTTGATATAAAAAGTTGAAGAAAGTAGGCCTCCGTTTACTATGCAGAACCCTATAAATCTTTCCCAGGAAATTCAAGTCGAAATTTCAATTGTGTGTGGGAGTATGAAGTAGGGGTCTCGAATAACAAGGTAGAGTTCACCCTTAGAATGCTGGGTTATTTTCTTAAAATAGGTTTTTGTGTCATATGCTTTTCAAAACCTTAAATAAATGCGCAATTCTGATGAGGAAATATACTCGGAGTAGCAAACAGGTTAGATCATAGGCAAGCCACCAATTTACTTTACGGCTGGCCTGGATCCAACCTGTTTGCATAAGCATGAAGTCTGTTCCAGCACTATAAGGGTTAAATGTGTAAGTGGGCCAGATAGCGCAGTCTGTGACGCATTCACACAGTTTCGGAGGTCCCTTGTTTGAGTCACACTCTGGCACATTTTTCTCACCTTGCTTATGCTTAGATAAATGCATTATTAGTCTCACAAATTTTAATTAAATATTTACAAAATGGAAATTGCGAAATGAGCAAAATGAAAATATCAAAATAATAAACATACCTGTGATCTCCCATAGATGTGATTTTGTGATGAGCGATTTAAAGAGGGCGATGAAAACGGACTATTTTTATTGACAAGAAATAATCGGAGACTGGTGATCTTCTCATTGTTGTCTACTAGGTGGATTGCTGAGTCGAGATCTGCCTGACATTGGATTGGTATATAAACCTGAAACATTACAAATATAACTTATGGTCAGAATATACACCTACGACATTCAGAATATAATGTTCGATTGAAATGTACACCTAAAGCATAACAAATATGACATTGTATTAGAATGTACGCCTTAAACATTCACATTCCTTTTTTTGAAGTAGTCATTTTCTCAGCTGATATAACTTTATTTGTACTTTATTATGACCTAGCAAGAAAAATAAAATAATATACTGAACATTGTTTAACCCATTACCAAACAATAACAACATTTAACCACTTTGTTGCAGACGACTCTGGAAAACATTGTGGGAAAAGGAGAAATTGCTCGCTAAGAGCAATTTTTCCTTTTCCCACAAGGTTTTCTGCTCTATCTGAAGAATATTTTTCAATTTCATCACATTTTGAAATGTCGTCTGCAAACTCTTTTAATTTAGGATAGTCGGAAATTTGTCGTTTGGGAAAGGGTTAAGTGTGCTTGATCCCCTGGATAACAGTCTCGAGAAAATCAGTCATCGCATGCATTGTTTTTTTTTTTTTTATATGGGTTTTACATCACATCAACATTATTTCAGTTATGTAGCGATACCCGACTCTTAATGATGGAGGAAGACCCCATACTCAACTGCCCATAAGGGCTTGTCAAGGCAGGTAGAACCATCGGCATTCCATAAGTCAGTCGGGAGACTGCCTCTCATGAAAATCCATATCCCTCTCAGGATTTGAACCCACACGGAGAGGGGCCATGTGATTTCAAGTTCTGTACTCTAACCACTAGGCCATGGCCATTGTTTCTTGAATGGGATAATGCAAGAAATTGAAATCCCAATCTGTGAGATAGTCCTTCAAATAGGGTACATACCTCTCCATTGGCTTGTGTAAAAAATATGTTGAGTGGGTAGGAGTACATTTCTTCAACTTTCATCCGTATTTGTTCATAGGTTACTGGTCGAGGTAAATGTATGCTCCTGAAAAAAGAGAGGGAAAAATTACTCACTTATTCCTGTCATGGAATTTCGATTTAACCCTTGGCCTGGATCTAACCTGTTTGAATAAGCATGAAGTTGGTTCCGGCACTATAAAAGTTAAGAAAACTCATCTCAAAGGGGATTAAACAAAGCCAACTTGATTTAATTGTCTCTGACCAGTAAATAATGGTTTCCTATATTATTATGGGTGCAATGTAAGACTAAAGATAGTCCTTCACAAACATAAATGACTAACTATAGACTTGCAATGACAATTCTATTCGTTTTATTCAAATTTCAACAACATGGGGTCTAGAAAAGCAATAAATAATTAATTCAGCTACAGGAAAAATCCTCTAATCTGGACCACTTATTGAGGTAAAAGTTTCCAAATTCTAGCAAACATTAAGGATCTTATGAGGTGTTAAGAGACAATTATATTCAGTTTCCATAACACATGGTCAAGAAGAGCGATAAAGAAGTTAGCTATGGAAAAATACCTCTAATCTGGTCCTCTGGTTGAAGTAAAGGGTTCCAAAGTCTAGCAAACATTAATCCTTTACCAAACGCCAAATTTTCGTCTGTCCCAAGTTGAAAGAGTTTGCAGACAACATTTCAAAATGTGATGAAATTGAAAAAACAATCTTCTGATAGGGTAGAAAACATTGTGGGAGGAGAAATTGCTCGTTAAGAGCAATTTCTCCTTATCCCACATTGTTTCCTATAGTCTTCTGCAACAAGCTGGTAAAATGTCATTATTGTTTGGTAAAGGATTAAGGATCTGTCAAACTAAGCCCAGCATTTCCAGGAAGTCCATAAACCATCACAAGATATAAACAGTTCCCATGACTGTGACTTGAGTCATATTGAGTTGGCACAATTTACTGCACTTACTCCCTCTCAATTCTGTTTATTTTGTCCCGGTTTTTCACTTCCTCCTGGTGCATATGCTTCTTCTGATGCCTTCACCGCTAACAATGTACAAAACATTGCAGGGGCCTCTGAGCACTCGTGGTTTTAGGCCAGATTTCACTACATTGAATTACACCTTCCACCAGAAGCACAAATGTTGGAAAAAGCTTCGTTCACTGTTGATTATTGAGACTATAGTGGTTTGAGCACAGAGCTTAAAATTGCATGACCCCCAGGGTGGCAAAATCAATTGTCCATATGGCCCAACTTGTTCAGAAGCCTTGATTAACAAACAAGTTAATTTGTTAACTGAAGTTAACTAAAATTGACTATAAAACCACTAAATGGACAGGTGAAAAAAATGCATTTAGGGACAAGGAAATCATAATCTCATTTTCCACATAATTATGACCCCTATTCATTTGGGTTCAAATCCAAATACTTTGTCAAAGGCGATAATTTGAAATGGCTAGATAGTGCCCTTACCCATGTGAATCATACAATGACAAAAGAACTAGAAATTAGAAAAGTTCTTGGACCAATGGGTTGAATTACAAGCCTAAATATAGATAAAGAATGGGAGTACAGTGATGTCTCGTTAATCTGAAAACATCCGTTCCCAACAAGATGTCCGACCGGAGTGGTGAAGCAGAGCATGTTCTTATACACATTAAGACATAAACTGTCTTTATGCACGTGTATAGTTATAACCCTTTAGCAAACGCCAAATTGTCGACGGTCCCAAATTAAAAGAGTTTGCAGACGACATTTCAAAACGTGATGAAATTCAAAAATAATCTTCTGATATGGCAGAAAACATTGTGGGAAAAGGAGAAATTGCTCGTCACGAGCAATTTCACAATGTTTTCAAAAGTCGTCTGCAAAAAACTGGTCAAATAATTCCGCTCCCTTACAATTTCGTTCGGATTGCGAGACATTTGGATTATCAGGGTTCAGATTAACGAGGCTTCACTGTATATTGAAGGCTCAGTGCAAAACTATAGAAGTGATTCATGTAAGTGAAGCGCTTACTATAGTCTTGCATTAAACCGTTGGGATAACCCTTTACCAAATGCCTACTTTTCGACTGTCCCAAATTGAAAGCGTTTGCAGACACCATTTCAAAATAAGATGAAATTGAAAAACATTCTTCTCATAGTGCAGAAATTATTGTGTGGAAAGGAGAAATTGCTTAAGAGTAATTTCTCATTTTCAAATCAAGTTATCCAGAGTCATCTGCAACAATCTCGTCAAATGTTGTAATTGTTTGGTAAAGGGAAAACCTCAACACCTTTGCAAATCTCACAGTACTTCACAGAACAAAGGGCCATTTTTGGTATGACCCAATCAAACACTGATGACTGCTCTCAAAAGATATGCATAAAAACACTTCAACTTTTTATCTCCCTAGACATTGAAATTGACACTGCATGCAGAGAACATGTAAAGGGAATTTTCAAAAGTTCTCGTTGAGAAGAAGATATAATTACATCCACACATTATAATTTGGCATTTCTTCAAGAAGCCCTATTCTGTTGGTATTCCAAAATGATATTACAAAGAGACAATTCTCATGAGTACTATGCTGTTGGTATTCCAAAATGATATTACAAAGAGACAATTCTCATGAGTACCATGCTGTTGGTATTCCAAAATGATATTACAAAGAGACAATTCTCATGAGTACTATGCTGTTGGTATTCCAAAATGATATTACAAAGAGACAATTCTCATGAGTACTATGCTGTTGGTATTCCAAAATGATATTACAAAGAGACAATTCTCATGAGTACCATGCTGTTGGTATTCCAAAATGATATTACAAAGAGACAATTCTCATGAGTACTATGCTGTTGGTATTCCAAAATGATATTACAAAGAGACAATTCTCATGAGTACCATGCTGTCTGTATTCCAAAATGATATTACAAAGAGACAATTCTCATGAGTACCATGCTGTCTGTATTCCAAAATGATATTACAAAGAGACAATTCTCATGAGTACCATGCAATAACAATTGTTTTAAATAATGTTACGAAACAACAAAACTTATATTTTATTATAGTGACATGTGTTTGTGCCTTTCAGCACTTTTTTGTGAAAGCTGGTTTATTTTATATGGGTTTTACATCACATCAACAGTATTTCAGTTATGTAGCGATGCCCGACTCTTAATGATGGAGGAAGACCCCCATACTCAACTGCCCATAGGGGCTGGTCAAGGCGGGTAGAACCATCGGCATTCCGTAAGTCTGTCGGGAGACTCACTGCTGCCTCTCATGAAAATCCATATCCCTCTAAGGATTTGAACCCACGCGGAAACGATTGTTTTAAATAATGTTACGAAACAACAAACTTATATTTTATTATAGTGACATGTGTTTGTGCCTTTCAGCACTTCTTTGGGAAAGCTGGTTTATAAATAAATGCAAAAATTACTTGTCATGCATCTTGCTGATGTCATATGACAAAAGCCATTAAATGTTTCCTAAGACCCATATGTGACGATGGCATATTAAATAAGCACAACTTATTCTAAGTTTAGCTCACTGTTTGCCAAATAAATCTGTTTAAATGGCAATATCTGATAACAAATCTAGGGTTCAATGTAAGACTAGAGTATGTTCTTCACAAACATGAAGCCCTTACTATCGTTCACTGAAACCTTGAAATGGTCTGCATCTTTTCTTTATGGCTAAGAACGGGGGTGGGAAGCTGTCAAAAATCTAGTCTTATGTAAAAATTATGTTATTTTAGAAAACTATGTTGTCACTTTCTTGGTAGAAAACAATTTATTTTAATAGGCTAAAATCCAAATCGTATACGTTTTAATGATTGACAAGATTGTGGTAACTTGTTGTTTTTTTCGGTAAGAAAACTCTCTGTCAAGATAATGTTATGTTTTATATCCTTGCAGCTCTCACAAAACAATGGTGGCCTGCTTATCAGTCATGTCATCTCTTGATGCTTTCCCAGATACCGAATATCAGAGACAGCCTAACTGGGGGCAAGACATCCTAACCCATTAATGCCTGCACACCAAACAATAACCACATTTGACCCGTTTGTTGCAGACGACTCTGGAAACCAGTGTTGGAAAAGGAGAAATTGCTTTTAACAAGCAATTTCTCCTTTTCTCACAATGTTTTCTGACCTATCAGAAGATGATTTTTCCACTTCATCACATTTTGAAATGTCGTCTGCAAAGCCTTTCAATTTGGGACAGTCGAATAGTTGGGGTTTGGTAAAGGGTTAAGGTCTGCACACCAATTTTTGCAGCATATCTCTAGAAGCCTTCCCATGGTGCAAATGACTTTAAATGCCTTTGCGATAGATGTCTTTTGTAGCAGATGTTGTTTTTTTTCCAGGCAGCAGGCATTTTAAAAACCTTTTTCTAATTTTAATTCCTTATTGATCAATAACAGAACAACAATCAGTTATGAATAAAATTAATGGAAGCATTATTTTTGTTATTGAATAAGCATATTATTATAGAAAAAAGCAAATTATTAAATTTTACAGCAATGCTATAATTTTGATGAAACAGATTTGTCTTTTAGATTTAACAGGCAATTCCATTGTTCCGAATAGTTACAGCAAAAAGCCTCAATACCAATTTACAAAATTATCAATTTAAATTGGAGAAACTGATTAATATCTCTATAATCTTTTTGACAACGAAAAAAAAATGCTCATTTTTGTAATGTTTCCTTTGATAGCATTTTATCATAATTCTTTAATTACTTTTGTAAAATAGGGAATCTTAATGTTTCAATGAATTGCATAATTTGAACATAAAATATCTACTGGAACTTAAGAGTTTTATCTTTTTAATTCAAAATGATGACCTTTCAGACATTTTATGATTTTTTTACTCATTTTTTATTCTTGCTTAAAGATTTTGGTGGAAAGAAGTCAAATTATTCTTGACCTGAAATAATTTTGTTCTGACCTATTTTCTGGAAATTTCTGCAGAAAGTTCAAAGTTGGGGAAATTCAAGACAAACATTATCATAGCCTAATCTTTCCAGCATAGATAGACATGTATATTACGTAATACATCATACAGTACTTTGAAACATTTCTCATAAACTTGTGCTTGTTTCGATAAGAAACTCAAGTCTTTATAACAGGCCATTAACCCCCCTTACTCCCTATTCATTTTGACGACATACCAGCACCTGCACTGTGATGAAAAGATAGACATAAATAGTGCAATTAGGACATGATTAGGTTTTACATGAAACACTCTAAACACAGCTTGTTATAATTAACCATTCTCCCATTTTTAACATTAGAATAGCCCAAATTGAAGCCAAGAATGGTAATTAATTCAATTCATTTTATTTAGCAGAAACATCCTGTGCATTGTGATATTGGATAAAACTGCTATATATGGCAAAGTTGAAAAGTTGCTTATAAGATATCTTGTCATTTTTGTTCTTGAATCTAGCATGAAATATATTTGTAAAACTATGTTTATAAGAGGGAAAGCTTGAATGAAAATGTGTCTGGCAAAGAAAAGAGAAAAGCATTATCTCATTTCAAAAGAGTTGTGATTGGCCCAAGGCATCAACACATATTTCACCACTATTGTGTTGGTTTTGAGTTGATATCAGTAGGCACAAATGTATGAAAAGAGGAATTTCAATGGATAACCTATATCACTCTTTTGCATCTAGGACTGTAGAGTCTGCCCCGAACCCCCAATATCTTTTCTAATGTCTGTAAAATTTTTGAAATATATATATCCTCTGGATCAAAACATATATTGTATTTTGAGTCATTACAAAATATCATAATGTTAGTATTTTTTGTATTGACTTGTTCCAAATCTTGTTTTGAATACATACAAGCTTTGATCAGACCCTTAAAGTTAACTATCTATACATCTATCTTTTTTAGGGGGAAGCATATATGTGAATCCCACATCTAGCGCACAACCCAAGCCCTAGGTAGAGTGAGCCCCATTCAAACACATTTTGATTCATATGTATTCATATTAATATGTGAATCTTATTAATCAATCTCCATTACTTTCATCTTGTGTTGCTTTCAAAACTCGTATATGAATTGTATGTGGGTTAATTCTAAGAAAGCTGTGTCTCTTAACCCTTAAAGTGCTTGAACCAACTTCATACTTATGCAAACAGGTTGGATCCAGCCAGCCGCCAAGAGCATTGGTGGCTAGCCTGTGATCTAACCTGTTTGCAACTAAGAGTATCTTTCTTCATCAAAATTAAGGTATTTAAGGTTTTTGAAAGCAGATGACACCAAAATCTATGTTTAGAAAATTACCCAGCATTCTACGGGTTAAGCTTCAAAGTTAAGCCTTGTGAGAAGACGGGGATCTGCTTTCTGCGCCATTTAGACCATTACCAGTGGTCTAGATAAGGAAGTGCATTGGGGTCTTTTACCCACAGTATTTCATAAAAAAATCAGAAAATCCTCTATTGTTGGTACTCATTAGAATCATCTCGACAATATAGGGTTTAGAGTAAGAATAAAGAAACGAGACAGGGGAATATCAATCTTATCTGGACCTCGCTTGGCATTACACTGAGTGTGCAGAGCGTTCCCACTATCTAACAGTGCTATCAATGACATCATCAGATATGACTCTCTGGGAATAACAGGCATCAAGATACAGACAGTTTGTGAAATGGAAGCAGAGTCTTTACTCATGCAAGTGGAGTCCTAACTCATTCTGATATATATACGTATGTGAACCGGTACAATGAAAAGTGTGGCTGGTCTAAATTGAAAGATGTTGCAAAGAACAGAGGAACATATATAGATTTCCTATATTGGGGAATGTGTATAAAGATTTCCCATATTTGGGAATATGTATAAAGATTTTTGATTTGGGGAATAGGTATAAAGATTTCTCATATGGGAATAGGTATAGAGATTTCCCATATGGATGAACATGGATGAAAATGTACAGATTTCCTATATGGGGGAACATGTATAAAGAATTCATATGGGAGAATATCTAAAAAAAAAAGTTCCCATACAGAGAAACATGTATAAAGATTTCCCATATGGAGGAACATATATAAAGAGCTCCTGTTTGGGGGAATGGGTATAAAGATTTCCCATATGGGGGAACATGTATAAAGAGCTCCTGTTTGGGGGAATGGGTATAAAGATTTCCCATATGGAGGAACCCATATGGAGGAACAGCGCTCCTGTTTGGGGGAATGGGTATAAAGATTTCCCATATGGAGGAACATGTATGTATAAAGATTTCCCATATGGAGGAACATATATAAAGAGCTCCTGTTTAGGGGAATGGGTATAAAGATTTCCCATATGGGGAAAATGGGTATAAAGAGTTTGGTCTTTCCTTAGTTTCGGTTTTGCGATAGTTTGACAGATTGACAATATAAAGCATGTTTGAGGTAACAAAGGTAAAAATTTATCTTCAAGGTATGCCTAATGATCAAAAGCTGAGCAAGACAAATGAAGCATATTAGTCCTCATGCATTATGTTACGTTTTTTTGCTTGGGCATTCCTCTTGGTTTTATCCCTTAACATACACTAATTCCCCTTGACAAAGACCAATTCTATTTTAGAGCAAAGTTGACAATTTACACTCATCAATTGTAATCAAAATAACAATTACCGGTAAGATATTTAAAGTTAGTAGATTTAGCAGTAGTAATGATCCTAAGGAAAAGAGAAATTACTCAAGACAAGTAACTCACCTTTTTCTCAACAACAATGCAAGAATTTGTCAGCCGGTAAGGACAATTTTAACATATTTGCATATGATAATTCTCAATTAAGTGTTAACATTCTGTGATCAATATACATCACTGTTTTTATCTTATTTTCATATCTATTAATAAATAGATTCCATAATGTGCAATTTCAATCATCTGTCATAATAATTTCCACAAAGAAAATGCAGTATTTCATACTCTGTAAATGTCGTCTGATGTTGCTTTCATGTAAAATAGAATGCAACAGAGTATGTCAAAATCAAAAAGTATCAAACATAACATGTTCAGAGTCATGTTGTCAGGGCTCCAATGGATTGTAAAAAGCAATTATTCATTTCCAGCAATTTTATCAAAATTGTTTCTTAAATTCTTTCCTATAAGTGCATTAGCCCATTACTAAACACTTATGACAACTAACCAGTTTGTTGCAGACAACTATGGGCAAAACATTTTGGGAAAAGGAGAAACTTGACTCTTACGATGCAATTTCTCCTTTTCCCACAGTGTAATCTGCCCTACCAGAAGATTATTTTTCAATTTCAACACATTTTGAAATGTCGTCTGCAAACTCTTTCAATTTGGGACAGTCGACAATTCGTGGTTTGGTAAAGGGTTAAAGCAAACTAATCCGTTACAGAGTAGCTGCTGCGCAGTAACATACCCGCACCTGCAGACCGCAGTTAGGAGAATTTATGTGTCTGTGTTTTAAGGCAGATAAGGACCAAAAACCTGAACACATCACTCCTTGATATCCAAAACAACAAAAACATAATGATAACATTACTGAGACAGAAGATTGATTCAGTTGTCATGAAGGTTAAGCTTGCAGAAAAACCCAAGGCATATTTGTAGGATAGCGTTCAAAACTTGGGGTATGCAGTCTGTCTTAATATGGCGTTTTTGACATCAATAAGGACATTTTTCCTTAAGCCTTTACCAGGTAGCAAGGTCGTTTTTCCATGAATTGGGAAGAAGGCTAGGCCTGTTAATTTTCTGCAATAACTGAATTGGGAAACCGAAAAGCTAGCGTAATTTTAAATCTTTTTGAAGAATGCATGACTTTCACAAATTTCAAATTTGGAAAGTGCCTTTAAAAGGTTCTGGTATATAACGCAAAAAAGCCCTGGGGAAAAACATATCTTTGATTGACACAAATAAAGACAGTCATAAGTAAATTTATTGTTCAAATATTGCTAAGCAGGAGTCTATAACTGATTACTTCCAAATAGACATGATATTCAATTGTATTAATTATGTTTATATTTATGGAAGGCTTTTAATTATCAACTAGCAAAGTAAAATGACGGAGAGAATAGAGTAATTATAAGACAGATATAGAAACAGACAGACAGATGGAAGGTTGTGTATATCTACCTTTTCTCTTCGTTGTATTCTATCTTTATTCTGAGAGTATTTTCTTTGGACAGAGGACTCTTGAGTCCATGACCTTTGGATCTCTGAAAAATAAAATGGAAATCATCTACATGAAATGGCTTTTACATAGGAACTAAGGTGGAATAATACAGCCAACAGTTCACATACTTTTTGAGTACAGGTTTTGAAAACATTTTTGGGGAAACAAGAGGGCCATAATGGCCCTTTATCGCTCACCTGAGTTCTGTTTGAAAAAGAGGTATATTTAAGACAGAGTGGTTGGTATGTTTCAAACTCTTCTAAGTGCTAATTGCATTGAATACTCTAAGCCAATGCTCTTGCTTGTTAACATTTTTTTATGTGTATTGTATTTGTCTTCTTGAGTTAATGTTCACCAAGACAAAGAGAATTAAGATGAAGGAAATTTAGGTTTGTGAAAGCAGGGACAGTAACAATTGGTTGGGCAAATTAAAATAATAACAATTGGAAAATGTATCTCAAAGTCGTTTATTGGTTTTCAACAGTAAATAAATTTGGAAAATTTTAAGACAGTCAAGCTTATGGTAAATAATCCAATCATTCTGGCCAACTTTCATCAAAATTGGACCATAAATGTGGCCTCTAGAGTGTTCACAAGCTTTTTAAATTATTTGACCTAGTGACCTAGTTTTTGACCCCACATGACCCAGTTTCAAACATGGCCAAGATTTCATTTTGGCAATCCTTCTGACCAACTTTCATCAAAATTGGACCATAAATATAGCTGCTAGAGTGTTCACAAGGTTTTTCAAATATTTGACCTAGTGACCTAGTTTTTGACCTCACATGACCCGGTTTCAAACTTGGCCAAGATTTCAATTGAGACAATCATTCTGACCAACTTTCATGAAATTTGGACCATAAATGTGGCCTCTAGAGTGTTCACAAGCTTTTTAAATTATTTGACCTAGTGACCTAGTTTTTTACCCCACATGACCGAGTCTTGAACTTGGCCAAGATTTCATTGAGACAATCATTCTGACCAACTTTGATAAAAATTGGACCATAATTGTGGTCTCTAGAGTGTTCACAAGCTTTTTAAATTATATGACCTAGTGACCTAGTTATTGACCCCACATGACCCAGTTTCAAACTTGGCCAACATTTTTATTGAGACAATCATTCTGACCAACTTTCATCAAAATTGGACCATAAATGTGGCCTCTAGAGTGTTCACAAGCTTTTTAAATTATTTGACCTAGTGACCTAGTTTTTGACCCCACGTGAACCAGTTTCAAACTTGGCCAAGATTTCATTAAGACCATCATTCTGATGAACTTTCATCAAAATTGGAACATAAATGTGGCCTCTAGAGTGTTCACAAACTTTTTAAATTATTTGACCTAGTGACCTAGTTTTTGACCCCACATGACCCAGTTTCGAACTTGGCCAAGATTTTATTGAGACAATCATTCTGACCAATTTTGATAAAAATTGGACCATAATTGTTGTCTCTAGAGTGTTCACAAGCTTTTTAAATTATTTGACCTAGTGACCTAGTTATTGACCCCACATGACCCAGTTTCGAACTTGGCCAAGATTTTATTGAGACATTCATTCTGACCAACTTTCATCAAAATTGGACCATAAATGTGGCCTCTAGAGTGTTCACAAACTTCTTAAATTATTTGACCTAGTGACCTAGTTTTTGACCCCAAATGACCCAGTTTCGAACTTGGCCAAGATTTTATTGAGACAATCATTCTGACCAACTTTCATCAAAATTTGACCAAAAATGTGGCCTCTAGAGTGTTCACAAACTTTTTAAATTATTTGACCTAGTGACCTAGTTTTTGACCCCACATGACCCAGTTTCGAACTTGGCCAAGATTTTATTGAGACAATCATTCTGACCAATTTTGATAAAAATTGGATCATAAATGTAGCCTCTAGAGTGTTCACAAGCAATTGTTGACACACGCACGGACGCACGGACGACGGACATCTCGGTATCACAAAAGCTCACCTTGAGCACTACGTGCTCAGGTGAGCTAAAAAAGGCAACAGTTTTCCACAATGACTGCAAATTCCATTGATTAGTTTAAAGGGCTTTCGCTTGTTGGCATCAGATGTTCATGATGGTCAAATTGGAAAGCCACAACAGACTAAAATAACAGTAAGCTTATTCATATTTCTTTTTGAAGTAATATTAGCAACATTTCAATTTGTTACAGTTAATTCTCAATCATATATAGTCAGTGCGATGAGGTGGTAAATTGATAAACACTTTACTTCATTATAACTCAATTTGATCCATCTACATGTACTTCATAACTCTTTATATACCATTAAGACAAAGGCAAGAATTGCTCCTTACAATTTGTAATGATCTATTTATATGGGATTTTACATTGCGTCAACATGTATTTAAGTTATGTTGCAATGCCCGACTCTTATTGATTCCCTTACTAAACTATCCATAAGGGCTGGTCAAACAGGATAGAACCACCAGCTTTCAGTAAATCAGTCGGGAGATCATGCCTCTCATGAAAATCAGGGAATGCTGTAACCGGGATTCGCACCCATGCAGAGAGTGGGCATGTGATTTCAAGTTATGTACTCTAACCACTGGGGCCCAGAGGCCCATAGAATAAATAAATTAATGTTAGAAAACCATTAAGACAAATGTATAAGATGCTCCTAAGAAACAATTATCCTTTTGTCACAATCTGAATCATTTCTATCGAAAAGTGTTCAGGACAGAGTCATTTTTTTTTCACACTTTTTTTGTGTCTATTGTTACTTCTAATTCACACCAATCCCATATCCCAATAGTAGATTGTAGATTAAGACTGGTTGTACAATAGAAGCCGAGATATGGTGATATCTGTTCACCAAAGATGGGAATTTAAGGGATTTTATCCTATCACTATCCCTTGTTCTTCTAGCAGATGAGCTAATATAATAGACAAGTTATCTTAGCTGAACCATATCGTAAAACTACATACTCAATAACTTAACTTTACAACAAATCTCAGTTTATAAAATAAAGTTAAAATGATTTGATTTACAATTCTCTAATCATAATTCTCTAAATTAATCTTTCAATTTTATCAAAATTTTAACCGATTTGTGGCTGCCATGACCATATGAATGAATGATTGAATGAATCCTAACAAGCAATTTCTCCTTTTCCCACAGTGCTTTCTACTTTATCAGAAGATTACTTTCCATTTTCATCACATTCTGAAATGTCGTCAGCAAACTCTTTCAATTTGGGACAGTCAAAAATTTGGCATTTGGAAAATGGTTAAGAGATATTCTCTCAGCTGACTAACAGAAGACTGATGTTTTTACCCCTCTTGACCAACCCTTATAAGCAGTTATGTAAGGCTTCTTCCTTTATCAATAACAAACAGGGTGTTGCAATATAAATGGAACAATTGTAAATACTCAATCAACAAATAATCAATTTGATGTTCATGCTTCAATGCACATATTTTTCATTTTTGGAGTAAAATCAAGTCAGCTATTTTTTGTGTCAAATAGCATGATTACTGTTTATGTCAACATTACCTCAATCGTTATATCTACTGTAGAAGTTTTTAGAAACTGTATCAACAAAAGGACTAATTGCTTCTGCTGAGCAATTTATTCTTATTAAGCCATTTTCATGGTTTCCCAACATTGGATTATAGAGAGAATGTAATACTATTTGTTCATTATGTCAGAGGTATGTTCTGTAACTGTCCAGTTGGACCAAAAGTAGCTTATTCTAATGCGAGGTACTGGCAAAAGATATCTTTGCTAGTTAATTGTCTTTCTCCTATTCCCAAAATGATTCTTATAGTCTGAAGTTAAACCAGGCCCATGAATAACCAATGTTTGGCTATTCAGAGTTGAAAAAGTCATTGCCCTGAACAAGTACTTGATATAAACAATTTGACCCTTATAGTGCTGGAACGGACTTCATTATTATACAAACAGGTTAGATCCAGGCCAGCCAAGTAAATTGGTGGCTGGCCTGTGATCTTACCTGTTTGCTGCTCTTAGTATCTTTCCTCCTCAAAATTAAGCAGATATGTAAGGTTTTGGAAAGCAGATGACATAAAAATCTATGATTAGGAAATTACCCAGTATTCTAAGGGTTATTAAGTCAGGTCACTCTTAGTAAAGTTTAGTGAAAATTAACTTATTTATAAATTCATTTTGCAAGATCTATTATTAAGCCACTGAAAAATCACTCCATCATTTAGACCAAGACCCATGCAGTGATGTCATGATTGAAAACCTAACTATGATTAATTTCTTCAGCTACTACATATACCTTTTTAACATAGAAGACAATATTCATAGACAGTGTGACAGTATAATAAACAATTAACAAGAACGTTGATAGTGCTCGTATTTTCTTTTATTGTAATTGGTGTGGTGGAAGCATAATGTATTACCCAATAATTTTATTATACCTCACTTCGACATAATTATGTTGCAAAAGACTTAATAAACCAATGTAACTTAATTAAGGATCTTACCCTTTAGTTTAATCGTATCTATTTTACATCAACTGTGACAGAAGCTTGAAGCTTAATGAATTCACTCTTGATGACTGCTTCCTGGATACTACACCAGTATTTGTGCCGATTCGAGAATTAGTCTTGGTAATTTTCCCCTTGCCTAACAGGGACCGAATCAAAAGCCCTCACAGTACATGAAGCTGATGCTCTACCACTACACCACTGTTGCCGCCTTTAGTCAGAATGGTTTCAACTTAATATTAAAGTAGATGTGAGATGAAAAGTGCAACCAATTTTGGGCTTGGACACAAAACCAACAAAACAGTATAACATCGTTCTACAGAATGAGCTTTCCAGCTGGCTGGCCCTATTCCCACAAACTGTTTAAGAAAGGAAATATTTCCTTAAATTCTGTTTAGTGTCTGCTCTTACTGTCCACTTTCCCTTTCATTATGAACAAGTCCCAAATTGGCAAAATCTTGTATGGGTAGAGGTTCAGGTTGTAATCCCCTGTTGCTTTGTATTTGCATGGTCAACCCTCATAATTTGCATAGAAGGGGTAACTGCTTTAAAAAGGTTATTAGCTATACAGCTGTCTATCAACAGGGAAATCAGATTTAAAATACATTTAGCCCTCACAGGGGTGCCACATTAATCATAAACTATAATATATACTTATATAAACTTTAAGTTCTGGGACCAAAAAAATGAATGGCTGGGTTGAAGTTGAATGAGTCTTTCTTAGTAGATCAGCCATCACTCGATGGCACAACATACTCATGCTCCTATTATTTTCTGACTAGCCCTGCAACATACTTCTTCCAAGCCACTGCTTTTTGTCTGCTCTCAAAAATGAACAATATTGATAAGAGATGAATGAATAATGGTTCATTGACCTTACAGTGTTGGAAGGAATAATGGTGAAGCCAGAATCTCAAACATTGGAAGTTTGACTAATGATACCAGCTGAGCTATTAAAGTGTGTAAACAGAAACCTTTGCTACTACCGATAACAATTTAGTTTGTTTACTGGCATGAAAAGCCCTTTTAAAGCTAAAAATTATTCAAATTTAAAACTGTTCACTGAATACAGTAGAATTGAAAGAACACAGCAAAAAGTAGCAAGAATATCATGTATTTCTATGATTATACAGATAGACACCAATGTGACATATAAATGAATTGCTCATTAGAAGCACAACGTCCATTTGTTACAGATGCTTCTAAAGTCTTCTACATCAGAAGTGTCCATTTGAGATGTTATGGGGTTAACTTCAGAAATTCTACGAAAGGTGAATAAAAGTGAAACTAAAGAAATTCCAAGAATGTCATTTGGCAACAAGTTAAGGTTGTCCAAAAATGCAATTTTTGTAATACATAGAAAAAGTAATTTGGTATTTCATGTTTGCCCCGTTTTCAAACTCTATTTGCAGAAGACAAATGACATCTAAAAGACACATTATTGATAAATCATTACAGAAAAATGTTAAAGAAAGCCCTGCTATATTCTGACAAGTTTGCATAGGACAGAGGTGAATCAAATTACAATAGTTACATAGGATATCCATAGAACATATATATCATTTCTCAAAGAGAAAGGTTGCAAGCCCCTCATTTCAGCTACTGTTTTCAAATGCAGTTCGCTTCAGGTCACTTCAAGTTTTAAATATCAAAACAGAGAAGGTTAGAAAGAAGCACTTCATGCACCTATACAATAAGGTAGAATACCCACAATTCGACATTTTGAATCTATTTCTTTCGTCGGATTATTTTGGTCACTTGGTATACATCTGTCGGTGCCTGATCTATTCTCTTAACATTGAATAGTTCCAGCCATGATCGATGTATACGAAGGAACAACGAAAGTAATCCGACAAAAGAAATAGTTTCAAAATAACGGATTATGGGTAACCTACCTTTAGCAACTGAAGCCAAGAGGTAAGAGAACAGAACATCAAATCACATGACCCATCTTAAGGTGAGTTCATGTGGGTTCTAAATGTGGTTTGGGTGGATTTGGATTTTTGGGTCTTCCTTCTTGTATAATGAACCACCAAACATGATGGCAATAACTGTAATGACCTTATGAAAAAATGAAAAAAAAACCACCATACAGACATCCTGACTCCAGGTACACCCTTGCAAGTCCTACAGAACAATATTTCATAGCCATTAAACACTTGAGCTTTTGAAAGATTTAGCAATGAAAGAAAAAAAATAATGAAAAATGAACAAATTTGCCTAATTGAACATCAAACAAAAACATTGGCCCATGTCTGCATTGGATATGATATAGAGTTTACCCATCCCAAATATGGGATTTGATGAATGTTGAATGAATAAATTGAGTGGGGTTTTAAGGTGCATTGACAGATATGGTCATTTAGCGCATCTTAATTGAGAACAACATGGATAATATATGGTTTTACATCATGTCGACATTATTTCAGTTATGTTATGATGCCCAGTTCATATTGAAGGAGAAAGACCCCAAACTTGACTGCCCATAAGGTCTGGTCAATTTATTTACTTTTATTTCATTTATTGTTTTTTTTTACAACGTGGCAACATTGTTTCAGTTATATTGCAATGCCTGACCCTAAATTATTGAGGAAGACAACATACTCAAGCCGGGTAGAACCCTTGGAGGCCTCTAAGGGTTTTTAAAGTGGAGTTAAATGATAGGCATTCCAGGAAACCAGGAAACTACCTCTTATGTAAATACAAATATCGTCACCTGGATTTAAACCCAGACAGAAAGGGTCTTTGTGATTGTAAGTTCTGTACTCTAACCACTAGGCCATATTATGCCCCTATTGGTTTTGAGCAATTTTTTCTTAGTCATTAATATTTTTGATGCCACATACTGTATGTATGTGCCTTAAAGCATGTATAAATGAAGGAAGAATTAAGGATCCTTCTTGATTAGTGTGGCTCATTATAAATTGAGAATCTCAAGGTAAAGGTATGCGGTCTATTTGCACACTGTAAAGGTGAGAAATATGAATATCATTAATTTTAATATGGTTATTTAGAGAGGGTATGAACTTGTGTTGATTTAATAACCAAGATATCTCTTACAGTTTACATTTAATCTTTGTGCAACTGTCAATACTTTTTTTTTTCTTTTTTTTTTTTTAGCAAACAACATTATCGATAACTCAAGCTCTCATATTGGATAGGGCAGTGTCATGGTTAAATGCAAAACTATAGTAAGTGCTTCTGTCCATGTTTGTGAAGCACTTACTATAGTATTGCAATGAACCCTAAAACTTCTCGAAAACTCAAAGCAACAAAAACAACACAAAATAGCATGAAAGGGATCATGCAGTTTTGTTAATTAATAATTGTTAGAAACCATTGTGACAAAATAATCAGCAGCTCATGGGGAGGACTAACTTTCATTATAGAGCTTTCTTTCTCAGCTAACACGTCAAATAGAGGTTCATGTAATACATACTATGGAGTAATGACTGTTGCAGAAATTTTAAATTTCCCGATAAAAAACTATGACAAAAATGAAGAAATTTGCTCTACTCTAATTACACAAGAAAAATATTAGTTTTTCTACTAGTAGGTAATGACTTGCATTTTGCTGTTGCTTTTGAAGTTGAAAACAATTAGAAAATACTCTTATAATGAAGAGGAATAAAAAAAGTCTTTCAATGCATGAAATCAATCTTATCAAACAAATTGTGAGAAAATAATGTTGGAAAAGGAGGGAAAGTTGATTTTCCAAAAATGAATCCAGACTTTATAAAATTGTCAGTTGCAAATCTCACATTATCAAAGGGTTGTTTTTACAATGTCAATTGAAGATATTTAACACACTGAGTCACAATGTGCAGTGAATTGAAACAAAGCTGATCAAGTATAACTAATGCTCAGTTGAGCTGTATAAGTATTAAAGGTAATTGTTCACAAAAGAGGAAATTTGAAACTCAAAATAAAATGATGTTGAAACAATGGAGTTTATGTACTGTTGTTTGATGCATTATTAAAAGAAGCTATTGAAAGCATGATAAATTCAGGAAGCCTCACTATATCTAAGAATGTTCAGTTTATATGAGGTAAATCTCAAAAGCTATGCCGCATTTTTGGATTGAAATACAAGCCAATTAACTGCATACACACTTAGAAGAATTAAAATGCTCTAATGTTGCTTCCATAACTATTCTTCAGTGCATATCATGCAAGTGTTGTGCAGTTTTAGAGAATTAATGTTCAACTTCAAAATGTCCTCACATCTATGAAGAAGCACCTTTAATAAAAGAAAATCTCACAAAAGCAATGATTAATCATATATGTTGGTGATTGAGCGATTTTAAAATTGAAAAATAAGCTAAATTTGTAACTTTGACATGTACCAAAATAGTCATAAGGTAATTGTAAAAATTTGAGTTTTAACATCCTATTCATAACTTTTTCCTTATTACAGACCGGTCTAATGGCTTTCAAGGAAGGACATCTGCAAGTATCTTCGTATATTGTTTGGAGGTTGAATGTCATCCTTAACAGTTTTTACCACATATCTAGGTGCAGGATAGTATAATAGGCCAATTGACAAATGTTTTCAGAATTGAATTGAGCCTAACAATGCTGTAAACATTTCTAGATTTACTGATGATAATGGCAGCTGTCGATACCTTTAAGAGATTAGAACTTGTGTCACATGAAGTTTTACTAATAGAATTACGAATTTCAGTTGGCAAAGAACTGCAGATTAGGGATGGAATACGCCATTTCACCCTTGTGTGTAAGGATTTATGACCAGTTGCACTACTTTTTCTTACTGCTTAAATGTATGCTTTTTTGGTGGAGATAGGTAATAATTAGACCGAGCCAAGTAACTGCATGACATGTGTGTGATATTCAAAGCAAATATCCAACTGAAACCACCACTGTCCCTTTTTGTCAAACAATTAAAATGCTGAGCAATTCAAACAATTAAAAGGATGACGGGAATGAAAATAAAGAGTTGGAGGTAATCATTTGGTTCAGTACTTAAACTTGCAAAACATTGATCATTTGATAATTTTCTCTCTTAAATCCTGCCTACCGACTTAAAAATAACTATAATTGATGATTACATTGGCCAATAATAACTTCAACATCAAGGTTAGAAAATAATTTAACAACAATATAGTTATCTTTAAAACTTGTACTTTTTTCAAAACCAAATAGTATGGGTTACCAGAAAAATCAAGTAAATTCTTTATTATGTTTTTCCAAATATGGAATGACTGAGTAAGTTCAGATATTCACCAAAACTCTATTATTCTCCCTCAGCTTGAGTTTTAGACTTCATATGGGTCAATTATTCAGACACAAAAAAGTCTACTCTCAGCTTCTGTTTTATTACATTTATGAAATGATAAAACATCTATATAAATCTTCAAATTGATCAATTTATTGAGGCTTCTTTAATAAAACCCACAATCAAAAGACCAGCCATGTGCAGATGAAAGTGTTTTTTTTAACCTTTTCTTCCTTAACCCTTACCAAACGCCATATTTTCAACTGTCCCGAAATGAAAGCGTTAACAGACAACATTTCTAAATGCGATGAAATTGAAAAGTTAACCTTCTGATGGGGCAGAAAACATTGCGGGAAAAGGAGAAATTGCTCATTAAGAGCAATTGTTCCTTTTCCCACAATGTTTTCCAGAGTCGTCTGCATCAAACTGGTCAAACGTCGTTATTGTTTGATAATGGGATAACCTTTTCCTCCTTTAAGCACTTTGCCAAAACCAAAATAATGAAAGCACTATTTTTCCATGAACTGTTTTGAAGAAAACAACTTGATGTATGTACAATAATGAAATTGCTCACACTATAAAAGTTCCTGAGGATGTTTGATGTTGCAATTGTGATTTATTGATAACCTTATGCTAAGTACATGTATCAAATTGATTTATTGATACCCATTTCTTAAAAATGTATCCTGACAATGCACTGAACTCTGGGACAGACATTATTCAGAGTGAGCAAATCAAAGTAAAAGAAAGGAGAAATTGCTCTTAACGAGCAATTTCTCCTTTTCCCACAATGTTTTCTGCCCTTTGAGAAGATTATCTTTCGTTTTCATCACATTTTGAAGTGTTGTCTGCAAACTCTTTCAATTTGGGACAGTTGAAAATTTGGCGTTTGGTAAAGGGTTAATGGGGCAACATGGGGGTTCTGTGTGGTCCAAAATCATGTTACTGTTCAAAAAAGGATAGAACAAAAATTTGGTGGGCAGATTCAAAACCCTTACTTTCCTTTTCCCCTCTCCCCCATCCAAGCAGTCCATTCGCCCCTTCCTCTGGCCCAGTGGTTAAGGTCATGAACTTGTCACCTAGGGGTCCAAGGTTCGATCACTACTAGCACTGCTGGCTTGATGGGAGTTCCCTTTGGCAAAACAATTACACTAGGTAGCCTAGCCCAGTTCTAGTGAATCAAAGGGAAACCATAGTAAATAACTTTAACACTGTTAACAAGGTGTTAAACCCTATACAAACAAAAATTATTGACAATTAAATACCTCAGGACCCCAGTTCCATATCCCCAAATTGAATCAATTAAACCCAATGATAAATGGTCACTTCCAAATACCCTAAGGAAATGTTATTTGTCATACTTTATAATTGTCGTTACTTTTTATTCAAATCAGTGACAACAATATGTATACAGGGGATGATTGGTTCAAACACAAAAACCTGAAAACAGTTCAGACATTAAAAAAAATCAAACCAAAACTCTCCAACATGTAACAATGAATGATCTACCAGATAATTTTATAGTCCTTTTCATGTTAAAATATATTTCTACAGAGCAATTGACACACACTCACACCATGTGGATCATTTCCTTTTTACCCTTTTAACCCTTTACCAAACGCCAAATTTTCGACTGTCCCAAATTGAAAGAGATTGCAGATGAAATTTCAAATTGTGATGATATTGAAAATAGATCTTCTGATCGGGCAGAAATCATTGCGGGAAAGGAGAAATTGCTCATTTTCCCACCATATTTTCCAAAGTCGTCTGCAACAAAGTCATCAAATGTCGTTATTGTTTAGTAATGGGTTGACTTATAATGAAAATGAAATTGTTTAACCCTTAAAATGCTGGGTAATTTTCTAGAATAGGTTTATATGTCGTCTGCTTTCCAAAACCTTAACTGCTTAATTTTGTTGAGGAAAGATTCTCATGGTAGCAAACAGGTTAGATCACAGGCCAGCCACCAAATCACTTAGCGACTGGCCTGGATCTAACCTGTTTGCAAATAAGCATGAAGTTGGTTCCAGTCCAATAAGGGTTAATACTGAAGTTTGTGAACAGCCCTCACCTTGTCCAAATTGAAAGAAACAGCAGAAGACACAGAAGGAGTACAAATAAAGACATGACAAAAACAAGCAAATCTTTGCTTCACAAATCAAAGTTGTTAGAGAAAGAAAACCTTGACAGATGAATTAAAATGAATCATGCACTTTTTAGTTAGAGTAATTTTGAATTTATTATGATCAAATGCCTAGAATAAAATGTTGGGCCTTTGTTTTTGCACAAATGATCATGCAACATAAATAAGAAAGCTAAATCCATCACTTTAAGGAAAATATGTGCTTTGAGTTCATTATCCCATCCACAAATTGATGGTTAGCACAAGACTACAGTAAGTGCTTTACAAACATGAAGCACTTACTATAGTCTTGCATTGAACCTTCAAATGGGTTATCAATCTAACATGAAGGCAATTTTGCATCAATTTGAGCATAAAAAGGGAGATGAGACTTTCCCTTTCAAAATATGACGAGAAATTTGGTTCTTTACACAGTGATTTTAACCCTTTCCCAAATAACAAATTTGCGACTGTCCCAAATTGAAAGAGTTTGCAGACGTTATTTCAAAATGTGATGAAATTGGGAAAATAATCTTCTGATAGAGCAGAAAACATTATGGGAGAAGGAAAAATTGCTTGTTAAGAGCAATTTCTTCTTTTCCCACAATGTTTTTTTTGGTCGTCTGCAACAAAGTGGTCAAATGTCGTTGTTGTTTGGGAAAGGGTTAATTAAGTAAAAGGCATTCGAACAATGAATACTTGATACAGTACATTTTCAACCCACTCTTAATCCTTTCCCAAACAATAACAACATTTGACCACTTTGTTGCAGATGACTTTAGAAAACATTGTGGGAAAAGTAGTAATTGCTAGTAAAGATTATTTTCAAATTTCATCACATTCTGAAATGTCATCTTCTAACTTTTTCAATATGGGACAGTCGAAAATTTATTGTTTGGGAAAGGGTTAAGTATTAATCAAACACCAACACTGTAAATGGTACAGCACAGAAAATCATACAACATAATTATGCATTCAACACTTCTAAAAATCGAGCATTGTAAGTTCATTATCAAGATCAACATTTTTTTTGTAAATTTCATTCAAACCATTGTGGAGATGGCTTGGGGTAGTGTGTGACAGTGTCAGCTTCCTGACATTATGTTTTTTTATCAATATTTATTTGATGCGAGTACTGGTGAAACAGTCGAGTACCTTCTTCACATGTGGAAGACTTTTTGTGTATAACTAAGACAGAAAACTCTTTTTTCCTTAGCCCAGGGGTGGCAAAACCAATTGTATGTATTGTCTAGCTTGTCCAAAAGCCTGGTTTGTATGGTGTTTTAATGCTGTGTCAACAATTTTTCAGTTATGTTACAGCTTCCCTAGATCCATCAATACTGAAATGACTGTCCAAAGGACACTCTCAAAGTCTGTGGGACTTGAACCTGGGGCCCCAAAGCTCTAGCCAAAAGCATGCACAGACATGTTAGTCCTTATTGAAATTGAATATACATGTACAACCATTGTACAGAGAAGTGCAGAAAAAGATTTAACTTTTACAAACAAGAAAATCAAAATGAAATTATGCTGCCCCTTGGGCCATATAGAACCAATTATTATTCTTACTTATTTAGATTGTTTTGTTGATCAACTTGAGACCAATAAACTTCTGAGATAACTTTACCCCCCACCCCCCAATCATACAACATAACTGTACATATCAGCAAACCTTGTCATATGACTCAATAAAAGGAACATTTAGCTAATCATATAAATGACTTTTACCAATTAATGAATTTCATACTTTTTATAAAGGCAGTGGCTGAAACACTATTAAAATTCAAAGCACCCCCAAGACCTTGATATCACTAAATGTATCCTTATTGATCTGGATAAGTACATCGCAGGGCCTTTTGGCATAGGCCATCGAGAATTTGATCCTTCGGTGCTTGCTTCCTGGATATTAAACCAGTAACCATGCCAATTTGTTGGGTAGTCTTAGCAATTTTCACCTGGCCTGGATCTAACCCTGGATCCTTGTACATAAGGCCGAAATTTTACCTCTGCACCAATGTCGCCCACAATTTTGAACACAATAGTTTCTATCAAACATAAACAAATACCAAAAGTAAACAAGTTTTTATTTCCTTGCCATTTAATTACCCTATGATTATCCTTTCAATTTAGAATTGTCAATCATTCCCATGTGAGGGAATTGGTTAAATTATGCAATAACTATGCAGTATCATGTGAATCATGCATATCAGTTCAACAAGCAAGATTCAAATCTCTTGGACAAAAGCCACCTCTATACGCATTATTATAAATCAAGTGCATATCATCACACATCAATTCAACAAGTGTGGGAAACATTTCAAAGGGATATAATTCTTTATCATAGTTGCTACACAGTTTCTCATTGCTAGTTAACCCTTTACCAAACGTCAAATTATCGATTGTCCCTAATTGAAAGAGTTTGCAGATGACATTTCTAAATGTGATGAAGTTGGAGAATAGTATTCTGATATGGCAGAAAACATTGTGGGAAAAGGAAAGATTGCTCGTTAATCAGAACTCAGGGTCCCTGGTTCGAGCCCCTACAACACCTCTGGTTTCATAGGAGTGACCTTTGGCAAGTCACTTCAGATCCCTAGCCTAGTACTGGTGGATCCAGAAAAAGCCGTTTGATAACATAAAAATTGTTGATACCGCATAAAACACTATACAAACAAATTGCTAGTAAAAGGAAGTTTCAGGGCAAGACTATAGTTTGTGTTGATGCTTAGGACTTACTTTGGTCTTACATTGAATTCTTAATCAGCTAATGATGCTACAGGTTATACAGACATTTGAAGATGCCACATTGGGAAATATTGTAGAAATGGTGTAAATGATAGACATTGGGGAAAAAAGAGAAACTGCTTTTATCAAGATTTGATCCTTTATAACAATGTTTTAAAATGTTTCGAAAAGGCGTGCTAATCGTTATAGTGCTGGAACCTACTTCATGCTTGTGCAAACAGGATAGATCCAGGCCAGCCGCCAAATTAATTGCAGCCTGTGATCTAACCTGTTTGCTACTCTGAGCATCTTACCTCAGTGAAATTAAGCAGATATTTAAGGTTTTGGAAAGCAGACGACACTAAAATCTATTTTCAGAAAATTACCCAGCATAATTTATTCTAAGGGTTAAATGGAGGAAGTATTTGGTAGAGGTAATTAATATTCCTGTTGCTTGAGCTACCTGGATATCTCCCTTTACAATCTGCACATATTGAGTTTCCATTTCCAAATCTTTGATTTAATCTAAAGTGAAATAAGCAATAAAGAATCACAGCAAACAAAGTTGTTGAATTGTCCTTAACATATTATCTAAGTGTTGTTATTAATCCAAGAGAGATGCAATTCATAGATACAACATTCTTTAAACTAACTTATTTAACATTAATTGTGACAAAAGCTTGAAGCTTACATCATCCACTCATGATGATTGCTTCCTTGATACATAACCAAAACTACATACGCCAATTTGTGGGTTAGTCCAGGCATTTTCACCTTGCCATTAACCCTTTACCAAACGCCAATTTGACTGTCCCATATTGGAAGAGTTTGCAGACGACATTTCAAAGTGTGATGAAATTGAAAAATACTCTTTGAATAGAACAGAAAACATAGTGGAAAAGAAATTGCTCATTAATGGCGATTTCTCCTTTTCCCGATTTCTCCTTTTCCCACAATGTTTTTCCAGAGCCGTCGGCAACAAACTGGTCAAATGGCGCTATTGTTTGGTAATTGTTTCACTCAGTTCTTTTTATGGCCAAAGGCAAAACACTGATGCATATTAAACCTTGTTTGGCAAGGTAGAAATACAAGGTAGAAATACAATCCTCCTATTTCCAAAATTTTCATAAGGATACATGGTCTAAAGTCATTCATTGTATTGTTTGTAGACTCATTTGTTTGGTAATCTTTCAGATTAGAGAGCACATTCTCAAATATCTTCATGGCAGCTCAATGAATAATATCAATGCATATGTCTCTGTATGTGGTCTGTTAACATATGTAGAGATAACGAAGTAAATCATTCTAAGCCTCGAGATTGTTTTTTTAAGCCAAAAACACATCTCACAACTGCTTCTATCTGATAATTCCTGCAAATAATTCAAGAACTATCATCATGAACCTCATGAACAGACATGAATGACAAATGCTTGTTCATGAATGACAAATGGTTGTTCATTAACACAAATGTTTTCATAAAATTCAAGAACATGTTCATAAACAAGTTCTTCAATTTCTCAAACAAGTTCAAGCACAGCTTTGTGTTCATGAAGCCATTTACCATTCATGTCTTTTCAAGAAGATGATGAACACAGTTCTTGAATCATTTGCAAGAGCAATCATCTATTTTTCATCATGAAAGGCCAGTGACTCTTATGGTTTTAGGGCAATCTTAGTGAGTAACTAAGACTTTGGCAAGACATTATGGCAAATAACAAATAACTTAGACTTCCACAGCAGATGAGAAATAGAATCAGGATTAAGAATAAGAAGATAACTCAGTGTAGTATAAATCCAATGCGAACATTTAAATGAGATGACTGAAAAATCAACAGCTTCCATTTTTTATCATTCAAGGGTTGTAACTTGTAAGTCCTAAGGGTAATCTTGCTGGATATGGAGACTGAATGAGAACATTTAAAAAAGAGAGTTGAAAAAGGCACATCATTTTCTCATCAAAGGGTCGTAACTCGAACGTTTTGGAAGTGATGTTGATGGTGGATGTGAAGCATTATCGAGAAATCCCAGCCAAAAACATTTCCTATAAATTTTGATAAAGATATGATGAGGACCTTTATAGCTAGATAGCAGGCAAGCAGGAATAAAGTTGGTCAGTATAATGCCTCTCAAAATCTGTGATGGGAGAAATAATTTTGTGAACACAGATTATGAACTGATCTTTATAATATGTACCCATGTACACAATACTACTTGTTGTTTTCATCATGCTCCTCAAGCTAGCTTTAACACAAACTTTTTTCCAAAATATTTTGGTAAATTGATACTTGCTCATAATAAACAATGCTCCTCTTGGCAAAATAGTCTAAAGGACAATCAACTTATAAAAGGGTTTCATCATACATTTGTTTGCTTGACTATAACTCATTTTTAGAATTATCTGCTGCAACTAACCAGTTTTCAAACAGAGCAACAGTTGAAAGCCCAAGGTAATTGGGGCATTTATTTTGAGTTATTTTGTTGGTGTGATATAATTATCCAAAACCTCTGGCAAATGTTAAATACTTTCTGAACACAAAGTTTGTAACCCTATACTTTATGTCCTTAATTAGTTTTCACCAAACAATAAATAATTGATTTCCCTCAAATAAATGGATAACACTGGCAAATATATTTTGAAAAAGAATCTCAGGAAGCAATGTCCTAGACAGTATTTAGGTCTATCACTCTCAGTTTTTCAAAGACAAAAAGAAAACAAATCCCGTTCTACTTATAAAAATTGTTTTGTCAATAGGACTCCAATGAGTACAGCCATTATAGGGTCAAGGAAAGCGATAAAGAAGTTTCTAAACTACAATCATTGTCTGAGCCTGGGTAGGATAAAAATATAATGTTGAAAAAGAATTTTACCTACTTAACCCTTATAATGCTGGATATCTTTCTAAAAATAGATTTTAGCCTTGTCTACTTTCCAAAACCTTAAATATCTCTTTAATTCTGTTGAGGAATAATACTTAAGAGTAGAAAACAAGTTAGATCACAGGCCAGCCGCCAATTTACTTGGCAGCTTGACTGGATCTAATCTGTTTGCATAAGCATGAAGTCTGTTCCAGCACTACAAGGGTTAACAAAGTATTATTTCAACAAATAAATCAAAAGTTTTACATATGTATGTTATATGAAGCCTCATTTGAAAACAACTGTGGAAGACACCCACAGATTAGAAAAGGAACATTATTTTTCATGACTAAATACATGTATGTATGATCAAAACCATGGGTGACTGCACATTAGAATTATAAATAATATTCTACAACTCTTTTCCCGGTCTGAGCATTTATTCACAACTAAGACCAAAATCATAATGTACAGTCGAGCCTCGTTTATCCGAACACTTTCGTTCCTATGAGAAATGTTCGTATTAACGAATTTTCTGGAATAAAGAATATGCGAGTTACACCCAAATGTTTACCTTTACACGTTGTCGGTGTATCATGATAATTACTATGAAGTAAGAATTACACACTTATTATTTTGACTTTCCAATGTCGAGGGATGAATGTCTAATGACATGCGACCGTATGTCTTGTAGCGTCGAATTTGGGTTGTCATTCTTGTATCTGCAGATTTCTTTCTTCAATGAAACTGGTATTTCGACACGTCTTCGTTCGGCTGTGGGTGTAGACATCTTCAAGTTGTATCTTCTTTTTTCAATAAGTGAGAAATGAGGGAGGGTGGGATTGTCGAGAGTTTATTTATAGGGAAAAGGAGCATATCGATTGAGTAATAATTGAAAATGATTGCTAGACATTGTCTCCTGATCGCTGTCTGAGCAGCCAATCAACACCTTTAACAAACTCAACTATCGACATGCGACCGTAATTACAATAATGTAGGACCAATCAACTGACAGAATGACCGATTAACAAACAATCAATCAACACCTTCCAGTACACTACACTAGGTGACATGTTATGGTCAAGCATACGTGACAGTTTGCAAAACGTGTGAATGCCGTTTACAACAGAAGACCTATCCCTTCATTCGCAACTGTAACCGCAAAATAAACGATTATACTGGTTTCCGGACAAGCCATAAGCATATACTATGAAAAGTGACTGTTGGTTCCCGAATTTTTTTGTCCGGTTCCGGAACGCGGATTTTCCGCATTAAACAGTTAAATTGATGAAGGTAAGGTCCGTTCCCTAAAAATTCTGTTCGGATGGTGAATAATCCGGATTAAAGACATTCGGACTATCGCGGCTCGACTGTACCAGGTTCACAACAATTGCAAAGTACCATTTGCACCATGGAAACCAATGTTACCAAAAAGGAACTGTTGATGTGAGAAATGAACCTCTTCACAGTCCAACCTGTTTGCATAAGCTTGAAGTCGGTTCCAGCACTATAAGGGTTAACCCTTTCCCAAACAATAACAACATTTGACCACTTTGTTGCAAAAGACTTTAGAAAACATTGAGGGAAAAGGAGAAATTGCTCGTGACGATAGTAATTACCTGTATACTGGTTGCATAAGCATGTTGGACACTCTTGTTGCCTAGTTTCAGACCCTTCTGTAAGTCTTCCTGAATGGATTTTAGGACAGAGTCTTTGTCTGAAAAATTTAATGATGACAATGTTAGCTTCATAATGATGATAATGATAATAGAATTATTCACAGGTAACACATTAAAACATAGATCAAATTCAACCCTTATAGGGATGGAAATGAGTTCATGCTTATGCAAACAGGTTGGATCCAGACCAGCTGCCAAGTAAATTGGCGGTTGGCCTGTGATCTTACCTAATTGCTACTCTGAATATCTTACTTCATCCAAATTTAGCAATTATTTAAGGTTTTGGAAAGCAGACGACACAAAAATCTATTTTTAAAAAAGTACCCAGCATTCTAAGGGTTAAGTACAAACTCAAGCTCTTACTTAAATTTCAATTGTGGGTAACCCTTTGAAGCATAAGATAAATGTGCATAATATTACAATATGGCCCATCTAAACACATTCAAGCTCAATTTCCTTATTTCTTCTTTAAACAAATCAAAGCATGGCTGCTCTTTAAATAAATCTCATTCATAAGGAACACATTTATGTATATACTGAGTACCAACAATAGAGGATTCACCCTATGTACATTGATAGATTGTACGCAGAGGCCTCTGTCTGTTCATGGGCAGAACTGTGTACACTACATGTTAACCGATTACCAAACAATAAGAACCTTTAACCACATTGTTGCAGACAATTCCTGAAAACATTGTGGGAAAAGGAGAAATTGCTTGTAACAAGCAATTTCTCCTTTTCCCATAATGTTTTCTGCTCTATCAGAAGATTATTTTATCACAGTTTGAAATGTCGTCTGCAAACTCTATCAATTTGCGACAGTCAAAAATTTGATGTTTGGTAAAGGGTTATACACGTTTGGCTTGGTTTCTTAATAAATTAATCTCATCCATAAGGAATATCTTCATGATTCTAATGAGTACCAACAATAAAGGATCAACCCTATGTACATTGATAGATTGTACGCAGAGGCCTCTGCCTGTTCATGGATAGATCTGAGTACAATACCTGTTTTGAGTGTGTTGTATGCAGGTGCCAAAAAGGATGTCTACATTTTGTAAAGAGTAAAGTGTAAAAATAGTAATTAACAGTGCTTTAATTGAACTTCCTTCCGCAGAGATATGGATCACTGGAATATAGGTTAAAAGGTTAATGTGTGAAACAAATGCTTTACCCCTTACTCCATAATTCCCCAGCTTCGACTCATCAGCCACAGAAAAGGCTGAATTGCTGTTAAAGAGCAAAACATTTATCGATATGCAACTGTTATCATCCAAGGAGACATTGGTTAAAAAATGGTTTATGAAAAAAAATGTGCATTTTTCACAGCCCAAATGCGAACAAAAGGAAAAAATGAAAATAAGAACTGATCCCGCAATAAGCATTTAGTGTCTTAGAAAGAATAGTGTGCAGTATGTGAATGTATACGTAACCAGGTTTAAGATGCATTGACCCACTTGATACCGTTGAAATAGATCTAGATCACTTTGAAAAAGACATGAAAATTAGCATAAAAAATCTCTGAATGGCAATGTTACAAAAGGCTGATCAAATGAGGCTAGTCAGCGCTGCTGGTTATATAAAGGATTGAGTAAGAAAAACCTATAAAGTACAGATCGTCACAGTTGACATGGGATACAGGTATGATAATCCTACCTTGAGAGTACTTGTGTGTTATTATTTCTCTGTTTACATTTGATATCCAAATCCTAATGGTCTTTACCATGTATGTATATGACCTATTTCCTTACGGTCATGGAGGAGTGTTTTGTGACTAATGAAAGCAACAGCAGACGAATTTCTAATGTCATTGTTCCATACCAGATGACAACTACCCACGTTAAAGGATTATAACTTTGTTACATAACGCATTGGTGCAAATCCTAACATGGAAGAATGTTATTTCTTTCTTATTTCCATTTTACCTATTTCTTCAGTCATAGATCATTTATTGACTGATTCAAATTGATAACAACATATCGAGGGTTCAATGCAAGACTATAGTAAGTACTGCACATCCATGCAGCACTTACTATAGTCTTGCACTGAACCCTCCATATACGGCACTCTGAGCTGATGACTTTTCATTTTTCTTTTATCTTGATGAAATACATGAATTCTAAAGCCTTAATTTGCAAGTGAATTAATGTAAACATTTCTGAGAAACCTGTTGAATCAAGCATATGTCTACCTTGTTTATCACCTTTTTACTAGTTGCATCATACTTACATGCTTTGTCGCACATCCTCCAACAAACGTTTCAAAAACATATGGGACAAGTAGAAATATTGCTTGTTGCACAAATCATTTGTCACAATGGTTAACATCTAATATCTCAAATAATATTACTTTTATTACTTTATAATTGATATTTGATTCTTCATTCCTTATTTACAGGTCATAAAGATTGAAAACCTATACAGTGTATATATTACGAACTTACATAAAATGCTTGTTCTTGCCAAACCAAGATCTCCTGTGATATATACAGTGGGTGGTGCCAGGGATTTAGCTTAAACTTATTTATATTACATCGATTGTGACAAAAGCTTGGAGCTTATTTCACTCTTGATGACTGCATCCTTGATACTACACCAGTACTCAAGGATGTGCGCTAACCACGGCAATTTTCAACTCGTCACTAGCGGGGATCGAACCCAGGACCCTTGGTTCAAGATACCTATGTTCTACCACTGAACCACTATGTTCCAGGGATTTGAGATCTGATGACAAACGGATCAACTCCAGCCATATCTTATTTTGTCACAGACAGTTCAAAATATATATTACACCTTTAATTAAGTCTGTTAACCCTTTACCAAACGCAAAATTTTCGACTGTCCCAAATTGATAGAGTTTGAAGACAACATTCCTAAATGTGATGAAATTGAAAAATATTTTCTTATAGGGCAGAAAAGATTGTGAGAAAAGGAGAAATTGCTCGTTCAGAGCAATTTCTCCTTTTCCCACAATGTTTTCCAGAGTCGTCTGCAACAATGTGGGTAAATGTCGTTATTGTTAGGTAATAGTTTAAAAATTGTTACTTTTGAAGGTGAGCAAATTAATAGTAGGGCAAGGGTTGAAATAAAATAGCTATATATACCTTTGGCTGCCATGACACTTGGTCTGTTTTCTCTCAAACTGTATTCCTTGGGTTTTTGTCTGTACAAACTCTACTGCACACTACCACATTATTCCTTTAACCACTTACACTCTCGACTGAAAAAACTCATTTACAAATTTTGATTCTTGAAGTGTCCAAATTTGCGCTCAATTTTGATTAATATCTATATAACCGTGATATGATCAGCTTCTAATTCAAACCTTGGTTGAAATCTGCAAGCCTTAAACAGCTCAGTACAATGACTCTATATCCATAGAGGAATCACATAGTAGACACTTTATAACACTTCACATAAGCTTAACAAACCCATATGGCTAATTAACAATTGTTCAAGTTATAAAAACTCTGTAAAAAACTTCACAGCACTACTGTTGCTTTTGACACTTATTCCATCATTCCGCGATTGAATAAAAGCAAATTATCCGATATCTGAATGATATCTAAACTTTACAACAGCCATGGTTAGTGTTGTTTTAAGTCCATATGGTTTATAAATCCTGTAATGCTGTTATGCAGATTTTATGAGGAACATCTTAAAAATAATGTCTCATTCACAGTATGATCAAAGAATAACCAAAAAGTTATTGAACTTTAAGGCAAATGAGATAAAGTTGAATCAGAGTGTTATTAGTTGCAGTTTAATTACTAAAGGGGGATAACCTTTTCATCCAAGTACCTACATTAAGGGGCATATTACTCATTCTACACTAAAGTAGTCCTCATTCTCAATATCTCACTCTAGTTTCCGTCCTTTTGATCCTCCACTTTTCAGCTTCACAAACCCCATCAATCTGTGTGCACATTTAATTAAAAACACTTCAAAACAGATCTAATAGAAACTCGCAACTGCAACCCTATACAGTTGTAGCATAGTATAATACAGAGAAATCCACCGTACCACTTTACATATCAATCAACCTACATGCACACACATTCCACAGGTTTATATAACTACTATCACTGACAGATTTATCACATTTAAATCCTGCGAAACAAATGAAAATCCACATAAAACCAGCAATCCTTACTGCATCTTCATTTATCACTGTATCACAGTTAAATCCCACGCTAGATTTACAGACCCTCACATATTATGTACTCCTTTAGCAGGTTCACATGGCTCAAGTATGAATCCAGTGATGTGTTACACCGGACTATCAACATTACACTGCAATATCATTGCCGTTATCACTAACGTCTACGTCATTGGACAGGCTGCCTCAATTACTCCTTTACCATGTTAAAAACTGAGTTTTTCAAATCTTCTGGAATGTTGTTTTCATTTGAATTGTAAGGAAACTAAACTGAACTAAAACCACTTAAAACTTTTGGAAGCTTGTATTCATTTGAGATGTAAAAGTCTTAAATACCAAAGTATTCAATGAAGTCTTCTGGGAGCTTGTTGTAACTGGTGAAGTTAAACATTGTAGTTTTTCGAAATCCACTGAAAGCTTGTTATAACTACGAACGTGATCCGTAAATCAGGGCAGCTTGTACAATAAACACAGATTTGTATGTCATGCCCGATGCATCTGAATACTACTGCGTTGCCAGATTAAATGTGAGTAAAAGACTCTTGAGACCTCGACGTTTGTTGATGAGTAGTTCTTTAACAGCGTCTGCAATCAGAAGTTTCCGTACACTGGAGTGGTTGAGGAGGCGGACGCTGCATGTCTCTAATTCAGATCTGAAAGTACATTCAAAATAATTCATCATTCACTACCCTTTATCCATTTAAATGTATGACTTAAATGTTTTGGGTGCTAATGCATGTCTCTAATTCAGATCTGAAAGTACATTCAAATTATTCATAATTTTCTACCCTTTATCCATCAAAATGTATGACCTGAAATATTTAGGGAGCAGACATCATTCATCCTTATAGCGCTAGAACCGACTTCATGATTATGAAAACAGGTTGGATCCAGGCCAGCCGCCAAGTACATTGGCTGCTGGCCTGTGATCTAACCTGTTTGCTACTCGGAGTATCTGTCCTCATTAAATTAAGCAGATATTTAAGGTTTTGGAAACAGACGACACAATAATGTGTTTTTAGAAAATGTGTCAGCATTCTCAGAGTTAAATAACATGTAACAAGATGGCAATTGTTTTGGACCCATTGTGGCAAATGGGAATTTGTGACTTGTCCAAATTGAAAGTAACATTAGAAAACAATCTCACCTTCACCAAACAAAAAGAAATTTCCTTTATGGTATTAGGATATCATTGTGACAAAACGTTAAAATGTCAGTTATTAACTATTCATCTTTTTGGTCTCTTGTTCACTTCTGCAACAGGTATGTTAAAGAGAGGAGTTATAGATAGGTCAAAATCCAGTACAAAAAAAGAATTTTCTATCATTATCGTTTGTAATCACCTACTTTTCCTTTGCACCAGCGCATATTCAGAAAACATTGACATTAGAAGAAATATTTGCATCTCAAATTGTGAGTTCTGTTCACAAGCCAGCATTTGTATTTGTTAAGCTTTTAACTTCATTGCCTTAATAAGCATCATTATTCGCAATTATTTTTGCACACTTTTAAAAGGAAACTGTACTTTTTCATGCCAGTCTTTGTCATCTACTATTGCTTTATCTTTAGACTAGTCAAGTTTTCTCATAAACGGCTATGGGTCAAAACCTTCAACAACACTGATTACAATGAAAACTATTTTGAAAGGGGTCAACAGAAACTATGGAAGGAATTTTATTATTATGAGATAAATAGAATAATCTTACTGATTATCTCAACAGACCCTTTACTTCCTATTCAAACCAATTTAAATCTGCTGACTTGGCCATAATTGAAACCATGAGCAGACGAAAATAATGAATCACAAAAATTTGAAAATTTCATTTAATTCATTATTAAAAAGAAACCTCCGAAAAATATGTTGAAACACCCTCTCAGGATTCCAAGCTCTTTGCTTCCCCTTTACTAAAGAACAACTAATGTTCCTTTAACCATATTCTCAAATCTTTTCAGCTACAATGGCATTTAAAGTTCTTAAGATATTATAACGATGGGATTCAAATAATTTTCATGAGCCTATTGTAGAAGGAGCCCCTACATAGGATTCAAGAACTGGTTCATGAACTTCCAGAACAGCTCAAGAACATAAAATTAAATGGCCTTTCATTCACACAAAGCTGTTCTTGAACTGTTCACAAATTTCAATTACATGTTCATGAGCATCAAAACCAGGTTCATGAACATGTTCTTTAAAATCATGAACCATTCAAGAACAGCTTTGTGTTCATGAATGGCATTCTGTTATTTTTTAAATGTTCATGGAGTTTATGAACCAGTGCTTGAACACTTCTCAAGGGAAAGTCAACACGCTTTTTGCCATATGAAGGAAGTAACCCTAATGCCTGCGGAAATAAATGCTGTGAAAAACTCAAGTGCCTTTTGTTTTTCATAAACCTCTCCCCCGTATGGTATTGATGACTGCTCCAAATTGAAAGCAAACAATAGACTACGAAAAACAGCCAGCAAAAACCACATTTTTATCATGATCCTTGGCAATTTTACCATAAGTGACGAAGGTACAAATTACTCACCAGGAGCAATCCATTATTTTGTCAGAGTGGTTTCTTAACCCTTTCCCAAACAACAAATTTTCGACTGTTCCAAATTGAAAGAGTTTGCAGAAGACACTTCAAAATGTGTTGAAATTGAGAAATATTCTTCAGATAGAGCAGAAAACCTTGTGGGAAAAGGAGATATTGCTCCGTACGAGCAATTTCTCCATTTCCCACAATGTTTTCTAAAGTCGTCTGCAACAAAGTGGTCAAATGTCGTTATTGTTTGGGAAAGGGTTAAGACTTCCACAGCCGATGTGGTAAGCTGAGGTCTAATGATGTAAGGGACGAACTCATTACTATTCCAACTGACTAGAAATTTGTCACATGCAACTAATACTTAACACCCACTACCATTCTGACACTCAAATATGTCATGGTGCATATAAGTGACAGCAAAACTCAGACAACAGTAACCAGTAACTTTTTAGGGATTTAACTCTGTAGTTAATAAATCTCCCAAAATAGCAATTGTACCATGTTTCATGGCAATGGCTTGAAAATTATGGATTAAGTGTTTCCCCGAACTTTTACTAAAATGTTCTCACTAATATTGTTTGTGAGGGTAACTATCATGCAGAGGTGGCAAAAACAATTATCTCTATTGCCCAGCTTGTCCAAATACCATGTCTGATAGGTGAATTTTTACTGAAAATTATTATTTAATCATTATATTGACATGTGCAGCAACAGATTCGGCAATTACGACCAAGTAAATCAAAGACAGATTTTGCCTCCCCAGTAATGAACATTTATCAATCAAATACGAAAGAATGTTGTATATTGGATATTTTATTTAAAACAAAGCAATCAACCCATAAAAATTTTCACCCAATTTCAATAACACAAATCTAAGCAAAAAAAAGATTCGAAGAAAATGATTGATATTTCTAGGGATCCTAACTGTCACAGACATGAAGTTAAAATAAGATTTACATCAATAGATCAGTAGATCTGGTGACTGATCAAATAAGAGAGCAACTTACAGCAATATCTGCATCTATACCGTGAAATTCAGAATTAACATCTTAATTGAGATTATGGTTTAGAAACATTTCCAACAAAAAGAGATATTCAGTAAATAAAACCGAAAGACTCTTAGATTAAACTCTCATGAAATCACAAATTTACCATCACTATATATACAAACAAAGCATGCAAAAACAGACTTCATTGTTTTATAAGTTCAGGGGCCTGTTTCACAAAAAAATTGTTACTGAAAGTCAAGGTTAACAAAATTGTTATTATTTATATCCATTGAATCTCAAAGGTAACTTTGTTTTTCTGAATGAAAATATGATGAAGATATCAGAGGATGCACTCATGTTCCACTCACTTCCAAGTAAACGTTTCTTGAGGTAATATAAATGTTTACGAGGAAATCAATTCATTTTACAAACCTTTGTAAGAAAGGCCCCTGTACTCTAATCACTAAGCCAAAAAAGACCCAAATTATTTATAGTTTTAAAAAAGAAATAAAGTTCTTATAAAAAGGAATAATTATACACTTACATAATTCAGTTCTAAGTAAAATGAATGAAATCAAATAGAATTATCAGGAAAGGTAAAAGAACTTTTGAAAGCATCATTTGGGTACTATCCAAAAGTACCAGTTTCATACCAACACTATCAATATCAAATTTCTTCACCTCAAAACATGTTTATTTTTTTTTTTTTTTTTTATATGGGTTTTACATCACATTAACATTATTTCAGTTATGTAGCGATGCCCGACTCTTATTGATGGAGGAAGACCCCATACTCAACTGCCCATAAGGGCTGGTCAAGGCGGGTAGAACCATCGGCATTCCGTAAGTCAGTCGGGAGACTGCCTCTCATGAAAATCCATATCCCTCTCAGGATTTGAACCCACGCGGAGAGGGGCCATGTGATTTCAAGTTCTGTACTCTAACCAAAACATGTTTATAAAATTACCTGACCAAAACATAATTTGGAGACCTATATCATCCCCCATGTGTATATTCACAAATAAAGCCGTAATAAGGTACCCTGGTGAAATATAATGATATACCCGTGTTTCACTGACCCATATAGGACCCTGCTAATGTGAATTTTAATCCCACATGATGAATGGACTCGGGGATTCTAAATTTCTAACTGGATAGAAAATCATCAACCAGGAAAATTTAAGAAACACCATCATTCTGATTAATCACCATGATAATACCAGGTCCAAAATAACATCTGAATGGAAATTTGTTATGGTCTGAACTGAAAGCATATAACCATAAAAGTCCAGCGTCATGCGTGGCTCAGTGTTTAAGGTGGTGGACTCAGAACTTAGGGGTCCCAGGTTCGAGCCCCACCGAGCCCCACTGGGAGTGGCCTTTGTCAAGTCACTTCAGAGCCCTAGAACTGGTGCATCCAGGAAAGCCATTACCAAACTGGTATGGCACTGACGAAGAGGACCCATATGGGACCTGTATCAGTAAATTACTATAACTAAATATAACTAAATATAACTATATAACACAGGTAAAGGGCAAATGATGCCCCTCCATAAGCCCCCCCTCAATAATACAACACTAACCCCTTCAATCTTTTCCTAATTGGAAGAAAAAAGAATAATTTATTATATTTCAAACAATTATCATCTGTTGTGGATATTTCATTATCAATCAAAATGGTTAGGGGAAACCATTGGAGGGATGAGGGGGCAGATGAGGGGGCCTCATTTGCTCTTCACCTGTGGGTCATAAATGGTGGAATTTTCCAGACAATTATGGCCAAAATGCAAATATGCCTACAATGTGCAATTTCTCCTTTTTATCATAACAGCTTAAGATCATTAAGAAAGGATTATATAGCCTTATTTTGTATAATGTCATGGTTGTCCTCTGCTGAGACTTTTGATTAAAAAAAGTTATATAATCTATCATGTTACTAATTCTAAACCAATCATGCAGGGCCGTTTTTGTGGGGTTTTTTTTCGTGGCTATATAAGGCTTTCTGTATAATGATAACATGTTTATAAAATACAAACTTTAATACACACTGATCAGGGTGCGTATTACAAATCATTGAGCATGGTGGATGGATAAGTAAAAGTTATTTTGCATAATCACTTCTATATTTAGAGAGCTTCATGAAGAGGTTTTTCCCACACTTACATCTTTTACCTTTTCCTTCATAACACAGACCTTGTAGACTCTCATAACCCTTTACCAGACCCTAGGTACAAGAGGCCAATGCTCTACAAATACTGAACCATTGTGTCCTAGGTATTTGAGATCTGACGACCAACTGATCAACTCAAGCCATTTCTTATTTTGGCAATTCAAAATATATATTACATCTTTTACTAAAAGTCTGTTTATCTTTTACAAAACGCCAAATTTTGGACCGTCCCAAATTGAAAGAGTTTGCTGACGACATTTCAAAATGCGATGAAATTGGAAAACAATCTTCTGATAGGGCAGGAAGCATTGTGGGAAAAGGAAAAGTTGATTGTTAAGAGCAATTTATCCTTTTTCCACAATGTTTTCCAGAATCATCTGCAACAAAGTGGTTAAATGTTGTTATTGTTTGGTAATGGGTTAAATACTTGGCCAAACAGGACCCTATTTGGTCAATCAAAGACAAATTCATTGTTGTTAAAGTTAATCTTAATGATATTTGTTTTTATTCTTTTGCTTAAGTGTTTGAAAGTTGTGTCCAGTATTTGGAAAAAGTTAATAGGATTATAATATTTTCCCTCAAAGTCATTTTCATTTAACAACACCTTCAACAGAAGATCTATTCCAAAACAGTTGCGAAAAATGAACGAAATACTCCCAATGAAAAATCTCTTTTTTGCCACCAACCATTTTGATATCATTACTAACCCAAGATAATGTTAAAGTTGATGACTTTATCAGGACTTTTCTCATTATATAAGAAGGGCCCATAAAAGGCATCTTCCTAATTAGAAATTTCTTCAATTTTCATGCATTTTGCCCAAAAATTGAAATTCACATCAGCTTTTTGGTTTCCCAATTAAACGATTTCATAGATAAAATTTCCCAGAATTAACAGGCCTGGACTTCTTCCAATTCTAAGGAAAAAATGCCCTGTTTATAACTACCATGTATCATTGCTTTCCATATTGACCAGTAGTAACATCAAGTATGAAGGAAATTGAGTTAATAGGTTATGTAAACAAACTTCTGAATAACAGAAATTCTTTATAGGATCATTATATAATGACTTGGTCAAGATATAGCTCATCTATACAATTACAAACTCGCTGTAAAGACTAGAACAATAATCAGTTTTTCCATTTTTTCCAATTATATTTTGGGGACTATTAAATATCTATGTTCACTCATTCAGAAGTACTTTGCTAGGATGTTAATGTTTTGCCAATAAGAATTCTACAGTGAAAGAAATATCTGCTATATTACAGGAAATTAAAAAGCAAATTTAAAGGTTTCACTTTCATTAACATATTGAAACAGGTAAACAAGAATTTTCTTGAGATATCGGATACAGCCTGAGTAGAAATATGCAAAGTTTGCCGAAATTAACTGTTCTTTTGTTTGGTTCATGTAACCTATTTTTACCAATAAATTTACCATTGTGTTTTTACTGCAAACTTGAGAACCTCAATTGTCACCAGATATCACCAAGCTTTACCCATTATACTAAGTTCTCATTTAGAATTACTTTAAACCCATTGTCTTCTTACTGACTTCATGCTTATGCAAAAAGGTTGGACCCAGTCTTGATCTAACCTATTTGCTACTCTGAGTACCTTACCTCAGAAAATTACCCAGCATTCTAAGGTTTAAGAAAGTATGGGGTAATAAGTTGAGAAAAACCACAGCCATAAAAGCAGACATTGCTCATTACAGTCAATTAATTCTTGAGTAACTAATGTTTCTTTCCTTAATATCCAATTATGCATTATTATTCTTTTTGTCTTTAATTTGTTACTATCATTTGAATGTGTCACAATATTCTCTTTTTGAGCAAATGAGTTGACCTTAGTACACATTTGAATGCTATTCACTCAACTACAATGTTAAATTATCCAGATGGCATCCGTTTATTAACCAAATCAGAAGTGGATGAAGGAATACTACATTAATAAAGCATCAATTTGTGAATTAGTAAGAAATATTTAGAGATAAAGAACAATAATTTTATTTCAAAGATTTAATCATTAATTGATATTCTATGTGACCCTGTGAATGTAGCAATACGGGTTTATAGATAAAGAGAAGGTTAAGAATCTAAACAAAAACGTTTACAGAAACACACTAATGATGACAGATGAATTCAAACAGGTGTTGTGTCTTTTTATAATAAGAGTTAATTAAGGATTTATTTCCAGCTTATGGCCCGAAATTAAAAACAATGTCTGGTATATGTACAGTGAATATCTTACTGAAGCCCCCAGATAAAGGTAATTTTGACTTCTGCGTTTTCAAAACCCATGTTTCTACGGTACTTTAAATTATGTTTTAAGCCTTACAATTCTGTATTATATCAAATACAGTAAATCTTGTTTTAAGCAACTTTCATAAAAATAGATAGAATCATTTTGTGAAAGGCAACTAGCAGCTCAACGACCCAGTGTGAAGGGTTCACGAATTGTGTTCATCATCATGAACTTCATGAACAGACATGAACAGCAAATGGCCTTTCATGAGCACCAAGCTGTTCTATAACTTGCTACAAATTTCAAGAAGATGTTCATAAAAATCTAGAACAGGTTCATGAACGTATTCACGAACCTGTTCTTGATTTTCATGAACACTCTTGAAATTCACGAACACATTCAAGAACAGCTTTGTGTTCATGAACAGCAATGTGTCATTCATGTCTGTTCATGAAGTCATTCAGAAAGCTCCAGGGTAACATTTAACTTATCATTTTACGCTAAGAATTTGCACAACTTAAAAAACAACATTCCCCCTTCTTTCAATAGTGAGATAAGCAATATTGCTAACACATCAATGGAATCGTCTCTCCAAGATGCTTCCAATGATGTGTAACATTGCAATATTGTAGTTTTCATTTAAGGTGCTATCTATGTGTATCAGTTTTGAATTGCGCAAATATTTTCCATAAGTCGTTTAGTTAATCGGCACCCAGGTGCTTTGCAATTATGATTTTCTTTATCCTGTCAGTAAAAAACCTTGAAAAGAGTCCAAGGCACAAATTTATTCAGATTTACGTTCATTTTCTTATTTGGTTTATTTCGCATCGCAGAAGATGTTTTGGAAACTTTACAAAATAAATGCATTATTAATGGGAATGCATGACATTGCATGTTAAGTATTTTCAGGACTTCACAATCACATAAAAATTCTTGTCCTCTATTTATGACAGTCTTTTCTGTTTTTGATTAGATTCACTTCAACCCTCGATTTCATAAAATGGACTATACATTTAGCCATAAAAGAAAGCACATAACCCTTTCTTTCACAAGGGATTTTATGATAGGTTCAAACATAAAGCAATGTCACTAGGCGATAGTAAAAGAAATAGGATAGTTTATAATTTCATAATGTAATGATGACCTCAGATGGTATTTTTAAAAGCAATTTCTTACTTAAATCCAAAAAGAATTGAAACTTATATATGATAAATGTTTCTCTTATACTGTTCCTTCAGGAATTCTTTTAAAAACAATATTAACAAAAGTAGAATTAACTTATCAATATAACACAGTTAAGTTTTAGTTTCACTATCCAAAATGATAGCAAAGGATTTCATCTTACTCAAGGTAGTTAGTTGTGTTAGTTGTTGTTGCTTTCAATTTGGACCGGTATGTAAACCCTGTATGAGGGAACAGGTAAGGCTTCTTAATCAGACCGGAATAACATGAGAACTTTTTATAAAGAGTTAACTAGTACAAAAATAAAAAGGGTCACTGCAAAACTATAGTAAGTGCTTCACATTTGTGAAGCACTTAATATAGTATTGCACTGAACCATCATTGTTACCTAGTTCAATTCATTACCAAACAATACAGATATTTAACAACTTTTTTGCAGACGACTTTTGAAAACATTGTGGGAAAAAATAATGCTGCAGATCATATTTTACAGGTAATTATCAGCATTGTCTTAACCTGTTACCAAGTATTAACGACATTTGACCAGGTTGATGCAGACGACTCTGGAAAACATTGTAGGAAAAGGAGAATATGCTCGTAACAGAAAAGGAGAAACTGCTTGTGATGGGCCATTTCTCCTTTTCTCAATGTTTTCTGCCCTTTCAGAAGTTTGTTTATCAATTTAATCACATTTTGAAATGTCATCTGCAAGCTCTTTCAATTTGGGAGAGTCCAAAGTTTGGCGTTTGGTAAAGGGTTAAGGATGTCATAAGTAACCTTACAGTGAATTCTCTAAAGCAAACCCAGGGCAAAAAGAGATAAAAGTGATAACATTAAAGATATGTTTGTACCAGAACAATTTAAAACCCACACCCTCATCATGGAATTTTGTGATTGGTCAAAACTGAAAAATATCACCAGACAACGATTAATAATTGTCTTTTGAAAGTATGAAATTAAAAAAACAGTGAACGATGGAATAGACATGAACAAGAAATGGCTGTTTTAGAACATAGAGCTGTTCTTCAACTTCTTCAATAATTTAAAAAACATTTTCATAGCTTTAAGAAAAGGTTCATGAATACATTCATGAATCTGTCCTTGAAATTCGTTTGTCCTTTATGTCTGTTCATGACTTCTGCAGGTGTGAAAGATTGAGGTTTTGATATTGAGTAAGAGATAAGTCTTAATCGGGCACATTTCCTACATTACTCTCAAACAATCATTTACGCTATTATGAACACACTGTAATGAACTGTTGGTTTTTCGTTAAACATAAAAATAGTTTTGTCTCCCCCGTAGGACATCATGAATGACCCTCCGTAAGGTATGTTGTCCATACCGATGTTACTAAGGATGTCATTATGGTTACTAAAGAAATAATCTCTAACCCTTATATCTTGATAAAACTATATCATATTAAGGGTCCAATGCAAGAATATAGTAAGCCATTCACGAATATCAAACACTTACTATAGTCTTGCCCTCTAATTATACACTTCTTTAATTAACCCTTATTGTGTTGGAACCAACTCCATGTTTATGCAAACAGGTTAGATCAAAGGCCAGCCGCCAAGTAAATTGGCGGCTGGCCTGTGATATAACCTGTTTGCTACTATGAGTATCTTTTCTCAACAAAATTAAGCAGATATTTTAAGGTTTTGGAAAACAGACAACACAAAAAAATCATGATTGTATCAATCATACAGGATTGTGTTTTTAATCTTTCTTTCACTATTTTAAACAGTATTGCATAAAAGCCCATAAATGAATGACTGGGATTAGATATAGCACTTAATTTCCAGTGATAAAATTGAGCAGTGTAAGGGACAATTGTAAATCAAATGCACATACAAATACATAAAATTTCTTAATCAAACAGAGATTTTATTTAATGCTCTTAAAAGCAAAACATTTTCATTGTTGGACTGGAAAAAACCTTAATTCAGTCAAACTAATTTGCCTCTAATTGAAACATATTGTAATATTTTTGTAGAGGGTAATAATTCTTCTAATTCTCCCATCCTATCAACCCTTTTGTCACAGCAGTTTCTATTTTGTATCATAACAAAAATGCACCCAATCTTTACTTATTTAATTTGGCAGCTTTTATTTATTTTTTTTCAATTTGGTCCTGTCACAAATTCGCTTACACTGTATGGTAGAGAGAAAAGTAGTTAATTAATTAATGTGACTTCAAAAAGACCATTTATGAATACTTACACCATAAGATTTCAATTGAATTATTGAAATTTGAGAACTAGCAGAAAAATGTCCCCTAAAAAAGGGAATCTCTGTAATACCCCCATGCTTTGTTTGCAACACAAAGACATCTCATAGCAACGTAAAGAAGGCATAAAAATGTGCGTGGGAGGACAGTCTTGCCGCCACTATTTCATCTTAAAACCCTTACCTTTTGAATCCCTTTTATAACTATCATGTTAAGGATATGATCTTGAAACCTGTTCATGGTCGTGCATGGCCCAGTGGTTGAGGTGACGGACTTAGAACTTAAGGGTACCCAGTTTCAAGCCCTATCATTACCTCTGGTTTTGTGGGAACGGAAAAAAAAACCAATAACTTATTCAGGAACTTCATAATCGTCCATGCACTTTAAATGGCCATTCAACTTGTTAATGAATATCAAGAACATGTTTGTGAACATCAAGATCAGGTCTATGAATGTATTCATGAACCTTACTTGATGTTCCGTTCGGAACACCTCGGCCATTTCTTAAAATAACCTCGGAGGTAATGGGGAGCCATTTTTGAAAGTAGGTCAGCAACGAAGGGCCAATCGTATCTACTCGGCAATCCCCGTAACAAGCCGGGGATTGCCGAAAAGAGCCGATTGACTAAATATGAAACAAAGATGTGTTGATATGATCATCTTTAATGAAAAGGGTAAAAAACCCATTCAATTGTGATAAATAACCAATTTGTGTGTATTCAAATACATATTTAGTGCCTGTGTGCATTTTGCGTTATCCGCCGGAAATAAGGCGAATTACCCCAGGATTTCTGGTGTATTCATGTACTGCCTACGAGGTATATCTACCGACTTGTTACGGGGATTGCCGAGTAGATACGATTGTTGATGTTCATGAACCTGTTTTTGAATTTCATGAAAAGATTCTGTGTTCATTAATGGAAATGAAATTTATGAAAAAGTTCTTGAATCTTTTGTAGGGGTTCACCAGTTTCTCTTTTTGTCATAGTAACTTGTTAAGGCATCTGTATTGAAAAAATAATTAATCATGAAGATTTTGTATGGAATTTAAGAATATGTCAACAATTTTTCATTTATACCAGCATGATGTAATGGCTTAACTTGTTAATCATGTTAGGGTTATGGTGTCTTACATTTATGGACAATAAAAACAATATGGTCTTGTTCATAATCTATCACTTTAGGTTTAACTGGCTCAAAATCTTACACATATAAAAGATAACTCTTAACTTCTTGGTACATGTGAACTATCTCATATTTCTTCCAATATCAATAGAAAATTGTTTGACCTGTTAAAAACTAATTTCTTTTCACTCTTTCTGTCAATAATTGGACTAATTGTCATCAAGAGATCTTATCTTATTCCTGTGAGAAGTCTTTTGACAGTTGATAATTTAACAAAGGTAAAAGTTCTATCCCTTCTCATTATAAACTATAGGAAGGTATTTTAAACCTTTGAATGCTGGGTAACTTTCTTAAAAAAAAAATTTTGTTGTTGTCTGCTTTCCGAAACCTTAAATATCTGCTTGATTTTATTGAGGAAAGATACTTAGACTAGCAAACAGGTCAGAATCTAACCTGTTTGCATAAGCATGAAGTCAGTTCACTAGAATCCAAATGTGCGGACTGTAATTTGAAACCATGCAGAAATGGACCGTGTGATTTTAAGTTCTGCACTCTAATCACTTGGCCAAGCATGCCTAAAGCACAATTGAGGCATAAGCAAAGCAACTGTTATGGAATTATGATAATTAACAAAACAAGAGTTCAATGCAAGACTATAATATGTCTTTATTCACTTAAAGCATTTTTAGTCTTGCATAGAACCCCAGCGATTCAGATTGGATCGGCCCTTCGGCCCAGGGCCGATAAAATCTCCATTTGACCGACAAATAAAAAGTCAGTAGGCCTAAAGGGCAGATAAAAAATATATTCATCAGACAAAATGACCGACACTTAAAAGTATGGATAGGTCAATCATGGAGGGGAAACTAAAAATCGGCAAATAATTGAAACAGTCTTCGCTTTACGAGTTATTTTTGTACCTTGTTGTTGTTGTAGAAATCGTTACATTCGGTGATATTCGGATATCTCTCTGAAATATGTTTTCGTCGGCTCTAGATTGGAGTCTCATTTCAAGTCAGAATGGTAAAAATTGGAGTCTCTTTCTCGTTTATTTGCGACAACATTAGCGGCATAGCTTTTTTTCGATTTGGATGTGTTAAGGGCGAAACTAAAGATTTAGCATGGTTAAAAATGCAACAGAAAACAATAAAAAAGATAAATAATTGAAATATAAACAAATTTTAACAGTAGTTCTAATAATGTCAAATTTGTCTCCAATGTGCGTTTATGCCCTTCACCAACAGAGTCTAGTTGTCTAAAACCTGTCTCCATGGTTCAAAACCAATTAATACCTGCCATATGTATCATTCTAGTTGTATATATAATCAGTCTCCATGGTATTTTGATGACCACTATCCCTTGTAGCCGGTTTACGATCTATTGAAATCGATCTCCAAATTATCCCCAAATCGGTCTTCAATCCTAGTTCGTCGTGTTTTCGTAGTGCGAGTGAATCAGAATCGAAGGGCGCTCTTTGAAACATGCCCAATTATAAAATCAGCAGACGATTGAAATTACAATGCAGATTGTTTTTGTTTTTGCCGTGATGTGACACAAAAATGGCGGAACAAATAACCATGTTTTTAATCAAAGGTCTATTAAAGAGTCAATGAAAGTAAGCTGCATAGTTTCATTTAATGTACCTAATTTAATTTATGAAGATATTTCTGGCAATTTAGGACAAATGACCTGAAGAAAAATAAGCATTTAGGACATGTGTCCTAAGGAAAACAAGTCCAATCTGAATCACTGAACCCTTGAAGTTAGCTTTGAGTAGTATTTGAAAAAAAAGGAAAGAGTGTTTATTACAATTCAATCTCTCCTTTTAGCTACAAATTTGTTTTGAATTATTCACATCTAGTGCATCACACTAGTTCCTTCATAACATGTTTGTGATAAAGGTCTGAGCTGCTTCAACTTTAAATATGTATATGGAATGAAAAATTGCCAAATTTATGATGTAGGAGAATCTATTATGACACAAATTACCCCCTGAAAGAGATTCATGAATACATTTAAGACCCTATTCTTGATTTCCATGAACATATTCTTGAAAATCATGAACAGCTTTGTATTCATGAATGGTAATCTGTTGTTCATGTCCTTTCATGAAATTCATGAAAATAGTTCTTGAATCCTTAACAGGGGTTAGAAATTGTTGAGAAATTTCATAGCTCATCACAATTATGCCTTGGGTCCCCTTTAGTCCAAATTTCTGGTCATGAAGACTATTGCCATATTGACTGACGCTTTTGAAGCATGATAAATGCGCAAATGTTGAAAATTTGAACCTCGTTCACGTCTCCTTATTGAGACTAGGGTCCCCTGCAACAGGTTGTTGCATTAAAATGTGTAGATGAAGGAGAAAAGGGTGCATGAAATAAAATGATTTATCTATGGAGAAACAAGTTGAAATGACATTTCTGTTTTGTGGTCTGGGTGACAGACAATGTCTGCACTATAACAATAAAACATGGAGTACATCTAGCCTGAGTAAACAATAAAGACAAAATGGTGGAGAAACCATTCTATTTACTCGAAGGACTGCAGGAATTTATCGAAGGACTGCAGGAATTTATCGCATATATCAAGGAGTTATTTATCATTCAAACTTCATTTGTTCACAAGTTGAGACTTTTTAAATCTTTCCCTACAAAAGGTGAATTAACCAATTTCTTCATATAGGAATTTGGGACAGGACTATTTCGAAAGCAACAACAGCTGAAAAAAAAATAGGCTGGAAAAAATTAAGGGATGGCAATCAGGTTAACCCTTTACCAAATGCAAAATTTTCATCTGTCCCAAATTCAAACAGTTTGCAGATGTAATTTCAAAATGTGATGAAATTGAAAAATAATTGCCTGACAGGGCAGAAAACATTGTGGGAAAAGGAGAAATAGCTTGTTAAGAGCAGTTTCTCCTTTTTCCAAAATATTTTCCAGAGTCGTCTAGAACAAACAAGTCAAATGTCCTTATTGTTTGGTTACAATGGGTTAAGATATTGACAACTCTGTCTATTTTAATCATTAATACCTACTATTATTTTAAGGATGACATTTGAGAGAAATAAGAATTTTTACAAAACACATTATTTGAGAAGTTTTCTTTAAATTTTTGCAATGATCATGGTCTTTAAATCATTGTCATCAGTCAAGTTTGGTCAATGTCATTTGGAATAAGGGAAATGATTAAAAACTCAATGGATAATTTTTTCACACATTTGTTATTTTCAATTCAACCCCAGGCATTTTCACACCTTTAATAAATTGACTTACATGTCTTGACCCATATTGAAAAAAACTCAAATTTGAAAACCAAAATCATTTAAAGAAAGCATAAGTATAAAGGTTGGCATTTCCACAAATAAATGTATAATTTAAATCATTTATACTACATTGATTGTAAAACAAGTTCTTACAACTTCATATTTCTCTCTCTTTTCTGCTTCCTGGATACAAAGCAAGACTTTAGTACTAGCACCAAATGTGGATAAATGAAAAGTGATTCTGATTGCTCACAGGATTCAAACCCAGGAGCCTTGTGTCCAGAGGCAAATGCTTTACCCCTGAACCATGGTCTTTCACAAAAATGTTTTCGTGTTCTGGATAACTGACCAGTATAAGACGTATCTTTTTTGGTTGCAAGCAGGAACATTTATTTATTCATGAGTGTTTAACATTGCATCAACATTAATTCAGTTATGTTGAAATGCAAAAATCTAAATGATGGTTGAAGACGCCATACTCAACTGTCCATAAGGGCTGGACAAGCCAGGGCAGAACAATCATCATTCTGCAAGTCAGTCAGGAGACTACCTCTCATGAAAATTGAAAGGATGTCACCGCAATTTCAACCCAAGCTGAACAGTTGATTTTGACACCCCTGTATCTCTGTCATTTTTTACTTGCCCAAGTTTTTCCCAAAACCATTTAACAGGGCTTTTCCTCTTTATATAACAGGGGCCCATAAAAAGGCTCTTCCCAGTTGGAATTTTTTTCAAAATCATGCTGTTTTCCCAAAGATTCAAAGTTACGTCAGCTATTTGGATTCCAAATTGGACAATTTCATCCATACAATTTCCAAAATTCAACAGGACTGAAGACCTCTTCCCAATTTAAGGAAAGAAAAGATCCTGGTTAAGAAATAATGTACTCAGTTCTTTAATCCCAGATGCTTATTACTACACCACTATGGTTCCAGAGCCCGTTTTACTAAACAACTTACGGAAAATGTTTGCGTAAGTCATAATTGATTAATATGGATAATATCTTCAATGAAAGTACAATATTGCAAAGTGACACGTCGTTGGAAGCGTCTCGGAGAGACGATTTGAATGATGTGTTACTTTGCAATATTGCTTTGCCAAATATTGAAATAAAAGGACTTGTTGTTTTAGACTTACGCAAATCTTAAGCATAAACTGTTTAGTAAAACGGTACCCGGATCTCTGATACAAGGAGAAGTAAAAGATTGCATCCAGACTCTCCTATCATCCTTGATCACCAAGAAATCGTAACATAAATGTATCAACCACAGACATGTTTATTTTCATGATAAGATAACAAATTAATCTCGTCCCAGAACACAAAGAAACATTAAATCATGGGTGCTTATCAGCACAAATTTCTGCTTACATTAACGCATTACTTGGTATACATTTATAATGGCTTAACCCATTTGAATCTTCAGCTTTATGGAACCATAATGACAAACAAAGAAAAACATGAACAGGAAAAAGCCCTCAAGTTAAAAGATGCTGTACTGTTTCTTTTCATCTTAATCAAGAATATTTCATACTTTAATTTCAAAAAAGTATGTTCAGACAATTATATTTAGTCAATTCAACTGATTCTTAACCCTTTCCCAAACAACAACCACTTTGATGCAGATGGCTTTAGAAAACATTGTGGGAAAAGGAAAAATTGCTTGTAACCAGCAATTCTTCCTTTACCCACAATGTTTTCTGCCCTATCAGATGAGCAGATGATTATTTTCCAATTTCATCACATTTTGAAATGTCTTCTGCAAACTCTTTGATTTTGGGAGGGTGGAAAGTTTGTTGTTTGGGAAAGGGTTAAAATAAATGCATTCAATCTTGTGTTTTAGGGAACATAGTAAAGATATAAAATTTTGGTGTACAGTCAAACTTGCGATAAGCAGCCACCCAAGGGACAGGGTGAAATTGGCTGCTTAACAGAGGTGGCTGCTTATCGCAAAAATCATCCTATCAAAATTTTGGTGTGACCCTAGGAATTCACCTTCAACATTGGACATGTATATGGACCATACAGAGATTTCTTTTCCTTATATGTTTGGTACTGTAAACATAACCAATTCACAATCAAATTAAGTGGCCAATCATCCCAATTTCCGATGAAAAATTCCCAAAATGATTGAAATATTTTGATGAAAAAAACATGTTGAAAAATCAAATGACATTTTGGTCTGCTCAACTTAAATAAAAACCTAGCAGTCCATTATTACCTAAGAACCCCATGCGGTAATAAATCACCACCACCAAACTAGCATTTATATACATGTACATCTTCACGGGAAATGTGTGAAATATCGGTCAGTTTTTGTCTTACACAAACTTGCTGCTTGTCCTTTTTCATCTTCCACAAACGCAAGATGAAAGAAAACCCATCCCGCTTTCATTCTTCTTGCAATTTCTTCATGAAAGGAATTTCCCAAACTTGGGACAAGAGTTGCTTCAAAACAAACATAAAAGGGCACAATTTTGTCCTGTAGTCTTTTGATGTTACATAACGGACTTTACATCTTGATACATTTAGTGGTTTCGTTCAAGGATATTTGATACATGAGACAGAGAAGGGGATTTTGCTTCCTTTGAAAGACCTATTTTTTGGGTTTGACAGATTCCTTTGTTTAAAAATATTTAGGGAGTAAAATAATTGCGAGTTTTATCTGCAGCAAATAAAAGAAAGGGTAACTAGCCAGTTTGTGTACGTGACAAAATCGATAGTTGCATGCGTCTCAGTTTACACCTCCCAATTACACGGGAAGGTTTTATCTTTTACATAATCAACACACTTAGTGGTAAAACTGCCGGTGATCGCCGGCGGTAGTTACAAAATTAATTGACCGCTTATGACAATTGATTTAAAGTTGATTGGGATTAATTAGCCTGGCCGCTGACCGCATCAGAGAGAAGACCGCTTATCAAGGAATTTTAAAGAGTCTAATTGTTTGGGAGGACTTTAAAATGGCCGTTGAACGGAAAAGACCGCTGATCACAAGTGGCCGTAAGCACAAGTTTGACTGTATATGACAACTAACTGTTCAGTATGGATGCCCTTCATTCAGAAAGCTCCAGTAGTGAGATTGGTTTCATGACAAACTCAAACCAAACAATGAGAACACTACATTTGAAGGGTTCAATGCAATGCAAGACTATAGTAAGTGCTTCATTCAATGCAAGACTATAGTAAGTGCTTCATTCAATGCAAGACTATAGTAAGTGCTTCATTCAATGCAAGACTATAGTAAGTGCTTCATAAACATGAAGCACTTACTACAGTATTGCATTGAACCCTCGTAGATAGCACTGCTGTAGTCGCAAATAAGGTCTAGAGGATAACAAGTTAGAAACCCCTCCACATATCTGGAACTAACAATTTAACCCTTATAGTGCTGGAACCGACTTCATGCTTATTCAAACAGGTTAGATCAAGGCCAGCCGCCAAGTTAATTGCCGCAAAGTAAATTATAGGCTGGCCTGTGTTCTAATCTGTTTGCTACTCTGAGTATCTTTCCTCAACAAATTAAGCAGATATTCAAGGTTTTGGAAAACAAAGGGGATATAAGTATAATGGCATTTTAATAATCAAAGGCCAGAATGGCCTGAACTTTGTCGCAGTATGATCTGAGAGGTCTGTGCGTACGAATGGATTTGAAAGAAATCTAAGGGATTTTTGAAGACAAACCAACGCATTTCTGTTGAATAGCAGAAATCAAAATAGAAGTCAAAAAAGACATGTCCCAGTACTCCATTGGTACTCAAACCCAATGCTCAAATCAAATGAAAAAGTCTTATTCCAGTTATCAACAAAATAGATATTGTAGACTAAAACATGCATTTTTAGTTAAGATACCAATCTACAAGGGGCCACAGTCACAAGTTTTTTAAGAAACACTGCAGCACCAATGCAGCTTCAGTCAGAGATCATAGAAAAGTTTTAAAGTGCATTAAAAATATATTGGATTAAATGCCATATCAAAGGCATGCCCGAGTGTTACGAACAGGAACCGGAACACAAGAAAAGAGTAGATCAAAAAGGATCGGAGAGATGTAAGTCTAAAAAATGATCTCAACAACAAAGTAAACAATCATACATTCTAATCTTGATGATTTTTTTGTCTACTCAACAATACCTACATTCAGTGTTTCTTCCAGGATTTGAAACAATAGAGGTATTTCCAAATACATTGGGTAAAAGGTGATAATAGATCTTCTTTTTCATTTTGCCATTGTAAAATGCACATGGTCAACTTCACGGTCAGTAATGGAAACGAAAACACGGTGTATTTCCCAGCTTTTAAAGAAACATCAGGCAATATTTCTTTTTCTTTCTTATAATGAAAAAATGACAGATTTTTTGTTTGGTATGAACTGTCCTGTTCAATCATAAAATCAACTTTCAAATTAAAAGTAAAGGCTTAAATGTGATAATTAATGTCTTTTTTTATTTCATAACAATATTACTGCAAAGAATCGGGTGTCCGTATTTTCACTTCACTAAGCATACTGGTTCCCAACCCTCTGGAAACCAAACAAAAGAATCGCAAACCTATTACTGAAATTGGGTCATGGGTTTATGAAACAAAATAAAATCGCTGATAACTACCAGTTTTCCTTCATGAATGTTTCCATGCCGTTTCTGGCACAAGGCCTGTTGTCGAAAGAAGTTTGCAAATGATTAAAAATAGGGACTTTGTTCTGCACTGAGTAAATAAATACATGGGATTCTTTTAAAGATGGGGGAAATCCCACGGCCTAGATACTGGTGCCTCCGGAACATGTCAAAACGGCCCCATGTCAAAACGACCCGGAGATCGATGAGAACGGCCCTGGAATGGTCAAAACAGTCCAATTGTTGATTTTTCATTCAGTCACAACGGCCCAAATAAAGGTTTGTACTGTTTTAACACTTTGAACCAATAATTTTGCCATTTTGACTTATTCCGGGCCGTTTTGAACATGGGACATTTTGACATCGGGCCGTTTCGACTGTAATCCGGTGCCGTTAGATACCTTCTTCTAGAAGTTCTAGGATGTTTGGAAATAAAGCGGATTGTTTGCATTACCTTTTATCACCATCCTGCACTTCACAGACGCATCCAAAACAAACCAAGGAAGAAAGAGTTATTTAAAAAAATGATGATTTAATTTTATAAGAATTCACGCAGTTATAGACAGATTACAATCAACATAGAAGTTGGAACTACTTGCTTTCTCTCGGCGGTGATTAACCCCCTATAGGTAAAGAAGGATTCAGAGGTAAAGAAAGATTCCGTACGATTGCTATATAAGGTTTCGCGCATGCGCGCGACACATATAAAAATCGTCATTCAGCAAAAGATAACAAGGTTCATGAGTATAGGGTATCCATGAATATCCATGAAAACCTTGACAATCCACTTTTAAAATCATTATGAGCAATTTGGCCTTATTCTAAACAGTTTTCTACTGCCACTTCAGGGCTTTTTTCATTGAATTGGGAAAAGTCATATAGGCCTAGTAACTTTTTGAAATTGTATCAATGAAAGTGCTGAATTGGGAAACCAAAAAGCTGGTGTGACTTTGAATTTGGGGGAAAACTGCATGATTTTTAAGGAATTTTTGAATGGGAAAGTACCAGTGCCTTAAATGGGTTTACAGCGGATTATTTCATAATCAGAAGTGTTGAGCTAAGCTAAATACACTTGTAAACTATTTGCCATATAGTATTGCACTGTATGCTCCATTTGAGTTTTCATTTGACTGGTCTCTTTTAAAGGCACCAGTAAATGACAGCAGTAAAGCATGAAAAAAACACATTGGGTTAAAGGATTTCAATTAAACAGTTTCTTCTTTTGTCACATTTATTCTTTATCATTTTACCTGGTTGTACATTGCACCAAACTATTTCAATGAAGCTGCCCAGCTTATGATAATGGGCCCCTGATATATAACGCAAAAAAGCTCTGCATACACTTCCATTCCAATGTTATCTGCTGCAAATGGGTTTACAGCGGATTATTTCATAATCAGAAGTGTTGAGCTAAGCTAAATACACTTGTAAACTATTTGCCAAACTATTTCATCAATACTCAACAAAAACACACCAGCAGTATTGGAATCTTACCAAGCCACATCAAAGCACCAACTTCACCTTATTTAACCCTTAGAATGCTGGGAAATTTTCTAAAAATAGTTTTTTGTGTCCTCTGCCTTCCAAAACCTTAAATATCTGCTTGATTTTGATGAGAAAAGATACTCAGAGTAGCAAACAGGTTAGATCACAGGTCAGCCACCAATTTACTTGGTTGCTGGCTTAGATCCAACCAGTTTGCATAAGCATAAAATGGGTTCCAGGATTTTAAGGGTTAATCTCTTTCACTCATTAGGAATCTGTGATTGATCCAAATTGAAAACAAAAGCAGGCGACAATAAAGCATTTAAAATCTATAACTACTAAAATGTTGGGTAGAAACTTAAGTTTCAATTTATCTGTTTTTACAGTAGGTTCTATGTCTTCTGCAGCAAATTATTCAGTACAAATGCTTAAGGAGTTAGGGGTTTAAGCCAAAACTCAATATTTCTAAATGGGACTACTTTTTGGTGAAACAACTCGAAAGGGGAGCAAGACCGGTAATTGTGAAGCACAAACTATAACGTATTGCATTGTATGCTCCATTTGAGTTTTCATTTGACTGGTCTCATTTAAAGGCACCAGTAAATGACAGCAGTAAAGCATGAAAAATACACATTGGGTTAAAGGATTTCAATTAAACAGTTTCTTCTTTTGTCACATTTATTCTTTATCATTTTACCTGGTTTTACATTGCACCAAACTATTTCAATGAAGCTGGGATGCCCAGCTTATGATACTGGTTACAATAAGATCACAAACTTAAATGCTTAAAGGCACATAAAAGGAGATAAGTACAAATAAATTACTGAAAAAATATATGGATTTCTTTTATGTTCATAAAAGTCATGAGAATTAATTTACAAATGCATTTAGACCCTATTAAAAAGACTCCTTTAACATAAGTTATTTTGTGCTTGAAATATAGTTGTCTCCAAATTTCCAATTCAATCATGTTTAACAACAACCTGTTTGTTTACATATTCAAAATAACGAATTCTGATTGGTTTGTTCAAATATTTGTGTATCAACTGTCAAGGTCAGAGGTGAAAAATGAGGCAATCTCAATAATTAAACTTGCTAATCTGGGTTATTTCTGGTAGACTTTCACGTTCAAGTTTTGCTGATGGGTTTTTTTGGTGATAACTAACTTAATCTGATCAAAAGTTTACCACATAAAATAGTTTGCTATAGCATTAATCTCCTTTTATGTGCCTTTAAAAGGACCATCAACATTCAATGAGTCAACTGGGAAACTATCTCTCAAGAAAATATTTCTTCCAATTTTCACCAAGATTTTAACCCAAGAAAAGGGGATTGCCATGTAATTTCAATATGGCCATGGAGGCCCTTCTTTTGTCACAATTGTTTCTCAAATCATTATAACTTCAGTACAGGTGTGCTAAGAGTGTTTAAATACATAAAGGAAATAATAATCATAAATTGTGGTGGGATTAGCCCTTAGATTACTGGGTTATTTTCTTAAACTAGATTTTAGTGTCGTCTGCTTTCCAACACCTTAAATATCTGCTTAATTTTGTTGAGGAAAGATACTCGGAGTAGTAAACAGTTAAGATCACAGGCCAGCCACAAATTTACTTGGTGGCTGGCCTGGATCTAACCTATTTGCATAAGAATGAAGTCTGTTCCAGCACACTAAGGGTTAAGAAATTGTTAAAGGAAACAAAGGAGGTAGACAGATACCTTTGTACTATGATTTCAAACTAGAGTAACCACATAATCAGTAAGAGAGGGGATGGTGTCCCAGACTTAAATTACCAAAACTCACATCTACATGCACTCTACATTTCTTATTTAACCCTTTACCGAACGCCAAATTTTCGTCTGTCCAAAATTGAAAGAGTCTGCAGACGACATTTTAAAATGAGATGAAATTGGAAAATAATCTTCTGATAGGGCAGAAAACATTGTGGGAAAAGGAGAAATTGCTCTTAACGAGCAACTTCTCCTTTACCCACAATGTTTTCTAGAGTTGTCGGCAACAAACTGGTCAAGTGTCGGTTTTGTTTGGTAAAGTGTTAAAAAATTCCAACACCCTAAACTGTGGGTTGTGATAATCTTAATTTGTACCGACAGAACAGTGATAATTTTACCTCTGCGTCCTGCATCATATACAAATAAAAATTGCTTGGGACACATCATTTCAAAAGATATGTGTCCAGCCGGAAGCATTCTCATCAGCACAAGTAATGTTTACAATGTAGTAAACATCATAAAGCATGCTGTTTCATGCTTTCTTTCTATCAAATCTGCATTGTTTTGAGTCATTTAAGCTAAGATTGCTTTCTTTCTATCAAATCTGCATTGTTTTGAGTCATTTAAGCTAAGATTATCATTAATAACAAGTGTTATACTATTTGACATGATCTTATAGCTTAGATCATTGGTACTCGGACGCATAGTTTTACCCTTGGACACATAGTTTCAAAAGATGTATGTCCAAAAGGACACGATAACTTTCATTTCTAAAATTAACACTGCAGAATATTGCACTTCAAATTTTGGAGTAGGGAGTTCTGCACGAAAAAGATCAAGATATGCTCCTAAACCGAATGAAAACTGTATCAGACAAAAGGCTTTTTTTGTTTCTTTAATTCCAGCAACTAATGAGTTGGCCCCAAAGACATTTTTATCCTCTTTCTCTCTCCAGCCTTTCCAACCAGCTTATTTGAAATAATCGCCATAGGATTGAGCTATAAATCTAAATTTTCTTTGAGGGTGAGATGAGATCAATTTTTTTTTTTTTCAAAAATATTTCTGACCTGCTCAGATGAAGGTTTATTGGCCTGTTACCAAACAATAAAGACAATTGACTAGTTTGTTGCAAAGGACTTTGGAAACCATTGTGGGAAAGGGAGAAATTGCTCTTAACGAACAATTTCTCCTTTAACCACAATGTTTTCTGCCCTATCAGAAGATTGTTTTTCAAATTCATCACTTTTGAAATGTTGTCTGCAAACTCCTTCAATCTAGGGACAGTCGAAAATTTGACGTTTGGTAAAGGGTGAATGTCGATGAAGGAAAAGTATTAGGTCATCTACATAGGGAAAGGATAGCAATATATTATATCCATTACCTTTAACCAATCCTTCCAAATCTGAATGGACAAGTTGTAATATACCCTGTCCATGAGATAAACAAATAGAAGAAATCCGACCTACGATGAAAGGCAATGATAAGGTCATTATGTCTGAAAAATGGTTCAATGATAAGAGATGCTCTTATCGTGTGTTATCTCCCCTTAATGTATTCTCCTGCCATAGAGGAGTGATTAGAACATTTATTCTGGGTAAACATTAACACGAGCATGCCAATGTGTGTTTTACTGTTGTATGAAATGTCTTCACAAATGGAAAGTCGCACAGATTTGTTGATGCACATTACCTCCAGTGTAATTAAATGGATTAAATTTGAATTTGGTTCACAGGTTTTCCCTTGGCTTTTCAAAAGTTGTCATCAGCCATTGTTCCGAATTTCATATGTCTTCGCAACTATGGAGCCAATAGATTCGGCACCAAATACATTTCTTGCATACACATTAAATGGATAAGAAAATATGAATGGACACCAGTCTCAGTTCTAGTTGCATGAATTTGGATCCATTAGGAAAAATGTTTCAAACAGAAGTTGAATAATGTGCTTTTTCCTACCTCTTACAAGTGTAAAAGTACTGTATCTCATTCATTATATGGTAATTGGCTTATACTTGTTATAATAAAGATTTTTTTTCAGTCAGACATTGAATCTCAATCTGCTGTTTTTGTTTGTCACAATCATTTTATCTTTTTTATATTTCAAAAACCTGTTAAAATTCTAAGCATTTAAAAAGCATTAAGCACAAAACAGACCACCATAACTCTAAACCAAAACACTTGATTATAGTTTGTCTCTCCATCAGATAAGGTTTTATGACAGATGATATAGCAAGTTTGCCTTTAATGTTTAAACAGTAATTTCTATCCTATAAAATAAAAACAAATTATGAAGTTTTACCATTATTCATTTCTGACGAAAAAATGTATTCCTTGATAATGAATTAAAATGTTTTTGGTTTATTTGGAAAAAGAACAAAATTGCTTGTACAATTAAGCAGCTAGCTAAGTTCTAATATTTTATTCTTCTTTCATTATCAAAAGGATTTTCTCAAATTTGACCACCTTTTTTTAAACATTTTTCTAAAAATGAAAACAAAACAAAACCCTGCAACATTGGTTACAGAAGTCATCAGTTTATGTTACAAGCCATGCGACGACAGGTATTAATTGCCCTTTATCCAAAAGCCATGCGTGACAAGGATATTAGATATATGATATACCAAAAGCCAAGAAAAAAACCACAAAAACCCATACAATGACTCATCCTCCTACAGCTGAGAGAATATCTGTGCAAGACTAAATTAAATGTTTCAGAGTTGTGAGGGACTAGTTATTGTCTTGCACTAAACCTCCTACTAATGTTATGGTTGGGTTATTTTGTATTTTACATTTTTCTTTCACCTTGCACAAGCATGTTTACTGTGTAACTTGATTGTAAGTTCATAAACCTTTGACAATATCTAAAGTTAAATCAATGCAATCAGTGCATCTACATCAAATCCTGAGATTTTTTCACCAGTCCTTCACAGTATGTATAATTCCTCTCACTGGCTACTTTCCAAAATGAACAAAAGCTTTCGGTGATGAAAAAATGAGCTCTACTCTATAATACCTCAATTTAGATGCATCTCCAGCAGAAAACTTCAGAAACAATCATGACAAAAGAATCACCTATTCTGAAAGTTGTTTATTCACAAAAAAGAAAATTTGGAACTAAAAAACAAAGGTTGTTGAAACAACACACTTTTTGTATTGTTGTGTAATATAAAATCAAAAGTAGCCACTGAAAGCATCATTAATTCAGGAAGCTTCAATATATCTTAGTAGACTATGTAGGGTTAAAAAGCAGTAGATCTCAAAAGGGATTTCACGCTGTTGGATAAAAATACATGTTAATTCACTGAATACACACTGTTTTGGAAAGCAGATGACACAAAAATCTATTTTTAGAAAATTACCCAGCATTCTTAAGGCGCAGCTCAAGAAACCTAGTTGTTTCTTTTATCTGGGTCAATGATTTTCTTTTTTTTTTCTTTTTTTTCTTCAAATAAATCGCTTTTACAGTTCACTTACTCATGCTTTTTGAGTAGTCAACCAAAACAAATCTAGGCAATCTACAATGTAATTAATAATTTGCGGCTGTCAGAAGTGGGACCCATGTTTATAGTCATCTTCTTTCAAATCCAAGATACAAACTACTTATTTCAGTACACTCAGAGACCCCCTTAAAAGTTACATTTTCAAAGGTTTAATTTCATAATTGGAATGACTGCTACAACTGGTCAAAATTAATTGGTGCTCAGACTTTCTTTTTTATCAGATTTATATAACAAACAGACTATTTTCTTTAAGCATTTGGTTGAAATCCCCTGTTTTGTGCAAATTCTCCCTTTGCTTCCGTAATATATTGAAGCATTAACTGCCTGTATTATGAAATGTGAAGACATGAAGTTAGGGAACAACCTTTTTCCTCTATATGGGAATTTGCGACTCTTTCAAATTGAAAATGACAAGACATAAGTTATTATTGGGCAGAAACCATTGTGTAATACTGATTGAGAGCTATTTGGAGCAAGTTGTCCTTTTGTCACGCTGGTTTCTAAAGCCTTCTGCAAAAAGGTGATTCAAAATATTATGGAGGCAAGATTTAAGAAAACACACCAAAACAGGGCTTTTTCCCCCTTAAATTGAAAAGAGCCATAGGCCTGTTCATTTTAACCAGTTTAATCACTGAAATTGTAGAATTGAGAAACCAAATATCTGATGTGACTTTTGACTTTTGGGGTAAACTGCAAGATTTTAATGCAATTTCAAATTGGGACGGTGCATTTTATAGGCCCCTGTTAAATAACACAAAAAGGTCCTTGAATACTACAGATATTTTATGTCAAGGCAGAAGGGACAAAGGTCTAAGTTTCCTTTTGGTCATAAGTCTCATTAATTTCTTGTCCGACATCACTCTAGCCAGTCGACGTTCTGACATTAAAGCCTGTTTTATGCCCGTATTTACAAATTATCATGGTCGACACTTCATTTGTCACCGGAATTAGTTGCCCTAATAGCTTATGTCAAGCCAAGTGTATTGCATTGGGATATAGGGCATGTTAGCAGTTGGTTTATATACCTTACCCCCATTCAGGCCACATCTTGACATCCTATCCCTTCACATCATAAAGGGCAGCAGGGCCTTTACAATTATATATCATTTGCTTGGTTCTTTTCTAAAAATAGATTGTTGTGTTGTCTGCTTTCCAAAATCTTAAATATCTGCTTAATTTTGATGAGGAAAGATACTTAAAGTAGCAAACATGTAAGTTCACAGGCCAGCCGCAAATTTACTTGGCGGCTGGTCTGGAACTAACCTATTTGCTTAAAAAGGGTTCAGCGCAATACTTTAATATGCTTCTCATTTATAAGCATGAACTAGGTTCCAGAACTATAAGGGTTAAAGGCTTCCAAATTTGAAATTTCTGTTAATTCACGCAGTTTTCCCAAAAATTGAAGTCACACCAGCATTTTGATCAATGCAAAATCCCAAATTAAGCAGGCGTATGCCTGTTCCCAATTTGAGCAAAAAAGCCTTGGGAAGGGGTCTAGATTAAGGGACTTTTAAAGGGTATTTCGCACTAAGTAATTTAAAACAAATATATCAGACAAATCCAAATTTTGTGGGAACTCATTTAAGTCATGTCTTACACAGATCATTTTGTTTGTATGGTGTTTAATGCCAAATCATCAGTTTTTCAGTTATGTGACAGCTTTCCTGTATCCACCAGCACTTGGCTAGAGCTCTACAGAGACCATGTTAATAAATACCAATGACAAATGACAAAGAGTTTTAAGAAGCAGTAAAGAAGTTGGGTAGGTGAATTAAACTCTTATCTGGACCTCGCAAAGGTTTTGGCACGGGTCAAAAATGACAAAGTCAATAGCAAAGTACTGTTCCACTAAGTTTGGAAAAGCAACGTATTCTTCATGTTGTTCGAATGAAACTGTTTTTAAAAAAAGAAAGGGAGAAATAGCTCATTATAAACAATTTCTTTTTTTGTCACAGGTGATTAGGCCTTGAGCTGCAACTGTTTAAACCCTTTACACCAATAACAATAAAAACCTCACTTTAAAGAACAGGGCTATTTAGTTTTATATAACAGGGGCCTGTAAAAGGCTCCTTCCCAATCGAACATTTCTTTAAAATCAAAGTTTCCTCAAAATTTCAAAGTCATACCCGCTTTATCATTTCCCAATTCAGCGATCTCAGCGATATAATTCCCAAACTCAACAGGCTTGGGTCACTTCCCAATTCAAACAATATATCCCTGAGACACATCTGCTGAAGAGATCTAAAGAAACTGATGTTACAAAAGCTTTAAATGCTCCTAGACTGTAGTCCTTTGATCCTTATAACAATTATTGGTATTGAGCTTAATGCTGTTTCATCAAATTATATATCATGGCGTTCCTTCGATTTACCATTGCTAGGTTGCGACTCTGAAGAGTCTTGCTAAAGGACACTGTCACAAAAAAATGGTGCTAGTAAGACTCAAACCCTAGACCCATGAGTAATAAGTCCTCCACCGTACGTGCCACTCAGTACCATGGATTCTAACTAGCCTGAGTGTATGTAAAAACTGGTTACTGTATACAGCGTCATTGTAAATTTACAAAGCCTACTTTCACACCTCATTTACTTTCTAATGTTTATCACATATCAAATGGACAGATTGAAAAATGCTTAAGATTTTACCAGGATTTATGAGCAAAATGCCTTCAGCAAGAAAGATAGTTCGATAAACATTGTTTATAACTTCATCATAAATTTTGATTCCAAAGCTAATGAAGATGTACCCAAAATGAAACACTTCCTCAATAAACAACTCAAGACAAAGTAAGGACTTACTATCTACTTAATAATTTCACCAAAAGACTTTAATCTTCTTCAGTGTTGCCTTGTTGACAAACGACCAGTACACATAACTGTAATTCATTCTAAAACACCCACAAAACAGGGATTGCAAAAAGTTTTAGCGACTTATCGTTTCAAAAAGCACAATAACGATATTTTTGTTCATATTTCACACAAAGTTTATAATTGATAAGACATACCAAAGGTTCAGTGCAAGACTGTTATTATTGTATGAAGGGCTTGCTATTGCACTGCACACTCGATACTGTTTACCCCACCCACCAATTAGCACCAATTAGTGGAGGTTTAGGAAGCAATTAAAAGTGAAACTTTTGGACAAAATCCAATCATCGGAACCATCAAGACCGTCATCAGTTCAGATTTCTAGAACATCAACAATAAACATGTGTTGCCAAACAGCCATTCATAGACTTAGTCATTCTCAGTAAATAATTACTTTCGAAGTAGGTCACCGAATAAGTGTTGGGATTAAACAAGTTCAGTTTCGTTCACTCAACATGTGTGGAGAAAGTGTGAAATTGGTTACTCAATACAAATAGACATAGTTTTCAAATGAATTAAACCCGGGGCACTTTTCGAAATAAATAGCGTGTACCAATCAAGAGATGCCCTGGGCAAGTTAAAGTACAGTTATTGAAGAAAAAGTTCCTACCTTAAAAGTTTTTGATCTCATTGACATCCATGTTTGATGACGTCACAGGCAGGTGCGCTGTATTTCATTGGTTAACTTCGGTGACATCTGGCGGGAGATTTTAAAGACGAGAGACGTAGTTCATGAATTTATTTTGTGTCAAAAATTATTATTTGAAAGATTACAGAGTGACTTTGACATTCAAATATAAGTCTACGTGTACAGTTTATCTAGCATTTATATATACTTTTATGAAGATATATCACCAAACCCTACTAAATTGGTGAAATAATGTGTGTAAATACTTGATTTCCAGGCGCATAGCTGTGCTTAAGCACGTACGCACATGCGTTGGACTATTTTGCAAATCCTACTGTGAAACCCACGATTTGTATGTCGATATATTTGGTCTGATTACTTGTGTCACATTTTGTGTTTCGTGAAATCGTATAAATCTGAACCGATGGAAAATAGTGTAATCCTTGAAATGTTTGCAGTAGGGGGGTCTCGATTTACAAGGTAGAGCATGATTCTCAGAGGAAGTGATATTCCCCCAATGTCCATATTCCTAACTATAGCGTACCCCCGCTATATATGATGTTAACCTGTATGGTGAAGTGTAAATCATTTATACTTCATTTGGTTTATAGGTAGAAACCAACATGACAAAAGCAAGTAGACTCTATTCTTCATTGCGATCTATTTTGTTTTTATCAAAGGTATGTCTAGAGCTCTAGAGTCATCTGCTGCAAGTGTAAATTTTAAGACCTATAGCATACATAGGTATTAACCCTTAGAATGCTGGGTACTTTTTATAAAAATAGATTTTTCTGATCTCCAAAACCTTAACTGTCTTCTCAATTTTGATGAGGAAAGAGACTCAGAGTAAAATTAAAGGTTAGATCACGGGCCAGCCGCCACTTGGCGGCTGACCTGGATCTAACCTGTTTACATAAGCATGGAGTCGGTTCCAGCACTGTAAGGGTTAACGAGGGAACTATCGGAATAGCAACAACCCGTAAGGCAGTGTTCGAGTGAGACGATTCCGAATATAATTTCGATACAATATTTCAATGACGATAACTATTTAAATTCTAGCACTGTTTGAGAATTTGAATCATTGGAATCAACACAATCAAGAAAAGATTGACTAGAATTTATCCAAGGGCACAAAAACTGGAGTGATAACAAGGGAAGTAACTACTACAATCTTATAATCAAAGAATGCTAGACTTACCTCCCCTACATGTGGCACATTCGCCTAATTAGCCCGTAGTCAGCGTTTGGTGTACAGAAGAAAAGTCTCCGCCCTGTGGTTACTTCAGATTATCTAAGCTTACTTGAATTGAAATATCTACGCCTTGGCCATCCAGACAACAGCCGATGTTAACAAGTAGTGTAGGCAGAGACACAGATGTTATCTATATATACTAAAAATGCTCAGAAATGTTGACGCATTCTGAAGCAATTTTGCTTTCAATTGCTACTTGCGATTGTATACCATACATCATTCATCAATACAAAAAACTGTTTTATTCTTAGATGGCATTTTATTTCAACTTTTTCACATTTTCTTATATGTGAACATCCACTTTAAGACTCAAGGTACCATTTTACTAAACAGTTTAAGCTAAAGATTTGCGTGAATTCAAAACAACATTCCCTGTTATTTCAATATTTAGATAAGCAATATTGTAAGGTTACACATCATCGGAAGCGTCTCGGAGAGACGCTTCCAATAATGTGTGATATTACAATAGTGTACTTTTATTTAAGATTCCATCCGTGTATATCAGTTTTGAATTAGGCAAATATTTTTCATAAGCCGTTTAGTACAGCGGTAACCTGGGAGAAGAGCTTGTGGTAATAGCAGGAATTGCCTTGCATGAATCAGCATATTATTCTGTTACAAGGAAACCAATAGGTATGATGTAAATGATTTGTGAAATCAAATTTGGAAATGGAGAAACTCCTCTTACAAGACATTTCTACTTTCTCTAACAATATGCCCAAGCCTACTGAATGGCATTGTTACGATGAAGTTGTGATTTCAATTTAGATTAGAATAGATTGGAGTCATTACCCGACACAGGTCCCACATGGGTCCTCTTCGTCAGTGCAGTTCCTGCATTTCTTCAGTTCTGGAACAGCTATTCTGAATGCACCAGTACCAGGCTAGGGCTTTGAAGTGACTTGCCAAAGGCAACTCCCACGAAACCAGAGGTCTTGTTGGGGCTCAAACCCGGGACCCTCGTGTTCTGAGTCCATTATCTTAGCCACTGAGCCACGCAAGACCAATTGTCTTCCACTTTAGGGCAAGGAATCACTGACGACCACTCCCCCAATGTGTGGCATCTTAATTAATAAGTTCTAACTGAAAGCTGCAGTTGACAAAAATGTCAAAATAGTCAAATTAAGAATTTCATGTTTATGACAATGAACCAATGTGACAAAAAGAGACATGTCTCGATCCGAACAATTCGTAATTATGTAACTGGCCACAAAGGTTTGTTTGAAGTACCACTGAAGACAAGGAAATAAATGTGTAGAGAAAAATCATCATTTGCTAGTGAGTTAAGTTAATATCGACTATATCAAAAGAATACATATTTTATTAAAAATAACTTGTACAAAATATAACTATACATTAACAATCAGAAAACGTTTAAACAAGAATTATAGGTTGTGCGTATAGGTCAACTAATACTGTCCTTTAACATTATTCCAGCTATGTAATCCATTTAAAAACTTGCATAAAGTCTTCAGGGCTTTATAAAATAGCGTCCATAATACCTAACACAAATTGGAAATAAAAATGGAATTAGTATGGTGTTTAAGGCGTGTCAGCAGTTTTTCAGTTATGAAACTGTTTTACTGTATCCATCAGTACTAGCTAGGCTGGGGCTCTGAAGTGACTCAAATGTCTCCCCGCGAAACAAGATGTGTCGGTAGGGTTCGAAGCCAGGACCCTTGCGTTATAAGTCCTTCAACTTAACCTCCGGGCCACGCAGGACCCCCTGGAAGAAATATATTCATGTATAGACACAAATCTAAATGTATAGTATTATGTTTTAATTCGGTTATCGCCTTCAGAGGCTTGACTTCTCTGTTTTAAGTATCCGATAGCCTATCCCAGGCTTCATTATGATACGCAATTTGTGTGCATTCAAAACACCATTCAATTTTATTTCAATATCAAGACAATCAATATTGCAATGTATCACACCAATGAAATCGTCTCTGAGAACACTCCAATGGTGTTTAACATTACAATATCGCACTTTTCATTAAAGAAATTTTCAAGTTGGTCGGGTCTGACTTACGTAAAAATATCCCTTAACCTTTACCAACTTTTCGACTGTCCAAAATTGAAAGAGATTGCAGACGACATTTCAAAATGTGATGAATTCATAAAAAAATAGTCTTCTGTTATGGCAGAAAACATTGTGGAAAAAGGAGACATTGCTTGTCACGAGCAATTTCTCCTTTGCCAACAACGTCTTTCAGAGTCGTCTGCAACAAACGTGTCAAATGTCGTTATTGTTAAGTAATGGATTTAAGTCATTTGGTGAACTGCAACCCTGGCCGGCAGTAATAATTGAACTTTTAAGTGACTCAGGGCCGTAGGCTACTGAAAACCCATATACAGTAAGGTTAATCTGATTTAATCTGATCTAATTTTCAACGTGTATTTTGAGTCTCGTTCATGTAACTTTTATAGTACTTGCCAGTCTTGATAGATCATCACAAATTAACACCAATAACTTACATCAAATAAGAATTAACGAAAAGTCGAAAAGTTACCCCGACTTTTCGAATGATTCAAACTCTCGACCCACGAGGTCGACATACTACCCATCAACAGCATTGTTTGCACACTTGAAACAATTAAAAACATACAACTTTGCTTCCAGTAATTACTTTTTAGGGCGTATCATATATCGGTACAGCTGTTGTGCAGTTTTAAGGAAAATAACTTTTAACTTCCTCATTTCCTCACATCTGTGAACAAGCACATTGAATGTGTTGACCAATGGATAATATATTCATTAGTCATTGGTTAATTATGGTTTGATTGGTCTGGTAACATTCAATTTTGTCAAGTAGATTCATCAAAATTACGAGACGAACATTTAATTAATCACTATCCGTATCAATCTGCTTCAAACGACTTCGTCGTCCAAATCAAAGATGTGTTACATGCGATTGATGCTTTGCAAGTTTGCAACCATTTATATCACCAGGGCAGGTCTTAACCCTTATAGTGCTGGACCAACTTCCATGCTTATGCCAACAGGTTAGACCAAGGCCAGCCGCCAAGTAAATTAGCGACTGGCCTGTGATCTGACCTGTTTACTACTCTGAGTATCTCTTCATAAAAAAATAAGCAGATATTTAAGGTTTTGGAAAACAGACGACATAAAAATCTATTTTGAGAAAATTACCAAGCATTCTAAGGGTTAACATAGTAGCACTTTGTAAACTAAATGAGTTCTTTGTAATATGTAGTAATATTTTCTGTGGACTATGTACATTTTTCTCCGATCATTCTAGAGTTAAGTCCGACAAGGTAAATTATCTGCCAATCAGAAACCGGAATAATTGAGTTTTGTACTCAGAGCATCAGGCGATCTTTAACCGATTATCAAACAGTAACCAAATTTGACCAGTTTGTTGCAGATGACTCTGGAAAACATTGTGGGAAAAAGAGAAATTGATCTTGACAAGCAATTTCTCCTTTTCCCACAATGTTTTCTACCCTATCAGAAGATTATTTTCCAATTTCATCACAATTCGTCACCCATGTTATGGAGTAACGGGTTAACCCTTTACCAAACGCAAAATCTTTGACTGTCCCAAATTGAAAGAGTTTGCAGACGACATTTCAAAATGTGATGAAATTGACAAATAATCTTATGATAGGGCAGAAAACGTTACGAGCAATTTCTCATTTTCCCCGCAATATTTTCAAGAGTCGTCTGCAACAAAATGGTTGAATGTCGTTATTGTTTGGTAACGGGTTAACTTTTCCGAACTTATTTCTTATTCTTCACATAACGTTTTGGTTTCCGGTCTAATTCATTTAGGCTCGATCCCGGGGTGCATGTCAAATATCCACCGTCTACCACGTCATCCAAGGGCTGGTTCCCGCACATTGAACTCTGCTTAACATCCGTCCGTTGTGGAGTCAGGGATTCAGTGGGTACATCTGTTTGGTTCCCGAAGACAAACACACATCCCTCACTTCCGGAACTGTTAGAATAGACGGCGCTGTTGGCATCCAGGTTCATATAAAATGGCGACGCAGACCTCGGCGGGAGGTCGGAGTAAGGGTTGTCAAGGGTAACGATGGATTTGCTTTTGTTTCTTTTTTGTATGATGTCTTCGTCGACTTCGGCATACAAATGGCTACTCATCTCGTCGCATATTGAAACTGTTTTCTTTGACTTAGTACTGAAAAATCAAATAGATGATACACCCAAAGCCCGTCGCTGTACATACATTATTCTTTGCGTTCACCTTAAAGAAGTTTGAGACTGATCCAAATTGAAAGCAATAGAAGAAGACAAATGGTTACATTGAAACAAAAGGAGCAATGCTTTATCATGTTAATTTTCGAAAGTGGCTGTAGTAAATTGGGGGACAATTAGCTAATATGTTATGCTAAGGTGTTATGATAAAGCATTCTATTAATTGAGCGATGGGTATGCCTTAAAGTAATAACCTTTGCAAAGGGATTCATTAAACATGTTTCAATGCTTGTGTAGAGTATATTGTTTATCATGTTACGTGAAGATTACCTGTAATTCAAGCCAATAAAACCATCTCGCTATTTGTCATTTTCTAAAACCTCTGTAATTTCAAATACTGCTGGTATATAACGAAAAATATATGTTCCTCGTGAAACATCGTTTAGACGGTAGTTCGCTAACTCAGCGGTACATACTTTGGGAAATCATAAAGCCCGACAACAAGCCAACAAATTAAATAAATGCAATGCATGACTGTGTTTTACTTATCGGTGATTTCGTTTTGATTGCAAACGCCATTTCCATTCCGAGAAGGGTATATAACTGAGTTATGAATAAACGAGATTTAAATGAAAAATGGTGTGGCAAACGATGTTAAACCACATAAAGAACCTACCTAGCTCTCCTGTTATTTTCAAAGTTGGTACCTGGCTTCGGGACTTGGCCTGAAATATACAACATATGGGGATGGAATTAATAGAGAACCAGTCAATTTTCCAACGACATTCAGATCTAGTTGCACCATATGAATAAATACAATCTGGAACCTTGATATATTGACCCTTCTTTTGTGTGCATGCATTAAAGACACACGGAGACAAATAAGCAATTGCAACAAATAAAAAAGGGCTCATTATATGATAAAGCTCTTTGGCAAATCGCTTGTACTTAAAACAACTGTGTATTTCTTCATACTTATTATCCTTTTTAAAATTATTGCCTGCTGTTGGTTTTGATTTGGAGAAGTCATACATATCCACATGGTAGATATTGTCATATTCAGAATAGTTACTATGACTGAATGTTTGAAAAGTTTAGAGAACGCCTACAACAACGTAATTGCCCTGTGTTACTCATGCTTGCAAGATGCGTGAAGACGATGCCATTTTACGTTTCCAATACTTGCGAAGATGCGAGCATGCATTTAAATACATTGTAATTGGTTCTTGGAATGAATTGTTATTAAGGAAGATCGACAGCTATGGGCATTAATTGCGCATTACGATGATTTGGATAGACGTATATTGAATTATTTACAATCATATAAAGAGTTGGTTCTTCGAGGACTTGCCGGTAAACTCCGGTAAACAGGGTGTAGACTATAGATATTATTAATCTAAATACACTTCGACAACTCACATACAGTAGTAGATATACTTCATAAATTGACCTATATTTTGATAAAGGACTTAGGGTGAATTGAACACTTAATTTTCAAGTGTTATTCATCTAAATTCGTAACTAAATTTAATGTTTTCCGGGTTACCCTTTACTTTACATTACCCCACTTTGATGCTTCTGCGACGTATTACTAAGAAAACAATTTCACAAAAGGCCTTTGCGCTCCCTACAATGGTTGTCATCACTGGTTATCTTTTTTAACGCTGACTTTGTTTGTCTGCTCTTTGCTTTCAATTTGGACACATTAAATATTCCCATTATATGAAGGAATGGGTTAACTTCGATTCAAATGCGATGGTCATCGTGTACAATAATAAATACTTACCGGAAGTGACGTTCCTTTTTTGTTTCCGGCTTTTTCTGCGTAAACAGGTCACCAACACAATAACGACAATGAGTAGCAGGAGAATCAAAAACCCGGCAACCGTCCCAACAATGGCGGACAGCGGAACTGTGACCCCAATATCCTGTGCCACAGAGGGTCGTACGCCATTAGGTGTGGATTTGAGGGGATCGTGCCCTAGAATGATCAAACACTAACAAATTACCTTATTTGGAATGCTGGGATTGTTTAAAGAGGAGAGGACACACAAACGACACCCAATTAAGCAGGAACCTGCATTTTCCGAGAGTAATTGAATAAACCGTATTTGATTTATATTAGGGCAATATTCTCAGCTTACTTAAGAAAAGTTAATTGCCCTTCCAAGCAGCTTGGTCGAGCCCTCATTTCATTGGGCAAGTTTATCCAATAAATCAAAAATACAGTATAACGAATACGACTTACGATTTACTAAATATACACTGCCTTTATAAACTGTTGAGTTTTGACATTGACGCGATCCTCATTTACAGATCATTTAGAAATGATGAACAGCTTCGAATTGTTTAAGCTAATCTCGAAAGATTTACTTCAAGGATATGTTTAACCCTTACCATTCGACAGCCGGGTTTAGGGGCGTCCGCTCTTGTATCCGGATCAAACGATTCATAGAGATAAGACGGCAATGCTTAGTTTAGTTTAAACATATTTTATTGCCATATAATTGAACATAAAATACACGGTACACAACATCGGTAAGTAGCAAAATCATCAACTTTGGCAAAAGGGTCTGACCACAAGTTCTCACAACTTAGAAAGGGAATAATGTTTTTATTGATTTCGCTTTGCCAGGTATTTAACCAAATGTATTTCTTAAGCTCTACGTGTGGCGGCATATTTTCATTATAAACAACTCTCAAAACAGGATATTTCATAACTCTTATGCATTGCGGTATGTGAATCGAAATATATGCAGTATCTATCAATATGTTACCTAGTCCGGATGCCAGACTGCTTGACGGACGGGCAGCTGTCTGCGTACTAACTCTGGTCTGAGGTCCGATTCCTGCAACGAATGGGATGGTTATCGAATCGTTATTGGTTACTGACAAATCGACATTTAACCCTTTTCCAAACAATATCGACATTTGACGACTTTGTTGCGAACGACTTTAGAAAAAATTGTGGGAAAAGGAAATTAGCTCGTAACGAGACATTTTTCCTTTTCCCACAAGATTTTCTACTCTTTCTGGAGAATATTGTTCAGTTTCATCACATTTTGAAATGTCGTCTGCAAACTAGAAAAGTTGTTGTTTTGGAAAGGGTTATATGATCTTTGTCATTAAGGTAGAATGGTATGTTCATCTTTGCGTATTCAATGTGTTATTCCATGGGTGTTATATTTCTATATGGTCTTTTACTCTAATAAGGACTTTACAGATGGATGTTTTTCGATTTAAGACGCATTAAAACCAATTCGTTCAAAGCACACTCAAGAAAATCTCAACCTAATTGTTATTTACATGTCAGCCATTTTTTCGGGACAGCCTGCCAGGCAAATGTTAACCAAACATTCCTCTATGTGGGAATTAATGACAAGTAAATGAAAAAAACCCAGCTGATGACGATGATAACGTGTATAAATTGAAATGTCCTTCAATTTCTGTAGCAATTGATTTCTACCTTTTTTCACATGTGTTTTCTTTCCATCTTTTGCTTCAGAGTAAAAATTAAACATTCTATACTAAGAAATATAAGTAAGTTCAGAACAACATTCCTTATTATTTCTAAATTGAGTTAAGCATTATTTCATAGTGACCCATCATTGGAACCGTCTCTCTGGGACGTTTCCAAAAATTTGTATCATATTGCAATGTTGTATTTTTGTTTAATGAAATAGCAATGCATATTAATTTTGACTTGCGCAAATATTTTCCCTACTTCGTTTCGTAAACCATTATCAAGACCTATACAATTGAGAATGCAGTGTTACACGTACAAACCATGTTTCATGACATTCCCCGAACTTGATAGACTAGTTACAGATTACCTTGAACTTGGTCGCATGCTTGAAGATAACAATCGGACGAATCCTCGCCGTGGTTGCCACAGAAACTGGACAGAACTGTCCTATCGTCGCTGGAGAGGCAGGTTCGAGTTCTGACACGGGTCCCTGTGCCGCATGTCCCTCTACACTCGCCCCATAGCGACCAGCTAGTCCAGGAGTATCGGGGTTGATACGGTGTGGGTTCTGGTAAACCAAAGGTTGACAGAATATCAATGTCCTTTACTCTTCATGCAATAAATCGGTGTCAATTTATTATGTATACGATCAACTTAGCTATTGATACATTCCTTACACACTCAGCTTTTAGGAAATACCATGATATAGATAGACTTAATCTCCCGAAAATTGCCCACAGTATTCATTGGTCACGAGATCTAAAATGAAATGGATGTATAAAAGTGATGAATTTCCAGACATTATTTCGACTGCAATTACGAAGATATAATGTCTCTGTACAAACCAAATGATCTATCAATAGCAAATTTTTAATCCGCAGATAACGCCAGTACAGAAATCGTTATCTATTAAGGCAGTTTTATTGTATTTTACAAATGACTCACGTGAGAATAAGTACTTTTAAGACTGTTCCCTACCTATTTGAAAGCATGGTGCTATTTTACAGTGAATCGCTTCGCTGTTGACCCCTCCCCCACAACCGCCCATCGAGTCCCGCTGTCCTGTTAAGCAACGCCTACTTCTGTACTTTGTTCCATCCCCACATGTCTTACTACAAACTGTCCATGCAGTCCAAGCCGTCCAAGCTAAAAAAGGATTAGAATATTGGTCTGTAAGAAACCGTCACCTCGAACGTAATGGTAGGTATAAGTCATCAAATAAGCCCCACTTCCGCAATTGTGCTGAGGGATGTAACGCTTTTTCTGATCCACAACTATATGGTAAATGACCCCCAACTTTCCTAAAGATCATTATTTCCCATTCACAATTTAATATAATATATAAAGGGTCAAAACTCCACCAAAATTAACAAAAAATCAAGTGGTCATTTGAAACACTCTGGGCTTCGTGTGCAAAATAGACGATTAAACTAAAAACGTTGTTGAGAAAGAATGTTAAACTGCAAAGATTCAACTTGTGATCCTACGTCGCCGAAACTTCATTCACACTTTGTCAATGGATTGATATTTATCATTTATGTAGTCTTTAACAGAAATCTAATTAAAACGCTTCGAGTTTGGTATTCTTAGCATGATGGTGTCACTGACATGTATATGACACAGATTCAACTAAGGGCTCTTTTGACCATGTCGTCTTTTAAACGTGTACATTAAAGGGCAACATAGTGTACCTGCTGAATGACATTCGCCTTCGTTACAGCGTGACTTCTCAACGTTGTTTCCCCCACAATCAGTTCCGGAGCACTCCCTTCGTCTGATCCGTGTCCCTTCCCCGCAAGATAAACTGCATTCAGACCACGATGTCCATCCAAGCCAATCTACAAAGTACGATTGTTTGGGACTTTGTGATTTACATGTATATGGGGTTTTACATCGCGCCAACATTATTTCAGTTATGTTGCGATGCCCGATTAATACATCTTTGGAAGAAGAGTCCAAGTCAATCTACAAAGCACGATTGTTTGTTTATCGTATGGGTTATACAGTGAAGCCTCGTTTATCCGGACCCCGATTATCCGAATGTCTCGCAATCCGAACGAAATTGTAAGGGAACGGAATTATTTGACCAGTTTGTTGCAGACAACTTTTGAAAACATTGTGGGAAAAGGAGATATTGCTCGTGACGAGCAATTTCTCCTTTTCCCACAATGTTTTCTGCCATATCAGAAGATTATTTTTGGGACGGTCGACAATTTGGCGTTTGCTAAAGTGTTATAAGTATACACGTGCATACAGACCGTTTATGTCTTAATGTGTATAAGAACATGCGCTACTTCATTAGTCCGGATGAATCGGTAATCCGGACATTTTGTGGGGAACGGACATGTTCGGATTAACGAGGGTTCACTGTATATTGGGTCAACAGAATATCAGTATTTTTGCTATGCCCGATTAACAATTCTTTGGAAGAAGACTCTAAGCCAATCTACAGATCACGATTGTTTGTTTAATGTATGGGTTTCATATTGGATCAACAGAATATCAGTTATTTTGCTATGCCTATCTAACAAGTGTTTAAAATATTGAACCATTGACTGCAAAAAATTGTGTAATAAGTAGGGAAATTAGTCGGAAAGGATAGCGTATTTGAGCCCAATTATAAATTCTTTGGAATAAGACTCCATCATTAACTGCAAAAATAAATAGATAAGTGGTATCGGCGTTCAACATTTTATATGGGTATAACATCTTGTAAACATTAATTCAGTTATATGTTGCGATGCCCGAATCTTAATGATGGAAGAAGACCACAAACTATAATGCCCATAAGGGCTTGTCAAGCAAGGTAGAACCATCGGTATTCCGTAAGTAATTCGGGAGTCTACTTTTCATGGAATCCAAATGGCATCGATGGCATTTGAACCAAGTTACATTTACGAAATTCTTTATATGTGGTTGTATGCTGGTTCAGAAAGTAGGCCTAAGTAGCAACAGGTGACAAACTGACATGAATCAAAAGAGCATTTCCTTGAGGACCTTTTTGTAGAAAGCTTACTATAACTAACTGTTACAAGTCGGTGAATTGAAAGGAATAGTGTATATGCAGTGTTAGTAAAAATAAAATCCAAACTACATGAACTGGTGCACTGAAAGCCTGTAGTGTGACACAAGTTCTATTGAAGGCTTTAAAAAACTTGCCGCAGTTTCCATGGTGTTTCATATTCTAATTTACCAGGTAGATCTTCACATGCTTTGTTAAAATGCCATGCTATAGGGTAAAATGAATGTTTTTGCGAACGTTTTAAGACGCATATAACTTACAGTCTTTATTACAGGACACCGGCTGTACACACCGTACACGTTCTGTCTCCACAGACTGACCTTGACATTGGTAGCTCTTGGTACAGTGGCGCATGCGCTCTCGTACACCATTCAAACCGCACGTCACGGAACATGGTTGCCATGGATTCCAATCTAACCAATACGGGACACCTTAAAAAATAAACATTGGGGTAACTAATGATATCTATCTCTATTTTTCTTATAACCATTAACGCCTGTTTCCAATTTTTCAGAGCGCCCCAAAAGCCGACAGTTCTCATTTATCATTGACAAATATTTTTCGGGAATCTTTATTCAATTCGGTTGGAGTCTTATAACGAAAATCTTCCGTTTCCCCAATCTAAGAAAAATCCTACATGAAATCCTTGGTTAGTGTGATGCATAATCAAACACAGACTTAAACGAATTTGATGGTAATTTATTAAATATCGAATCGATTATCAACAGTTTTGGCCGATGTTAACAACACTTTTGCCAAAAAGACTAATTACTCACCATCTGTCAGTACGAGCGCGAAGAAATAGTCCCGACATCTAAATCCACCGTCGTCAAACACTAGAAAGTAGGTCCCTCGGTCGGATTCCATCAATAGCTGTAGACTGAAGCGGATCGTCCCATTATCAAGCATATCATGATAAGCCCTCGTCCCGTAAATGCCGTTATTAATTTGGGGAGGTGTCTTGTCGAATACGGTCATGACGGTATGGTTATTTGGGTTCACCAGGCGGTAGGAACCACATTGTGCAAAGGGAGGTAAGTAGAATACCGCAGCACCGCCTGTCTTGGCCTTTATTTCGGTACCTAAGGTAAGAAAAATGGAAAAGTGTACACATAGAGGCCTATTCAATAGTACTATCCAGGGTGGTGGTACCTAGAAAGGATGGCAGATTTAATACGCATCCTGCTATATTATCCAGGGATGGCAAAATTAATTGTCAAGATTGTCCAAAAGCCTGGACGGACAAGTGAGTTTTAAGAAAATTTCAACATATGACCATTATAAGGACACGTGCAGAAACAGATTTGGCTCTTTCACATTCAACAGTTGATCAAGCAAGGGATCTTCCTCCATTCAGGATTAGTCAGGGAATGCAAATGGGTGATGTTTTAGCCCTTTCCCAAACAACAAACTTTTGACTGTCCCAAGTTGAAAAAGTTTGCAGATTAAATTTCAAAATGTGACGAAATTGAAAAGTGTCATTCAGAAAGATCAGAAAACCTTGTGGGAAAAGGAGAAATTGCTCGTTACGAGCAATTTCTCCTTTTCCCACAATGTTTTCTAAAGTTTAGTCGTCTGCAACAAAGTGGTCAAATGTCGTTATTGTTTGGGAAAGGGTTAAGAAAAACACTCTTTATTTCTCATATTCCAGATAAAACTAAATTGTTTCTTATCCCAGCATTCATGTATGATGAAATTACGCCCAAATTAGTCGTCTTTAACTGGCATATTTAGTCTTTATTTGTAAAGAAAAACTTCATTCGCAGTTATGTTGCATCTTTTAGACTGATGACAAATCGGATACTAAAAGATACGGTGTTTGAAGGTGCTTGTTCGAACATAAGATCATTTGCAGGTCAAACGAAAACGTCATTGAAACAATACGTTCTTTTGTATTACCAGGGCTTTTTTTCCTTCAATTGGGAAGAGGCCCAAGCCTGTTGAATTTGGGAAATTCAATCGCTGAAATTGCTGAATTGGGAAGCCTAAAAGTTGGTATGACTTTGAGTTTTGGGGAAAACTGTATGATTTTAAAGAAATTTCCAATTGAGAAGGTGCCTTTTATGAGAGTCTGTTAGATAATGCAAAAAAGCATTACGGTGTCATATCTAATGTAAAATGGTTGCTGAACAAATAGTTGAAACAAGTTGATTCACTATGTGTCAATTTTTGTATCTACAGACGTTATGCGATGGATACTGAACAGAAAATTGATTCAAAATGTTATAAATAACACCAATTTTTAGGAATGATCACATTGAACGGATCTTACAAATAATGATTAGAATACACCTGAAACATGGATATACATTTTATCCTGTCACTAGTGTCATTTTGGGACCGATAACTAAGTACATTATCAGGTTAATCTTGAACAATAAGGTTACATTCAATACTTGGAACTTTTACTAGATAGAATGTTAGCAAATAGCCGCATAAAATTAAAGACAACTTTTAATGAGACCGAAATTTGATAAACTTGGAAGGATAACAATAACAATAATTAGAATTTCGTTATAAAAAATAATAATTTCGTTATAAAAATAATAATTCTTCGGCGACAGTCCTTTAAAGATTAATTGAAATTTTATACAATATAAGATGGGAAAAAAATTCAACATTGCTTTCAAATTCAATATTTTTTTAAAACACTTTGATGAGATGAATTGTCGCATTTAAAAAATGTATAATTTTACAGGTCGTCATGCTAGCGACCCAGGCTATTGGAGCTACTCGTAACGTTTTTGGCTAATATAAACATAAATATATTCAAATAAATATGTCAACACTTGATTTACTTACATATTCGAATTGGAAATAATCCTCCTAAAAAAAGTATTAAACACAATTTGTTTAAATCCATTTTTTTAATGAAAATCCATAAACTCAATCAAAACGGTCTTTGACGTTTTGCGAGGGCATTACATTACAATTACTTATCTGCGTTTCAAGCAACAAGGCTCTCGCATGTGCTCCAACGCTGGAATACTTCCTTACTATCTCGCATGTTCTCGTTTGCACGAGATTTTCATTCAAGTTACAAGTAACATCGACCAAGCCGAATTCGAGTGTACAATCTAAGTAAACTCTATAACTACGAATTAGTAATCGTAACTTTGCCCGATAGAAAATCGTTGGTCAACATATGCACACTATATACCATTAACAGAATATAACACGTGCAATAATTTATCCAACAAGAAGAATTGTAATTTATGATTGAGCGTACGTCAAGATTGTTTTGGCATTTAGGAAATCGTCTGGTTTATAATGTTTTTAAATATTATCTATTGACACGACATATGTATAAAGGAAAGTGTTCAAATCCTGATCAACCACTTACAAACTTGGCGATATAAGCATATGATTAAAGGATGTTTGCTTGAATTGAGAGCGCATCGATTATCCTTGACATATATCAATAGTCATTCTAATGAGAAACGTAATTAGTCACGGCACCATTTCCTAGAACACTTCTTAATGAACCAGATGTAGTTCAGGAAACACGTATGCCTCTGACAAAGCTTATGGAAAGTTTCAACAGACTAAACCTAAACATTGCCAGGTCATGAAATAAGATAACGGTATTTGGTAGCGACAACAATATAGAAATTGAAATGCTCCCGATCTTTCGAGCTCTTGACATGAAAGAACCATTCTCGAAGGAATCATCATGCACAACCCTTATAATGCTGGGTAATTTTCTTAAAATAGATTTGCGTGTCTTCTGTTTTCCCAAACTTTAAATAGCTGCTTATTTATTATGAGGAGAGATACTCCGAGTAGCAAACATGTTAGATCGCAGGCCAGTCGCCGAATTACATGGCGGATGTCCTGGATCCAACCTGTTTGCAATAGCATGAAGTCGGTTCAAGCACTATAAGGGAAAACCTACGTCTACTAATGTACATGTTTAAAACCCATCACATTATTCTATTTAATGACTAACCTGTTTGACCAGTTTCAAAATGCAACAAATTGAAACAGTTCCAAACTTAAAGCGAGAGCAGACGAAAATTTAAAGGCTCTGCACTTCGCATTTTCTTTGCACAAAAAATATGGTAACAAACGGGTGAATTGGTCATTAAAAAGCATCATGGCATAAAGATTAGTTGTCCTTAACGTCTTCTGTAGAAGACAGGTTAAGTTGACGGATTATTTATTAAGAGGTTAATTAAGAGATACTTGACATTACATACAGCGACATGTAAACAGCAACTGTGGCATATGAACATGGACCCGGATGCAAATCTATAATAGGATAACCTTTCCAATGGTCTCCCAGAAACATTCTGAAACTACAGATAATGTGGAAAGTCTTAAACAGATTGTTTCTTAAGCTTTTTGGTCTAAACCCCACACCATTGACGCTCAGTCGACGGTTGGCGAGAGATACAATAAAGCCAGTAGTTTGAAACAAAAAGGAAATTATACGGAACAAGGGACTTGTCGTAAAACGGTAGTTTTTCAATTAGTTTGAATAAGTATTAGATATAGGAGGCATAGAATATAACCTTTGTTTTCGGACAAATTAGTTTCAAAGTAGAAATATTATAAAGTAAAAATATACAATTCCCCATATGTAGTTCTGGCCAATGTGAAATTAACGTTTCGCTCTAACGTTGTCAATAACAAATAACAATAAAATGTGTTGAAACTGACATATCTCCAAGTTCAAAGCGCTTTTAGAAACAATACTAGCACGTCCTGGGATAAGAGGACTTTGGTTGACATGAGTCAGGGTGCTCAGTATGTTCATTGAGAGACATAGGAAAACTTGCTATACATACCTCTGGTTAATCAAAGTGAATAAATGAATGAATGGTGTTTAACCCTTTCCCAAATAATAACGACATTTGACTACTTTTTGCAGAGGACTCTGGAAAACATTGTGGGAAAAGGAGAAATTGCTCGTAATGAGCAATTTTTCCTTTTTCCACAAGGTTTTCTGATTTATCTGAAGAATACTTTTCAATTTCATCACATTTTGACATGTCGTGTGCAAACTTACAGTCCAAAATTTGTTGTTTGGGAAAGGGTTAAGGCGCATCCAGAGCCAAGGTCATTTACAGTGATTTCTTTTCTAAATTAAATCAATGGGTTTTTTTAACCAAAACTTAAAAACCAATTGGTTTTTCTATAGAAAAATGATTAAAATGAATGAAAGTAATGAGTTTTTAGGAAATTTTATGAGATTTTTGGGCCCAAAAATTATCACTGCATTTATCACGCATTATGATGATGTTGGTAAACGTATATTGAAGCATTGAGAGGCTAAACTATCTTTATCTTATGAAAAATAATGGTTCATTAAAATAAATAACTGTTATGGGTACTTTCGTAAATTCGTTGTAATTGTTATAAACATTACATCAACATCATAATCAGCATGATAATTATTGTCATTATTGCTTATCTGTTTTCACATGGCTTTGAGGTCGCCTGTAACACTGTTCCGGCAACACAGCGTCAACCTAGTATCTATAAGGAGTGGTTGATCCAATGAATGAATGGTGTTTTATGGCGCATATTCAGACCAACAACAGGCGCCAAAACAGCATAACACAATATAGTTTAGTAACAAGGAGTATTTGTTTGTATGGAGTTTACATCGCGTCAACATATGTTTCGATGCCCGACTCATAATGGTGGAGGAGGACACATCGGCATTCCGTCAGTCCGTCGGGAGACTGCCTCAGTGCCTCTCATGAAAATCCAAATGGTGTCATCAGGATTTGAACCCTTTATGAGAGGGCCAAGTGAGATCAAGCTATCCTTTTGTCGTAATGTTTTCTAAAGACAAATTCGTAATAGTGAGCTATGATAGAGTAAAGGGTTGAACGGAAAGTAAACAGACACGCACGACCACTTGACCAGAATGATGAAGAAAACAATTGTTATTTGAGGACCATCCTCAATATCCCTTCATCCGACTTACACTGTAAGTCTGATGAATATGGCATTGGTTTTAGTATTCTAGTAATCTATTATTTTATCTATTTGGGTTTTTGTATCGCACCAACATTGATATAATTCTTTGATTTTTTCCGCTCGCTCTACACAGTCAAGCGAGTCTCCCTACTTGGTGGTATTCTTCACGTCCCCTACGGAGATCAGTTCTGCTCATACAAATACTAATTAAATTAATTTGACTAGATCGGGATATATTTTCATTGAGATGATTTTGCATTGGGCAACATTTCCCGCCAGAAAATAAAAGGCAATATTCACCATTAAGGGGGGGGGGGGGAATTGATAAATAAAAGGCAATATTCACCATTGAGGGAGGAGGAGGAGGAGGAGGGAGGAGGAGTGAGGAGGAGGAGGAGGAGGAGGAGGAGGAGAGGAGGAGGAGGAGGAGGAGGGAGGGAGGAGGAGGAGGAGGAGGGAGGAGGAGGGAGGAGGAGGAGGAGGGAGGAGGGAGGGAGGAGGGAGGAGGGAGGAGGAGGAGGAGGGAGGGAGGGGAGGAGGAGGGAGGGAGGAGGGAGGGAGGGAGGAGGAGGAGGAGGGGAGGGAGGAGGAGGAGGGAGGGAGGGAGGGAGGGAGGGAGGGAGGAGGGAGGGAGGAGAGAGGAGGAGGGAGGAGGGAGGAGGAGGAGGAGGAGGAGGAGGAGGAGGAGGAGGAGGGAGGGAGGGAGGAGGAGGAGGGGGAGGGGGAGGGAGGGAGGGAGGGGAGGAGGAGGGAGGGAGGGAGGGGGAGGGAGGAGGGAGGAGAGGAGGAGGGAGGGAGGGAGAGGAGAGGAGAGAGGGAGAGGGAGGAGAGAGAGGGAGAGAGAGAGAGAGAGAGAGAGAGAGAGAGAGAGAGAGAGAGAGAGAGAGAGAGAGAGAGAGAGAGAGAGAGGAGAGAGGGAGGGAGAGAGAGAGAGAGAGAGAGAGAGAGAGAGAGAGAGAGAGAGAGAGAGAGAGAGGAGAGAGAGAGAGAGAGAGAGAGAGAGAGAGAGAGAGAGAGAGAGAGAGAGAGGGGGGGGGAGCACGAAACCCGTTTCATAAAATATGTGTTACTTTTTACTTATATGCGTATTTCCTTGTTTTTGCACGCAACTCCCAAGTTCAGTGCCTTGGTTGTGTATACATGGTATTTCATTCATTAGCCATTTGAATGCAGACCTGTATGAGATTCGGTGTACGATTTTAATTGAGTACGAATGCAGTGAAGTTTCCCGCCATTCTCGCAGTGATCTCCCTTCCGTACAGGTAACGAGAGATCGAGGAAGGTCTTGGCTTCAAGAGTTCGAATCCTCAGGGAAGCAGCGTCCACTTTGCGACCATACAGTCAACTTGACAGCTCCGGATCATCGTATGTTTGTTCTAAAATTTCTCTAAATGCGACGAAACTCTGGCTTTTTAATTAAAACTTAAGGTAAATCATGTTTATGCTCCCTTACCTTACATTAAAAGGTTGGCAATGACCTATACTTCTGTTTAATGGATTACACGCATTGTGGTATACTGTTATAGAATAAATTGGACTTTTCCCTGCACGATAAAGTGTCCACAGAAACTCAGCCGAAAATTGTTAGGAATATGTCAGGACCAAGACTCCCGCGACCAAAATCAAAGTACTCCCGCGACCAAAATCAAAGTACTAACAGAACGGCAGGTAAATTGAAAGTGGAAAATAAGTCAGTTAGATAATTTCTTTGCCAGTGATCATAAACCTCGTGATTCCAAATTTATAGAGAACTTAAAATACAATAAGAATAAAGAACTGGTAGCAAAAGAAACCCTGCAGATGAAATACAAAGTTTTTTGTCTTCTAGAAACAAATTTATAATTTAAAGGAAATAAGCAGAAAAACCTCCAAATAACCACATATTTTCAATTAAAGCACTTTGGCAAAGCTACGCTTGTAGTTCTGGAACCGAATTAATTGGTGGCTGACCTTTGATCTAACCTAATGTTCCTCAAAATTAAGCAAATATTTTAGTTTTTGGAAAGCAGATGACACAAAAAACAATCTTTAGAAAATTACCCAGCATTCTAACGATTAACAGCAAAATTAGTTGACCTGAAGTAATAAGGGAAATGTCTAACTGATTTTGAATTTATACTTTCAGGTGTGAAGGTAGATGAACAATACCAGAAGTATAAGAATTTCAACAAAAGCAATCTTGAATACAGCATCTAGTAAGCAAGACTTAAAGTAAAAACTAAAAACCCTGAGGTTTTGGTATCTTTAGAACACAAAATCAATCTTAATATGGAAGCTGATAAGCCAGAAGGTGGTTGTGTTGTTAAATCAGCAGTAACAAAAAATCCAACACTGATGGTATACAAGGAGCTCCAGTATATAAATGCGACTTTTGTGATGAGAAATGTGGAACCAATTCTGGGATGGTCACACATTTGAACAAGTCAGGTCATTTCACTGCTTGTAAGATTGATCTTGACAAATCCAGTATGTAATGAAATGTTCAAAACTACATATTCATGTGCATTACATCACAGATTACAGCATGATAAGTTTGGTAAGCTTGTTTACGGTGTGGCAGAAGTTCTCGAGAAGCAGGAATTCCCAAATCCATTTTTCTCGTGTAAGTGCCCAGTCTGTGGGGAAACCAGTCTAAAGCATGCGACAGAGCATAAAGGTCGGCCGAAAAAACATTCAAATAAACGAAATGTGTGGAACAATTGGCTGATACAGCATTACAGACAGAAAAATCATTATCCGTTTGATTTCAGTGCCGGAGATTGTTGTTTCCTATGCACTGAGTGTGATAAAGGATTGGATGACAGCTTATTCCGAGCTTAGTCCCATCAAGTTAAACACCAGAAGTTACCTTACTCGCAAGACATGAAGCTTCGAGTAATACAAACTGGCAAAGTTAAGGTGATTGACCTTCCATCAATCGATCTCACATCAAATGTTTCATTGAAGGAAATCCGATGGAATGAAACGAAAAATATTAGAGACAAACATACTGCTGATGAAAACCTAGATCGTTCTGTCGCAGAAGCAGATAATAATAATGATGGTGAGTTAGATTCAGACCCCGGCATGGAAATGGATGATCAAGACGAAGAAATGAATAAAAAACGCTCAACTGATGGGGAACAAGCTCAATTGGTTTCTTCCAACAATAACCAAGGAACACCCTCAATGGAAGCAGGTGATGCACAAGAAAAGATGACAAGTTCTATGAATACAGATAAGCCTAGGCTGGAAAGTAACCTTGATCTAGCTGGTGAATACATGTTTCTTTGTGATTATTGCGAAAGAATTGACAAAAACAAAGATGTTATCTATGAACATCTACTGAAAGACTTTCATAGTTCTGCTAGCATTGTACAAGTTGATATCGATGGTAAACCCTTGATTGTATTTGAGCAAAGATCTGTGCAAAATTATAGAGCAGCATATAAGAAGAATGTTTCAGCCTGTCCTTTTGAAGGTTGTCACATGTTATTTCCCGATATATATCAGTGCAGTATGCATGGTAAAGTTTTCCATGAGTGTAGTGAGAATATATATGGGATCTCTGAGATAAAAGCCTCATCAGAACTGCAGTGTACAGCCGAGTTAATTTGTGATATTTGTAAAGTCACATTTACTAATGGGTTCAAGTTCAAATCCCATTTAGACAATGCTAATCACCATTGGCAAGGGTATGACATATTAGCTCCTTCAGAGAATATTGTCAGACATTTCGTGTGTCTCTATTGTGAAATGGTAATAGATACCTATTTCACTGCTGTGAACCATGTTAGGACTAATCACCATTTCAAATCTATTCATAACCTCTATACAATCAAAGTCATTCAAACTGATAAGGTGGTCAAAAAGCTTCCTATGCTGCCTTTCTCTTCTCATTTAAATGCAGCCTCTGATTTTGAACTCATCAGTAAATTGAAGGAGTCTGGTCGGAAAGAGCATAGGAGGAAGTTTCAAAAAGAAAAGGCGAACTTTAATAACAAGCAGCACTCTAAGAAAAAGAAAAAAGGGCAGTCTGTGGCTTAGTGAATAGAGTACACATGTTTGATGTTACATCATTCACATGGCTACATTATACATTGGTTGACTATTAGAATGCTGGGTTATATTCTAGAAATAAGTTTTTGTTTCGTCTGCTTTCCAAAACTTCAAGTATTTGCTTAATTTTGTTAAGGAAAGATACTCAGAGTAGCAAACAGTTTAGATCATAGACCAGCCACCAATTTCTTGGCGACTGGTCTGTGATCGAACCTGTTTGCATAAGCATAAAGTCGGTTGCAGCACTATAAAAGTTAAAATCCTGGTTATAGTTTAACCTTATTGGCAGACACGTTTTCATCAATATGAGTTGGACATTGCAACATGAATTAAATATGTTGATGGGATGCAAAACCCATATGATTGAAATGAAAAGGTTAATTAAATATTGGATAAAGAATTTAAGAAATTATATTCTTTGAAGTTCTGATTGTCTAGATGACTACGGTATTGCATTCTATTGTACACACCATTTCAAGAATAGATAGACATATCCTATTTTGTGGGACTTCATAAGAGTTGTCTTGATAAACCCTCATGGTGCTGGAACCAACTTCATGCTTATGCAAACAGGTTAAATCTAGGCCAGCCGCCAACCGAATTTGCGGTTGGCCTGAGATCTAAACTGTTTGTTACTGTGTCAGTGTGAGTATCTTTTCTCAACAAATTTAAGCAGAAACAGAATTTTAATGTATGAAAAGCATACATAAATCCATTTTTAGAAAATTACATCACCATTTATGAGTACATTGTATTTTGTAAATATAAATTGTATTTGACAGCAAGTGATAAGTTGATTGAAAAGATCATTTGTCAATTAATAATTTGTTGTTTAGGGTAGGGTTATTTCTTGTTATTTTTTGGAGTTACATTGTAATTGGTTTTCCTTTTTATCTTTTTTGACTAGATTGGTTTTGTTAGACACAAAACTTCAATTAAAAATTTGTATGAGTACATCCATTGATTGAAGAGAAATAGACTATTTTTCAATACTAACAAGGTTTGTTCTTTCTTGTAGCAGTCAATCATTGAGTCTCCTCCTGAATGATTGTTCCACTTCACAAGGTCTTTGTTTAAAATAAAGAATTCCCAAACAACAAATTTTGGACTGTCCCAAAGTGAAAGAGATTGCAGACGACATGTCAAAATGTGACGAAATTGAAAAATATTCTTCAGATAGAGCAGAAAACCTTGTGGGAAAAGGAAAAATTGCTCGTTACGAGCAATTCCTCCTTTCCCCACTATGTTTTCTAAAGTTGCTGCAATAAAGTAGTCATATGTTGTTATTGTTTGGGAAAGGGTTAAATCATTCGTAGTGGCTGTTTAAGGCACGTTGGCTGCTTAAAAGGGTGGCTGCTTAACACAAGTAAGACTGTACAGTATTGAACTGACCCCATGCTGTTATCATATTCAGAAGAAAGCATAGAAACAAAATGAGTCATATTTTTTATATATGTACTACTGTACTGCAGTTGTATTAAGACTAGTATGTATGGATTAATCTGTCAAGGTATTTTTTCCATGCATTTTTGTTATACTCACTTTATTGCAATGAATTGTTATTTCATGGTTGAGTTTGCCTGCTGGTGTTTGTACTTAGAATGTCTGCTAGAACCTTTACACTCTGGAAAAGTTGCTTGCATGCTTCATGTGTGCTTTTTGGGCTGCCACCTCTTACTCATTTGAGATATTTAACCCTTTACCAAACAATGAAGACATTTCACCAGTTTGTTACAGACGACTCTGGAAAACATTATGGAAAAAAGAGAAATTGCACGTTACAAGCAATTTCTCCTTTTTCCATAACGTTTTCTGTCCTATCAGAAGATAGTTTATCAATTTCATCACATCTTGAAATGTGATCTGCAAACTCTTTAAATTAGGGAGTCAAAAATGTGGCGGTTGGTACAGGGGTAAATACATCAGCAGCAGATGATGATAGTGCTGTGTTGGTGCCCTTATTTAAAGACACTTATACCATCAATTAGATTTTAAGTTCATTGTACACGGGAGAGAAAATTTTCAAGTCAAAATAAATTGTTGGAACAATGCTGTTTTTGTATTGTAGTTTTGTATTCAGTTAGAAGTAGTGATTGAAAGCATGATTAACTCAGGAAGCATCAATCTTTCTAAGTATGTATAGTTTATATAGGTTTGTAGAGGCTGTATACATTGAGTTAGTATGTAGATAAATGGTTTTGGGATCTATTGTATGAAGACTGTACATTCTTGGATATATTAACGCTTCCTGAACTATTTATGCTTGCAATAGTTACTTGGCGGCTGGCCTGGATCTAACCTGTTTGCATAAGCATGAAGTCGGTTCCAGCACTAGAAGGGTTAAGCAAAAAGTAGGCTAGTTCTATAGAAAGATACTCCAGCAAGATACTCATCAGTAATTTGGTCAGTAAAGTGACTAGCAGACTAGCCTGTCAATTTTGCTCTATTACGCCGATGGCATTTGGTCAATTATGCTCATCCATCCGTGAAACTTGATTCGACATTTATTTTCTCCTTTTCCCACAATGTTTTTTAAAGCCGTCTGCAACAGTGGTCAAATGTTACCGTTTGGGAAAGGGTCAACCCAAGGTCCTGGGGTGAGGGTACAGAACTCCATGACAAACCCACTCTCCTCATGGGCACAAAGTACAGTGGCTTTAAAGTCTTTCAATTTTGGGGCATTCCCGTTACCTCACCCTTTACCAAACACCAAACTTTCAACTGTCCCAAGTTAAGAGTTTGCAGATGACATTTCAAAATGTGATTACCTTGAAAAATAGTCTGAAAGGGGAGAAAACATTGTGGGAAAAGGAGAAATTACTAAAAACAAATATCAACATCAGCTATGTCAACATTCCATGATTTTACATATGAATGCAATGGCACAGTTAAGAGTCAACTTGGATACAAGGTTGGTCAAATACGAGAAAGATCAATGAACGAGCCCAATTTTCTAAAATTCTAAATGTAGCTATCTATGGGTAGTCAATAGGAATGTTCAATGACAAAAAGAAACGCTTTTCAATTTTTGTACCTTGCAGCCGTTTTATTTTACCCGCTACATGATGTATATAGTACGTACAAAAATGACATGTTTTGAAATAAACTTTCAATTTTTTTTTGTTAACCATTTTACTGTGGTTCAAGTACTTTCAAATAATGATTTACATGTAAATGACCTTGATAGATTAATGCAGTACTAGCGTACCTCTAGTAGAGTGGCAACACTTGTATTGCATGAATCTTTCATTGTGAAATCTAGAACATGATTGCCAACAATCTAAAATGGACAAATGGCCCAACTCAACTCATATCCAGTCTACTTTGCCTACATGCACTGCAACTTAATTATAGAATAAAAATATGTTTTCATCCATAGAAGTAAACAACTTATGAAGTCTTGCATCAAGGCTTTAACTAGTTGTTTCTTCACCTGAACATGCCAGAAAGTAGCTCTGGATCTGAAATGTGCCTGCCATGTTGTCAAAAATTGCTGGAATAAATGCACTTTCCTGATCTTTACAATCACTTGTTACTATTAATTATTGTTACTCAAAATATTGAAAATGACAATCTGTCAACATTGAAATGAACTCATGTCATGTATTGGTTCAACGACAGGTGAGGTCTTTAAGGTTGCGCGCTTCCGAGACGTTATCAAGGTCAACCAGCGCACCGTACAAGAGGAGATAACTGGGTTACTGTGTGCACCTTTTTGGAAAGAAATTCTGAAAGGTTATTCAAGCGCGCATTTAACATTTGTGTTTGAAGAACCAATTTCTTACAGAAAAAGATGGACAAAATATAATAAAATATAAAAAACATACAAAAATGGATGAAAAACTGAACACTTTTGGTATTTAACGCCAACCTTTGTGAAATGACACGCAATAGCATGTCAAATGCGGTTGGCATAAGTGTACAAAAGGTACTCAATTTTTGTATCAAGAATCTTGTTGAACAGAGATAAGACCTGACCAGTCAATGACTTTTGCTAAACTTGGGCTACTCCTTTAATTGAAGAGCAAGCATGATTCAGTATGACCTGGTTGGCCCATCTTTGTTCAACATAAAAATTACATAATCATAAGCAGCTGTTTTATTGTACTTATAAGAATGATTTATATTTCTCATCACTGCCAAAGGATGAGAAACATTTGAATTTTAAGATTTTTTTTTTATAATTTCTTTCCTTTTAACTCTATTTGCCCAAAGTAAGGTTGGGTAAAAATACAAGATACATATACTAACTTGTTAGTAATGATCAAATTTCTTAATTGGATATAAAATCCAAATTAAATCACCAGGAAGTAATTTCTTTGTTAAAACACGTATAAAAACCTGCTAGTGTGTAGCTTTCTCTCTTTGTCATACATGTATATCCATTGAGATAGATTCTGCACATACAACATTCATCTAACATTCTGAACACAGCAACATTTGTTCATTAACTTGTAAAACACATTTCTAAATGATTTAATTTGGGCTGCAACATGTCACTTCAAACCTCTTTCCATCAACCCCACCAGCCTCCCTTTCAGAGACCATCAAATCAATGACATTGGCACTTTACAAGTGAGGGACTTACACATGTACAGCACAAAGTCATATACAGAAGGCACATGAATCCTGCAGTACTTGTTCGTGAGTCACTGCTTGGATTCCCCTCGATTATCTCTATGCCATTTACACTGTCTCTTCTTGGAGGGCCAGCCCATTCGCCAGCTTGTATGAAGTGATCACACTTTCGCTTTCTCTAGACCTTGTTTGGTGGAATACTATTCAGAAGATGGGTCAATCCTAGGAATGGAACTTCCAAGTTACAAACCAGAAAATCTTTGTTCGAATAGTTGGAAAAGGTTACAGAACTTGCATAGGATCAGAACAGTATAAAACCAAACCTTTCATGCTCTCTTAAAGCGGTCTTCCAACAATAACCTCAACCATAACAAACTATTCCTACAGAAAGCTGTTGAGGACCACTGCAACATCTTTCTAACACATTAAAAAAAATAAAAATGGATAAAAAGGTACAAGCAATGGTCCCAAACAGCTTCGGTCTCCCCTAAAATGTCAAGACCAGTCCGCCGTAAAACTGTCTTTCAATATTTTGAATTAAGACCCAATTAACAATAACAACCGTTAACAACGTTTTCTCCAGGTGCAGATTAATTTTTCCTTCCACCCTGCTGTCTGCGTCCTTGGTAACGCATGTTAGGAGGGTACATTGGGTAACCGCCACGGTCCCAGCCTCCACGCTGTTGCCATGGTTCTCTGTAGCCTTGGTTTCCGTACCATGGGGGAGGAAGGTAGTAGTCATCGTAGTAATAATTGGCAGGGCCTGAAATCACAAACAAAACCATGTCTTGATTCTAGCGTAATAAAGAAACCAAGTGGCAGGAATGGTTAATCATGCAATGTCAACAATTTTTCAATTACGATATGGCTTTCCTGAATACACCAGTACTACGCTAGGGCTCTGTCAAGAGTGACTTGCCAAAGGACATTCAAACAATACATATACAAGAGGTATGGGTAGATCTGAACCCTGAACCACAAGTTCTAAGTCCGTCACCTTAACTATGCAGCCACACAGGACCTTGAGGTTATAATAACACACATGAAGAACTCATTGAAACATCTTGTTGAAAGGCAAACAAGACTTTTGGTCCAATTGCAATTCAGAAATTTCCTGATCCCATTAGCAATTTATTAGATATTCTTTTTATATGCACATCATGGTTGTAGGTAGAGCATAACTTAACTGCAAAAAAGGCTGGTCAAGCCAAGGCCATTTGGTTATTCTTTTAGTCAGCAGGAGGCCTAACTCTTATGAAAATCCCATTCTAAAACATGTATGCAGTCAAATGTTAACATCAATCCATTCCTTGCTTATGAATAACTCAAAGCATGACATATTATGATGTTTGGAGATGTTTTTAAAACCCTTCAATTAGTCCTATACTGTAACAATTCATAAGAATCTTCTTGACAAGATTATTCTATTAATGAGTATCAACAACATAAGAGTAATTTCCTAGATTCCTGCCCTTAACTTATGTAGTAAATGACCCCCTTTTGGATATGACTCCTGAAGATCATTAATTTCAATTCACAGTACCATATATCATCTGGAGCTACAAGATGTTAATAAATATGAGTCTGTTTAAAGCACTCACCCCTCATGTTGTAGGCATACTGTTTAGGATAAGCCTTTGCCACTTTCACCCAGGTGTCTCCAACCTTGATCTTCTTGAACACTGAAAATATGGAAGCATGAAGGAGTTAAAAAAGCATGAAGGAGTTAAAAATGTGTCTTCAAAGAGTGAGTTTTTATTGGCAAACATGATTACTACAGGAGTATTTGCATTCCCCCCTACCTAACAATCTTTTAGTAATTAAACAAAATCCCATAATAGGAAAGGGATTAACCATTAGAATGCTGGGTAATTTTCTAAAATAGATATTGTCTGCTTTCCAAAACCTTAAATAACTGCTGTATTTTGCCGAGGAAACATACTATGAGTAGCAAACAGGTTAGATCAAATTTACTTGGCGGCTGGCCTGGATCTAACCTGTTTGCATAAGCATAAAATACGTCCTAGCACTATAAGGGTTAAAAGAAGTTGTCTGTAGCGAGCAATATGATCTTTCACATGCACTATTTCAAAACCATAAAGACAAATCCTATATTGTGGGACACTCATTTGAATTGTCTTGAGACAATTATCATGAGTTCCCACAATATATGGTCTTGAGATGTGATCAAGTCTGTCACTAACCCGTTTCATAAATATTTGTAGGAGGCTGACTTGCAAAAAATGTAGGTGGTAGTATGGGGACCTCATAGGTAGAGTTATCATTAAACTGGTCAAAGTAACCAGGGTTTCCGGTCAAAGTAGCCTGGGGGAAATCCTCAGCCCTTCATGAGATGTCTGCCTCACCAGAAGCTTAAATCATCATAGCGAAATGAAAAACTTACAGTTAAACCTATCAACTGGATCTTGGTCATCAAAATCGATGAATCCGTATCCCTTGTAGGCTTTGGTGTCCTTATCCTTCACAATTTTGATGTCTGTGATGTTTCCATAAGGGCTGAAGGCCTCCTTCAGTTCTTTCTTCAGGTCTTCTTCCTCGAGCTCCTTGTTAAAGTCCTTGAAATACAGTTTCTTTGTTGCCCAGTATTCTTGCTGTAAAAGATTATAGAACAGAAATATAGAGTTTATTTTGTTGTCCAGTTCTCTTCCGATAAGGGTACAAGTACCAGTATTCTTGCAGTAACTTAGCATGGAATAATAATACCTTTCAACTTATAAAAAACTCATTACCTCATATTTACTATTTATTAAATCAATTTATTTAGTATTCAAATCAGACGAGAAAAATTGATTACTGGTTCTCTTTTTGATATTAATTAGCTACAAATATACCACAGAAGAAAGGAAACAAGTTGCACACACATAATTATCTGCTTTTAAGAAAGATGTAAAGTTTAGTTAGCAATGTTTGTTCCTTAGTTTTTATTCTCAAAACACTTAAACATCAAAGGCCAGAGTAGCCTGAACTGCGTCGCAGTATGGTCTGAGAGGTTTGTGCGTACAAATGGATTTGAAAGAAATCTAAGGGATTTTTGAAGACAAACCAACACTTTTTTGTTGAATAGCAGAAATCAAAATAGAAGTAAAAAAAGACATGTCCCAGTACTCCAGTGGTACTCAAACCCAATGCTCTAATCAAATGAAAAGTATCATTCCAGTTATCAACAAAATAGATATTGTAGACGAAAACAAGCATTTTTAGTCAAGATACCAATCTACAAGGGGCCACAGTCACAAGTTATTTAACAAACACTGCAGCACAAATGCAGCTTCAGTCAGAGATCATTGAAAAGTTTTAAAAGTGCATTAAATATATACTGGGTTAAATGCCATATCAAAGGCATGCCTGAGTGTTACGAACAGGAACCGGAACACAAGAAAAAGGATCGGAGAGATGCAAGTCTAAAAAATGATCTCAACAACAAAGTAAACAATCATATCTAATCTGGGTGATATTTTTATCTACTCAACAATACCTACATTTAGTGTTTCTTCCAGGATTTGAAACAATAGAGGTATTTCCCCAATACATTGGGCAAAAGGTGATAATAGATCTTTTTCATTTTGCCATTGTAAAATGCACATGCTCACTTCATGGTCAGTAATGGAAACGAAAAACACGGTGTATTTCCCGGCTTTTAAAGAAACATCAGGCAATATTTCTTTTTCTTTCTTATAATAAAAAATGAAAGATTTTTTGTTTAGTATGAACCATCCTGTTCAATTACAAAATCAACTTTCAAATTAAAGTAACGGCTTAAATGTGATAATTAATGTCGTTTTTTATTTCATAACAATATTACTGCAAAGAATCGGGAGCCGTACTTTCACTTCACTAAGCGTACTGGTTCCCAACCCTTTGGTAACCAAACAAACGAATCGGAAACCTATAACTGAAATTGGGTCATGGGTTTCTGAAACAAAATAAAATCGCTGATAACTATCAGTTTTCCTTCATGAATGTTTCTAAGCCGTTTCTGGCACAAGGCTTGTTGTTAAAAGAAGTTTGCAAATCATAAAAAATAGGGACTTTGTTCTGCACTGAGTAAAAAAATACTGGGGATTCCTTTAAAGATGGGGAAAATCCCAAGGCCTAGATACGGGTGCTATGGGAACGTGTCAAGACGGCCCCATGTCAAAACGTCCCGGAGATCGATGATAACGGCCATGGAATGGTCAAAACAGCCCAATTGTTGATTTTTCATTCAGGCAAAACGGCCCAAATAAAGGTTTACACTGTTTTAACACTTTAAACCGAAAATTTTGCCGTTTTGACTTATTTCAGGCTGTTTTGAACGTAGGACATTTTGACATCGGGCCGTTTCGACTGTAATCCGGTGCCGCTAGATACCTTCTTCTAGAAGTTCTAGGATGTTTGGAAATTAACGCGGATAGTTTGCATTACCTTTTATCACCATCCTGCACATCAGAGACGCATCCAAAACAAACCAAGAATGAAAGAGTTATTTAAAAAAAATGACGATTTAATTTGATAAGAATTCACGCAGTTATAGACAGATTACAATCAACATAGAAGTTAGAACTACTTTCTTTCTCTCGGCGGTTATTAAGCCCCTATAGGTAAAGAAGAATTCCGTACGATCACTATATACGCTTTCACGCATGCGCGCAACGCGTATAAAAATTGGAAAGAAAAAATACAAGTATGACTTAGTGATTTGGCATGACTCTCTTAACAAATCCAGTCTATATAGGGAAAACAGTCACAGACAAATGACCCTTCTCGAGTATTTAAGAGCTCCAACATAGTTAACCAGGATTTTCATTAAGATTTGAAGTACCAGATCCAGGTTTGAGATCTAACCGATTCAGCCAGATAACCCTACTTTATCAGACTGACTGCATGAAGTTACGGACTCAGAAGGGATTTTAACCAACAGTTTGTATTGGCAATCTATGCTTAATGAAAACCCTGGTTAATGCATGTCTATAATACAGCCAACTTACACTTTTTGGAGTGGCCCTCTTGGTTTCCACTTCCTTCTCATCAATAAAGTGAGGACGCTTCTTCTGCACCTCCTCGATACTCTTGGTATCCTTAAACGTGACAAAGCCGAATCCCTTGGATCTATAACATAATGATGAGAATACAGTCAATCAAACTTTAAGCGACCAAAGTACAAGACTAATAGTGGTGAATAAGACAAATAATGACTTAATACCGAAGTCCCTCATCCAGAAAGATCAAGAAGCAGCTGATAATTTTTGGAAATTATGCCGTTAAATTGCTGAATAGGGAAACTGAAAATCTCATAATTTATGCCTGCATTTTTTATAAACTGATTTTAAAGAAACTTCCAATTAGGAAAGTGACTTTTATAGGCCTCTGTTGCACAACTCTGTGAAGGGTGCTCACTTAAAACATAATTGATTAACTTAATAGTTTCTAACGCTGTAACTATACAAGGTGAAATATATGTATATGATTATAATATCTCTCTTGATAGCAGGTAAATAACTAAAAGTTCTTGTCAGCACCAGATTTTTCTTGAGTTTTGTTATTAACTCCCTTTGATTCAGTTTCTTTTGGCAAGTCATTTGGACGGAGAACAGAACCAAAGAATTAGAAAAATATATTCTTTTTTTCAACTAAAAAGGATGCGCTATTCCCATCAACCCATCTCCAAACAAGAACAACATTTGACCAGTTTGTTGCAGACAACTCTAGAAACATGGGTGAAAGTTGAAGAATTTCAAAATCCTGAAATCTCTAGTTCTTCATCCTGAAAAGGCATGTTTGCTGTAGCACTATATAGGGACAAAGTCTTTTAACCCTGAAACACTTTCACCCATGTAGAAAACACTGGGAAAAGGAGAAATTGCTCTCCTTTTGCAACAATGTTTTCTGTCCTATCAAAAGATTATATTCAATTCCACCACATTTTGAAATGTCCTCTGCAAACTCTTTCAATTTGGGAATGTCAAAAATTTGGCGTTTGGTAAAGGGTTGTAAACATAATGAAAGGACTTACTTTGACCCATCCCCCTTGTTCTTAATTTCGCAGCTCTCCACTTCTCCAAACATTACAAAGTAGTCTCTCAAGGACTCAATGGTCGTCTTCTTGTCCAAACCACCAACGAAGCATTTTCGGAATTCTTCAGCGTTGGGATTTTTCTCAAAATCTGGCCACCCCTGTAGAAAAAGGTGAAAATAATTCCTTAATTTAGCCTCACAAGCTACTTCGCCAAGATGTCAGGAATGACGATTTATTAACCCATCACTCCACTTTGTCCAACTTTACAGAATCTGCAGCAGAAGACTAGAAACCTTGGTGATGAAGGGACAACTTGCTCCTACTGAGTATTTAATCAATGTGTCACATTGTTTTTCACATATGAGTATAGACAAAACATTTTTCTTATGTCATGCTTTCTGATGTGTTGGTTTTTTTAGTTAGGACAATTTTCCAATTTCCTTAACCCTTTCCAAAACACCAAATTTTTGACTGTCCTAAATTGAAAGAGTTTGCAGATGACATTTCAAAATGTGATGAAATTGAAAAATAATCTTCTGATACGGCATTAAACATTGTTAAAAAAGGAAAAATTGCTCGTTCTCCTTTTCCCACAATGTTTTATAAAGTTGTCTACAACAAAGTGGTCAAATGTCGTTATTGTTTTGGAAAGGGTTAATGGAGAATAGGTTAGACAATCTTTGAATTTTCAACAGCTTCTCCAACAGTTGTGAATTTTAAACTGTCATTAACTGCACTTATTCTGGGTATCAGCCTAGATTTAAATGTTTGCAAAAGAACTTCAAATTATTTGCATATCAGCTTTCTATGATGGATGTATAAAAGTTGCCTTCAAAAAATGTTTTAATGAAGGTAAAGTGGTCTAGAATCCCTTATCATTCCAGTGTCCTTACCATGGACAACACCTTTTTTTATATATATATATTACCAAAACATTTTAGCAAATTCAAGACTTCAAAGAATCCACATAACTATGCTTTTGTCATTAGTTTGTTCAAATATGGCCAAGACACAATTTCATTAATTGTCTTGACGTCATAATAAATTGTGCAAAAAGTTTGGACCTTTCAGTCTGTTTGAAAAAAAAATTTGGTCTTACAAGTTTTTTCTGGTTGTTGGCTATGCAATTTGAGTTTGAAAAGTTCGCATTTTTACTTGAATCAGATTTAATGCAGGGTCAACAGTTAGTCAATTACAATACAGCTCTGAAATTACCAGGACACTTCCACAAAACCATTGTCACAGGAGAGAAAAGAATCATACTTAAAGATGACCAGTCCAACATTGCCTAGATATAAATTATGACATTCAAGACATTAAGTACCTAGGACCAGAAAAGAAATATTGGATAAAAGTTCTTCAGGCATTGAAATCCAGTGACATGGTATGCTAAATGTGACAACTAAATGTATGTATATTTTGCTCATAACATAACAAAGCCAATGATGACCACCATAAACCGTTTGAGGCCGCTTACAGACTGTCTTAACATTGGTTTGGGTGTTTGGTTGTCATTGAATGCAAAGCAACATGCTCGACAACAGCTCCTGTCAAAATGGCCGATATTGAGCTTACCAAATGCCGATGAAAAAAATGCCCCATCACTCTTGATTGTATCAAAACATCACTTTATAATCTAATGTGTGAGGAAAGGTTAAAGTATGGAACCATTCGGTTATATTTTTGAGAAATGACACGCCTTGAAATGTGTGAAAAATGCAAAAAGTTTTAATTGAGAAATTTGTACGAAACTGTTCACTACTATCATCCTCGTGCCAACGAGCCTCACATGGTCGAGTTTGCATTTGTTTTATTGTGAAACTACTTCCTGTCCGACTATTCTAACATGATATCTAAATAGAATTGACATATGCAGTCATCAATGACATGTTGTTGCATTAGTTTACCTGCCCTTCCATATTTAATTAATTGTGTTCTAGTTGGTTGCTCTGTATGCCGGTACCGTAATGGCTGAACCTCGCTGCAAAAAGGTCGCTCCAATGTATCGCACGGTCTCACAACGCTATCGATATGGACGACTAATCACGTGGTATTCAGGGAGGCGGAGTCATTCGTAACTGTTTAAACTCGAATGATATTTTGTTATTTTTAAAGATACGTCGACCTGTCGAAAAATAGGGTCGTTGATATTGCGCATTCACATTCGTTATCTTTAAAGTATTTCAAACACTCTAACCATTTTACTTGAAATGATTACATTGCACTTAAACATTCTTTCAGTTTACCCTACTTTGGTAGACAACTCAGTTTATTTCCTATTTTTTTTTAAATTTAGATTGTATGCAACTTAATTTCATATCAACATTTTTTGAGTTACAATAAGGATTCAATACAATACAATATCATTATTTGCAATTCAATGCCACCGACCCAAATACCAACTGGGTTTGACAAATACTAGGGCTCTGAAATTGCATTAAACTAAGGTTCTAAAATGCAATGTATATACATTCTTGAGTTTGCATTTACAGTTCACCATTTCAACCAGAGTCACACTAAATGATGTAACACAAGGCTTGTACTGTTTCCATCCATTGCACTTTGAGTAAGATGGGATATCTTTATGACTAGAAAAGTTTGCTCCATGGATATCATAACAGAATAGTACTGAGTAATGCTAGTAAATCACTTCTCATAATGACGGTATCTTGTAAGTTTGAATCATTTTTAGAGTTGTCAAAATATATAAGGATCATAATATTGGTGTGAGGCTTTATCTTATAACCTTATCTTTTGCATAATGTCCTTTTCTAAAGAACTATTTATGAAAGGTTATAAAAGCAATTGAAAAATCATAATGTTCAATAATGACAACAATGGTAACGACAATAATGATAATAATGATGGTATATGATGATAATAATCATCATTATAAACGGCGCTAAGTTAAATCAAGAAATGCACCCAATCAATAGTGAAGTGAGACTTGAGACGTGTTTCCGGTAAGGCAGTGACCTACTTTTCAATGTAGTAAAGAACAGTTTGCAGTCTGGCTATGATATGCAAACGAAATGATGTGTAATTGTACGTGTCTGATCAACTTCGTTTTCATATAGTTATTTAAGTAGTCAATTAGATTCAAATACAGCATGCAATCATGTTGTTATCTTCATTTTAGGTTTCAAAATGTGTGCAGAGATGAACGGGCCTTTAAATAGCGAAAACGGAAAACCTTTATTTGCTCCAAATCAAGTTATCGTTTTGCCTATCTTTTGGCAGAATTAGTTTCTAAAAGTTTCAGAAGAAATTAAATGTTTCAAGATGACATTGTGGTCAACCCTTTCCCTCGTGCAGGCTATTTTGACTGGTACTGTGTAAGAATCTTACCCTGTGTGCGCCTCAGCGACCAGGGGCGTAACCAGCGATACGCACAGGTCTAAAGATGCACGGGTGTAACATCCATTTCAAAAGTAAAAACATTTGATATCGTGCATTTCCATCCAACTCCATAATTAATTGCTAAAATGGGGCATGAAGACAAAACATTGCCTGTCTTTCTGTTGATAAAAAGCAACTAATTCGAACGTAAATATAATCACACAACTATATATATCTAACAGGAGCAGGGGCATAGTCGGCGAAATACACGTACACACGTGTGTAACATCGGTTTCAAAATTGACAAAACAATCATACTAAACATTGCCCTAATCTCCAAACAAATATATACGTCATATCTCACCATTTTCAATTCTACTTCAACAAAAAGTAGCAGAAGGTACATGCATTCCCCTGTCGCTGCAAAGTATTGATTTGAGACTGGCTACGCCCCTTATTGAGCAGTCACAACCAACCAATCGGCGTTTCCCTTTGCTAACCTCTTTACTGACTTTCACACAAAAAATTATCTGGAATCACATTTCAAAATAATGCTTTAGTTACCTAAGGATAGACTCACTTGTGATTCCGGTTTTACGTTTACCCAATGCTAGATCTAGATCAGAATATTCACTTATGTGTCGATGCGAGTGTTATAAATGTCTAAAGCTGATGTGCGCGCATGTGTAGTGGAAGGCGTCGGGAATATACAAACTGCCGTTCCGAATGCAAACCATGATAGCGCCTATAACCCTTTCCCAAACAACAAATTCCCTAATGTCCCAAATTGAAAGAGTTTGCAGACGACATTTCAAAATGTGATGAAATTGAAAAAAAAATCTTCAGAAAGAGCAGAAAACCTTGTCGGCAAAGGAAAATTGCTCGTTTCGAGCAATTTCTCCTTTTCCCACGATGTTTTCTAAAGTCGTCTGCAACAGAGTAGTCAAATGTCGTTATTATTTGGGAAATGGTTGATCGTTGTAGAGTATTCTTGGTCATGATCATTCCATGATGCACTCGCAGCCTTTAACATAGATACGATCAATCTACCTCGGCACAATCAAGATGTATTCAAGCGAACAGAGCCACGTTGCAGCCAGGCAAACTCACAAAGTGGCCCATTTGAATATCACTAAAATTCTTGGGAGCACCGCATCGTTGTATATGTCGAGTGTACGATTCTTTTAACCCTTTACAAAACGCCAAATATTTGACTGTCCCAAATTGAGAGAGTTTGCAGATGACATTTCAAAATGTGATGAAATTGGGAAAAGATAATCTTCTGATAGGGCAGAAAACATAGTGGAAAAAGGAAAAAATGCTCGTTACCAGCAATTTCTGCTTTTCCCAAAATGTTTTCCAGGGTCGTCTCCAGCAAAGTGGTCGAATATTGTTATTGTTTAGTAATGGGTTAAGGTAGACGGGATGTACATAAACAGGGCTTCCGTTCAGGACACTATGAGTTAAATAATGAATAGAAAAGCCAATTCATTCTCAAACATGGGCATCTTCTTGTGGGTGTCTAAAGCTCATGGTTTTTTCTCATTTATACTCAGATCTATAGGGGGAGGGGATAATGCTTTGGAAAATAGAAGTAATCAAATCAAAAGAATATCCTGTATGTTCAATCAAAAGTTTACTTTATTCAGTCCAAATGTAATCAAGAGTAATGAAACTTGGCCAGCACTATTTTTTAAAGGCTCATGAAAAGAGACTAATAATATAAAAAAATATATTTAAATTGATAACATAACTATTTGTTTTAAATAGTTATTCCCCCCCTTCCCCCCCCCCCAAAAAAAAGCTTTCAGCATAACAAAATAAAGCAGGTATTAAAGGTTTTGGAAAGCAGACGACACAAAGATCTGTTGTTTTTTTTAAATTACCCAGAATTAGAAGCGTCAAATGAAATTGCTTTAACCCTTTCCCAAACAACAAATTTTTGACTGTCCCAAATTGAAAAAGTTTGCAGAGGACATTTCAATATATGTGATGGAATTGGAAAATAATCTTCTGATAGGCCAGAAAACATTGTGGGAAAAGGAGAAATTGCTGTCATGAGGAATTTCTCCTTTTCCCACATTGTTTTCTAAAGTCGTCTGCAACAAAGTAGTCATATGTCGTTATTGTTTGGGAAAGGGTTAAGAGTTAAGTGTGCCTTTACATCTTACTTAACTAGACCTTCATAAGGTGATGGCAATAGCTTATAAGAAAAGGTGGGTGGGCTAGAAAATGAACTAACCCTTAGAATGCTGGGCAATTTTCTAATAGAATTTTGAGTGGCCTGCTTCCAAAAACCTTAAATATCTGCTTAATTTTGTTGAGGATTGATACTCAGAGTAGATCAATCTTTTGCAAACAGGTTAGATCACAGGCCAGCTGCCAATTACTTGGTGGCTGGCCTGCTATATAACCTGTTTGCACAAGATTGAAGTCAGTTCCAGCACTATAAGGGGTAAATATTATAATACTTGTATGATCAGCCATATTTCATCCTTTCATGCTTATTCTTTCTTAATCCTTTCCCAAACAACACATTTTTGACTGTCACAAATTGAAAGAGTTTGCAGACGACATTTCAAAATGTGATGAAATTGAAAAATAATCTTCTGATAGAGTAAAAAACATTGTGGGAAAAGGAAAAATTGCTCATCATGAGCAATTTCTCCTTTTCCCACAGTGTTTTCCAAAGTCGTCTGCAACAAAGTGGTCAAATGTCGTTATTGTTTGGTAAAGGGTTAAGTAATATGATAATTGCCAACATACATGTACCAGTGAAATGATTCATGGTGACAAACAATGAAACTTAAGTCAAGACCTTGTGAAGTGGAACAATCATTCAGTGGGAGACTAAATGATTGACTGCTACAAGAAAGAACAAACCTTGTAAAGTATTGAAAAACATTCTATTTCTCCTCAATCGATGGATGTACTCATACAAATTTTTAATTGAAGTTTTGTGTCTAACAAAACCAATCAACTCAAAAAAGATAAAAAGGAAAACCAGTTACAATGTTAGTCCAAAAAATAACAAGAAATAACCCTACCCTATACACCAATGCAAATTATTAATTGACAAATGATCTTTTCAAACAACTTATCACTTGCTGTCAAATACAATTTATATTTACAAAATACTCACAAATGGTGATGTAATTTTTCAAAAAATCGATTTTTTCGTTTTTTTATTGGTTTTACATCACATCAACATTATTTCAGTTATGTAGCGATGCCAGACTCTTAATGATGGAGGAAGACCCCATACTCAACTGCCCATAAGGGCTGTCAAGGGGGGTAGAACCATCGACATTCCGTAAGTCAGTCGGGAGACTGCCTCTCATGAAAATCCATATCCATCTCAGGAAAAATAGATTTGTGTGTCATCGGCTATCCATAACCCTCAAAATCTGCTTAATTTTGTTGAGGAAAGATACTCACAGTAACTAACAGGTTAGATCTCAGGCCAGCGGCCAATTTAGTTGGCGGCTGGCCTAGATCTAACCTGCTTGCACGAAGTCGGTTCCAGCAATATACAGGCTAAACAAGACAACTCTAATAAGTTCTCACATAATAAAATCTGTCTAACCCTTATTGAAATGGTATGTGCAAAAGAAATGCACTTAATGATCTAGACAAACAGAACTTCCAAGAATATCATTTCTTAACTTATTTTCATATATTAACCTTTTCATTTTATATCGGTTTTACATCCCATCAACATTATTTCATTCATGCAGCAATGTCCAACTCATAAGGATGAGAACTTGTCTGCCAAAAAGAATTTTATGTTAGTCAACTGGAAAACTACCTCCTATAAAAATGCTATCACTGTAACCAGGAATTTAGCCCTTATATTGCTAGAACCAACTTTATGCTTATGCAAACAGGTTAGATCACAGGCCAGTCGCCAAGTAATTGGTGGCTGGCCTGTGATCTAACCTGTTTGCTACTATGAATATCTTTCCTCATCAAAATTAAGCAGATATTTAAGGTTTGGTATTGCAAATAACCCAAAAATCAATTTTTAGAATATTTTACCCAGCGGTTAACCCAAGTAGAGTGTAGTCATGTGATTTCAAGCTATGTAGTCTATCCACTAAGCCACAGACTGCCCTTTTTTCTTTTTCTTAGAGTGCTGCTTGTTATTAAAGTTCGCCTTTTCTTTTTGAAACTTCCTCCTATGCTCTTTCCCACCAGACTTCTTCAATTTACTTATGAGTTCAAAATCAGAGGCTGCATTTAGATGAGAAGAGAAAGGCAGCATAGGAAGCTTTTTGACCACCTTATCAGTTTGAACGACTTTGACTGTATAGAGGTTATGAATAGATTTGAAATGGTGTTTAGTCCTAACATGGTTCCCAGCAGTGAAATAGGTATCTATTACCATTTCACAATAGAGACACACAAAATGTATGACAATATTCTCTGAAGGAGCTAATATGTCATACCCTTGCCAATGGTGATTTGCATCGTCTAAATGGGATTTGAACTTGAAACCATTAGTAAATGTGACTTTACAAATATTACAAATTAACTTGGCTGAAAACTGCAGTTCTGATGAGGCTTTTATCTCAGAGATCCCATATATATTCTCACTACACTCATGGAAAACTTTACCATGCATACTGCACTGATATATATCGGGAAATAACATGTGACAACCTTCAAAAGGACAGGCTGAAACACACTTCTTATATGCTGCTCTATAATTTTGCACAGATCTTTGCTCAAATACAATCAAGGGTTTACCATCAATATCAACTTGTACAATGCTAGCAGAACTATGAAAGTCTTTCAGTAGATGTTTATAGATAACATCTTTGTTTTTGTCAATTCTTTCGCAATAGTCACAAAGAAACATGTATTCACCAACTAGATCTAGGTTACCATCTAGCTTAGGCTTATCTGTATTCATAGAACTTGTCATCTTTTCTTGTGCATCATCAGCTTCCATTGAGGTTACACCTTGGTTATTGTTGGAGGAAACCATTTGAGCTTGTTCCCTATCAGTTGAGCGTTTTGGATTCATTTCTTTGTCTTGATCATCCATTTCTATGTCCGCATCAGAATCTGATTCACCATCATTATTATCTGCTTCTGCGACAGAACCGTCTAGGTTTTCATCAGCAGTATGTTTGTCTCTAATATCTTTCGTTTCATTCCATCGGATTTCCTTCAATGAAACACTTGATGTGAGATCGACTGATGGAAGGTCAATCACCTTAACTTTGCCAGTTTGTATTACTCGAAGCTTCATGTCTTGTGAGTAAGGTAACTTCTGGTGGTTAACTTGATGGCACTGAGCTCGGAATAAGCTGTCATCAAATCCTTTATCACATTCAGTGCATAGGAAGCGACAATCTCCGGCACTGAAATCAAACGGATAATGATTTTTCTGTCTGTAATGCTGTATCAGCCAATTGTTCCACACATTTCGTTTATTTGAATGTTTTTTCGGCCGACCTTTATGCTCTGTCGCATGCTTTAGACTGGTTTCCCCACAGACTGGGCACTTACAAGAGAAAAATGGATTTGTGAATTCCTGCTTCTCGAGAACTTCTGCCACACCGTAAACAAGCTTACCAAACTTATCATGCTGTAATCTGTGATGTAATGCACATGAATATGTAGTTTTGAACATTTCATTACATACTGGATTTGGACAAACAGCAACCATGGTTTTGTAAAGATTATTTTTCACCATAACAGCTAGCTTTTCCAAAATTCTGTAATCCCCTTTTCCTTTGTCAAGATCAATCTTACAAGCACTGAAATGACCTGACCTGTTCAAATGTGTGACCATCCCAGAATTGGTTCCACATTTCTCATCACAGAAGTCGCATTTATACACTGGAGCTCCTTCTATACCATCAGTGTCTGGATTTTTTGTTATTGCTGATTTAACAACATAACCACCTTCTGGCTTATCAGCTTCCATATTAGGATTAATTTTGTGTTCTAAAGATACCAAAACCTCAGGGTTTTTAGTTTTTACTTTAAGTCTTGCTTACTAGATGCTGTATTCAAGATTGCTTTTGTTGAAATTCTTATTCTTCTGGTATTGTTCATCTACCTTCACACCTGAAAGTATAAATTCAAAATCAGTTAGACATTTCCCTTATTACTTCAGGTCAACTTTTGCTATTAATCCTTAGAATGCTGTGTAATTTTCTAGAGATTGTTTTTTGTGTCATATGCTTTCCAAAAACTAAAATATTTGCTTAACTTTGAGGAATATTAGGTTAGATCAAAGGTCAGCCACCAATTAATTCGGTTCCAGAACTACAAGCGTAGCTTTGCCAAAGAGCTTTAATTGAAAATATGTGGTTATATTTGGAGGTCTTCCTGCTTATTTCCTTTAAGTTATAAATTTGTTTCCAGAAGACAAAAAACTTAAAACATTTTGAATTTCATCTGCAGGGTTTCTTTTGCTACCAGTTCTTTATTCTTATTGTATTTTAAGTTCTCTATAAATTTGGAATCATGAGGTTGATGATCACTGGCAAAGAAATTATCTGACTGACTTATTTTCCACTTTCAATTTACCTGCCGTTACTGTTAGTACTTTGATTTTGGTCGCGGGAGTCTAAGTTCTGATATATTCCTAACTATTTTCGGCTGAGTTTCTGTGGACACTTTATCGTGTAGGGAAAAGTCCAATTTATTCTACAACAGTATACCACAATGCGTGTAATCCATTGAACAGAAGTAGATGTCATTGCCAACCTTGTTCTGTAAGGTAAGGGGGCATAAACATGATTTACCTCAACTTCAAGTTTTAATTAAAAAGCCAGTGTTTCATAGCATTTATAGAAATTTGAGAACAAACATACGATGATCCAGAGCTGTCAAGTTGACTGTATGGTCGCAAAGTGGACGCTGCTTCCCGGGGGATTCGAACTCTTGAAGCCAAGACCTTCCTCGATCTCTCGTTACCTACGAAAGGGAGATCACTGCGAGAATGGCGGGAAACTTCACTGCATTCGTACTCAATTAAAATCGTCCACTCAAATATCATACAAGTTGGTTTGTCATGGAGTTCTGTACCCTCACCCCAGGACCTTGGGTTAACCCTTTCCCAAACGGTGACATTTGACCACTTTTGCAGACGGCTTTAAAAAACATTGTGGGAAAAGGAGAAAATAAACGTCGAATCAAGTTTCACGGATGGATGAGCATAATTGACCAAATGCCATCGGCGTAATTTTAGAGCAAAATTGACAGGCTAGTAAAAAAACATCATCTCCATTTAAATTTCTATTGAAATATAACGGAATACGATCAGATCAAGTTACAAAAAAATAATACGAGGGGAAAATGTCCGTCATCTACAGTATGTACAGTGAGGCAAAGACCTAATAAACACAGATAAGCAACTCCCCATAGGTAAAGACCGAACTCCCTTATCATCTCGTGGAGGATGAGATTTCGGGAGACTATGCGAGACTTCCTAATCTCGTCTGCACTGAAGTGTGTCTGCCAGCTAGACGATGTAAACGAAGGTTGAATAAAGTGTGAAAACTAACGTTTATTTTATTAATTTTTCGATAGTTTTAACATTCCTTTATTAGTGTGTTGTTTTTATTAATAATTGCATATGAGACAATTGATTTCCTTTTACCACTGGTGAAACACGTGTTTTAAAATGTGTATCATCAATAGAACCGAAAGTGCTATATGTCTAGAATTGAATGGGATGGTAGAGTATTTGTATAACTCCTCAGAAACAAAAACAAAATATGGGTTGATTTAGACAAACTTTGATTCATTACACATATTTTTATCGACCAATTGAAGATCAAGGACTTTTATACATTTTTGTGATGTTGAGAGGCATTTTAATTCCCTTATCTTGTCTTGGTTTTTTGAAATCATATGGTTGCATGTTTTAGTAGTAGAGCAATAGTTTTTGTCTAACTCCTCGGAAACAAAAACAAAATATGGGTTGATTTAGACAAACTTTGATTCATTACACATATTTTTATCGACCAATTGAAGATCAAGGACTTTTATACATTTTTGTGATGTTGAGAGGCATTTAAATTCTCTTATCTGGTCTTGGTTTTTCGAAATCATATGGTTGCATGTTTTAGAAGTAGAGCAATAGTTTTTGTCTAACTCCTCGGAAACAAAAACAAAATATGGGTTGATTAAGACAAACTTCGATTCATTACACATATTTTTATCGACCAATTGAAGATCAAGGACTTTTATACATTTTTGTGATGTTGAGAGGCATTTTAATTCTCTTATCTGGTCTTGGTTTTTCGAAATCATATGGTTGCATGTTTTAGAAGTAGAGCAGTAGTTTTTGTCTAACTCCTCGGAAACAAAAACAAAATATGGGTTGATTTAGACAAACTTTGATTCATTACACATATTTTTATCGACCAATTGAAGATCAAGGACTTTTATACATTTTTGTGATGTTGAGAGGCATTTTAATTCTCTTATCTGGTCTTGGTTTTTTGAAATCATATGGTTGCATGTTTTAGTAGTAGAGCAATAGTTTTTGTCTAACTCCTCGGAAACAAAACAAAATATGGGTTGATTTAGACAAACTTTGATTCATTACACATATTTTTATCGACCAATTGAAGATCAAGGACTTTTATACATTTTTGTGATGTTGAGAGGCATTTTAATTCTCTTATCTGGTCTTGGTTTTTTGAAATCATATGGTTGCATGTTTTAGTAGTAGAGCAATAGTTTTTGTCTAACTCCTCGGAAACAAAAACAAAATATGGGTTGATTTAGACAAACTTTGATTCATTACACATATTTTTATCGAACAAGGGAAGATCAAGAACTTTTTTTCATATTTTTGTGATGTTAAGAGGCATTTAAATTCTCTTAACTGGTCTTGTTTGGTTTTTTTAATTTGAATTTATTCTTAGTACTCTGTTATTGTATATAAACTGTATACGTGGAAGATGTAACGATATGTTCTGTTTGGTTCAGCTGGAAATAATTGCCATGCAAAGAAAATGTAGAATTTGCCGCTAATGACAGCATGTTTGTGTGTGCTGGAAGTGTATGACATCAACATGCTGCAAATCAAGCGATAAAAAGCAGACTCTGGTGCATATTTGTGCGCAGAAGTATATAGCTCTAGCTGAGAAGACACTCTAAAAAGATCTAATACAAAATGTAATTCTAAAGTTAGCCTAGTCTTTGGAATGTCTGTTATCTTAACCCCCACGGGGATATCTCAAATTCTTAGTTGACAATAAAGTACAATAGTATGATGCAAGCTTCCTGTATATCACTTGATAAACAATGGGCACGTTAATCCTTCTTTTTCGAATTATCTAGAATTTTGATAAAGGAAAAATTGAAGTTTTCATTTATTGAAAACAATGGTTTATATGCTAAATATTTTCTTTCTACAAATTCGTACATTAATTCCATTTATATCACATGTAAGGTTGCTTTTAGAGGTTAGGTAGCCAAGTCTGTATCTCTTTAAAAAAAAGGTCAGGCATACGTTCTTTCTTGTGCCAAGTTCTTTTAGAAATCTGACGACCGTTCACTGGAATGAGAATGTTTCACATGACCATGATCTACTTACAGAAATGATGAACTTTCTTCCTGAACGTTTATCTTTATTTGAAAATTTATCCGAACGATCATTTTTCATTTATAAATAGAAATACACACGCATTTATTTTTTTATATCTAGATTTTAATAGAATGGATAAAACCTTTAGCTAGTTGTTGTTTGATAATATAATTCTAACATTGTTGATGATGATGATGATGATGCAGATGGTGATGATAATGGTATTGAGTACATTTTTCAAAGAAAATAGAATGTTCCCCATTACGAATTATTAATTCATAGAATATTGTACATGATATGCCGCAAAAAAAGATAATTCCCATTTAGAGACCCATTCCACAAAAGTATAGATTTAAGCTAATATTTTAACAGTAAATTTTGCTGCTGAAATTTTCCTCCGTCATAAAATTTTGCTAAACATTTCAGTTTGACACAGTGCAATATTACAATAAGTTATAATCCCCGGTAATTATCACAGCAGGGCACCACAGCTGGTGGCCATCTGTTTATTGGTTTTTGGGGTCGGGAGGGTCAATAAAAGGGCTACCATAGCTGATCAGCGACGGCAGACGCTTTGATTAACAAAATAAAGCGTCTGTATTTACAGGAAGACAAAATCTCGCGAACGAGATGTCAACGCGAGAAAGAACGGTATTTTGCAGAGTTGCTTATCTGTGTTTATTAGGTCTTTGAGTGAGGGGACAAATGTGCGCCTTTACCCATTACCAAACAATAACGACATTGTACGGGCAATTTATCCTTTTCGCACAATGTTTTCTACCTAATTAGGAAGATCATTTTTCAATTTCATCACATTTTGAAATGTCGTCTGCAAACTCTTTCAATTTGGGACTGTCCAAAATTTGTTGTTTGGGAAAGGGTTAATTTTTATGCTTTATACTTGTTACCTTATTTTTTTTAAAACACTTTATTGATGATTCTTATTCAAGTTCATCAATACATTCAAAAATTTATTGTTTGGGAAAGGGTTAAGTCTGTACCAGTTGAGTATCTATGTCAATATGAGTGGTCCAAATCACAGGGAGAAATATCATAATAGACCTTTATTAACACTATATATACACATAGTGTTAATAAAGGTCTATTATGATATTTCTCCCTGTGGTCCAAATGAAAGCAATATTAGACGATAAGCAACATTCAAAACATTTACATGACTGTTTAGAAATTACACAGTATTCTAAGAGTTAGTGTTTCGTTTTAAAAATAAATGTTTTCCACAGTCTGCAACAAACTAGTCAAATGTCGTTATTGTTTGGTCATGGGTTTTATTGTTTTATCTTATGCAAATAGCACAAATAATCTGACTGTACCACAGGGGTATAGATCATAATACCTGTATTAACACTACATATAGTGTTAATACAGGTATTATGATCTATACCCCTGTGGACTGTACATGCTCGAGTCTTGTTTCATCAGAATGTGGGATAGATGAATAACCTATCTATTTTAATATACAGTATTGCAAGTATATCCTACATTAAGGAATAGCAGGGTAATGATTTGTGGCCCATAACCAAACAATAAAGCTATTTGACCAGCCATGTGCTAACGACTCTGGAAAACATTGTTGGAAGAGGAGAAATTGCTTTTTATGATTAACTATCTGAAAGGTTATTGTTGAATGTCATCACATTTTGAAATGTCTGCAAACTCTTTCAACTTAATCCTTTCCCAAACAACAATTTTTCGACTGTCCCAAATTGGAAGAGTTAGCAGACGACATTTCAAATGTGATGAAATTGGGAAATAATCTAATAGGGCAGAAAACATTGTGGGAAAAGGAAAAATTGCTCATGACAAGCAATTTCTCCTTTTTCCTCAATGATTTCTAAAGTCGTCTGCAACAAAGTGGTCAAATGTCGTTATTGTTTGGGGAAGGGTTAAAGCAGTGGAAAATTTGGCGTTTGGTTAAATGTATACTGATGGGCCTATGGCCTTATGGATCAATAGGGATCCATCTATCTTTCCATTTTAAATTGATTTACTTGTCAAAATACAGTTAAAACACCCACTTTGACAAAACAAGAAATTACTGCTGTTGGATTAGGGTTTTTTTACACCATTTTCAACAACAGTTCAGTCATATTGTGCCTACTTCCTCGCCTGTAAAGCAAACCATTCTTTTCAAGCTGCTTACTGCTTTCACACAAAAGAATGCAGAGCAGTGGTCAAACAGAAAAAACCATAGGACATTGAATCCATCAAACATCGGTAACAACATTGAGTGAACACAGCCATTCACTAGTGATATAAGCTTGGAAGCGTTTTTCTATACATCTCATGCTTTAAACTTGCAAAAGGTTTAAAACAATGTTTCATCCTGTTTCAATATTGGGCTGAGCAATATATTACATAGTAACACATTGGAATCAACTTAGAATGCTGGGTAATTTCTAAAAAACAGATTTTTATGTTGTCTGCTTAATTTTGTCGAGGAAAGATGCTCAGAATAGCAAATAAGTTAGATCACAGACCAGCGGCCAATTTACTTGGCGGCTGGCTGGATCTTACCTGTTTGCATAAGCATGAATTTTGTTCCAGCACTATAAGGGTTGATATATGTGTCATGAAGACTCAAACATCAAAAAAAACATAGCGAGACTCCAGTGTATACAATTTCTTGGTTCAAGAGCCCATCATAAAAGACGCAATCATGGTGTATGATGACAGCAAGGGTGCGTGTCATCCCGGTCTGCGGGTGTGTAATGGTCAGGGTCTACAGACAGGATACACTGTTTGATCCCTGAAGGCGACCACTTATTTCACCATGGAGCTTCGTTTGGCAAGACACATCTAGCCTAGTACTGGTAGAAAACTAGGGAACATGTCGAGGGTTCAGTGCAAGACTATAGTAAGTGCTTCATAAACATGAAGCACTTACTATAGTATTGCACTGAACCCTCGATGTACTATAATACTCAAAAATGAGTGCTGTACAATAATAGGAAGAAGAAAGCTATAGACAGGATATTGCTGGATGTCTAGTGTCTTGTGTAAAGATAATATTAACTGTACAGTACAAACAAGTTTGCATAACGTTTTTTTAACTACAAGACATTCTATTGGGAGTGGGGAACATAGGAAGAAGCAAAGATTAACCATGTATGATAAGATAAGGTTTATTGAACAGTTTCTGTGCTATGCACAACACTCTACTACATGTATAATAAACCTTTAATTCATGAATATACCCTTAACACATTACCACCTAACGCCACTTTTTCGCCTCTTGCAGCAGACGACTTTTAGAAAGCATTGTGGCAAAAGGAGAAATTTCTTGATACAAGCAATTTCTCCTTTTGTCACAATGCTTTTTCAATATATTCATATACCACAACAGCAGAACTGAAAAGTTTTTCCACATGTTTCCAAAGCTTTTCTAAAGTCATCTGCTTCAGGTAAAAAAAGTGTCATCTGCAGGTGATAAAAAGCCAACAAAATAAACCTATGATCCATTCAGTTGGTCTCTGCAAGACAACTCTTGGAAATGTCATGGGAAAAGGGGAAATCACTCATAGGAGACATTTCTGCCGTTTTAACAATATAATATATCCTACCAGAGGATGATAAATTGCTCTTGGCAAACTTTCAATTTGAAAATTTACACATAATTATAAGAACTTTGTCCCATACCCTCATTATGATAGAAGACTTAATGACCAATTAAAGTTGAAAGTAACAGCATATCATCATCATGACAAACAGAGACCACTTACCAAGAGAGACTAAATAATTTAATGTTTCAAAAGAAAAAAACCTTTTGAAGCATTAGGTTTCATTTCTTTTTCTAAGCAAAGTTATTCTTCACAACAAACAATAGATCGGATTCCTCTATCTTTGATGCGTCATACAATTCCTTAAAGAATAATAGATAATTTCACCTACCAGTAATAGCACTATATTGTAACTGGTTTAATGATGGCTCAAACAAATGAGACCCTCTTTACAATTTACGTAATTAACATCTTAGCAGCAGACATGTGAAACCATTGTAATAAAGAGGGGATTTGCTATATGTAAGCAAATTCTTGATTTCATAAAATGACTTCAAATTTTACTTACAAAATACATATAATGACTTACCATAAGTTATATTGGTAATTAATTCAAAGATGACTTGCTTCAATTCCCCAAAATAAGGGAAAAGAAAAAACCTTAGACCAATCTGGATTACAAATGATTTAAATCTCTATGTCTTATACAATGTCACTTTACTGACCAAATTACTGATGAGTATCTTGCTGGAGTATCTTTCTATAGAACTAGCCTACTTTATGCTTAATCCTTATAGGGCTGGAACCGACTGCATGCTTATGCAAACAGGCTAGATCCAGGCCAGCCAAGTAAATTGCTACTGTTACTAACCTGGGTATCTTTCCTCAACAAAATAAAGCATATATCAAAGGTTTTGGAAAGCAGACGACACAAAAATATATTTTTAGAAGATTACCCAGCATGGCAGTTTAAAAAGCACACATAAAGCATGCAAGCAACTTCTCCAGAATTTAAAAGTTTTAGCAAACCTTTTAAATATTAACACCAGCAGGCAAACTCACCCTTGAAATAATAATTCATTGCAATAAAGTGAGTATAATAAAAATGCAAGGAAAAAAAATACCTTGACAGATTAATGCATACATACTAGTCTTCATACAACTGCAGTGAAATATAAAAACTATGACACATTTTGTTTCTATGATTTTTTCTGAATATGATAACAGCATGGGGTCAGTTCAACACTGTAGTAAGTTATTTAGATTTATGAAGCATTTACAATAGCTTTGATGTATATGATAATTCATGCTTTATACTTGTTATCTTATTTTTTTTCAAACACTTTATTGATGATACTTATTCAAGTTAATCAAGATTCTCCAAATGATAATTACTCACAGAATAAAGTTTACCAAATATTTTTACAATTCTGCATGCAACCGAGTCTGATGGACTATTAAGCTTTCTTAAATGGACCTATCTAACTATCCATAAATCACTTGACTTAATGATTTCACAATAATGTACATGTATATATGGAAAATTATCAAAAAAATAAAAAAACAAACAAATCAGATTAACAAAGTTCACACTACACCATTAACAAATACAAACATGATTTCTAAATTTGGAAAAGATAGTATCCATTTGGAAAAGATAGTATCCTCCTTGATTTGTATAAATGAGATATAATCTTTTATCATTCCAGCAACAAGCATTCTCTCTTTCACTCTAGTATTACACATGGCATTGAACACATTATCAAGTGAATCATCTAAAATTTACATGAATCATTTCAACTATTTTTATTTGTATATCTTTACATAACTCTAAAGACTTATTTATGTGCAAGACTATTTCAAGCAAATGTGGAAAAGGATTATAAAAAGGAAATTTCACCAAATTTTTGAAAAGGACATGAAAAGTCATCATATTTTTTTTTAAAATTGTATATCACAAAGTATATAGTAATTAACATTTCTTTATCATAATCTATCACTCAATATTTTTTCCAACACTTGAATATCTGTCAAAAACAGCAATAGTGATTCCAACGGAATGGTTTTTACATTATTTTTTTTTAACTATGAACAAATATTATCAGCCATTCAAAACTTCCATCATTAACTTAATTAGCATAATCATAATATTATCATTTAAAGTCAGGGTACCACCCATTCACATCTTCCACACCAGCGGGAACCCATGTGACCTTCGACCTACAGGTACGGCTTCCTCAAGTGCACTAATTACCTGTAATTAGAAAAAACAATATTGGATTTAAGAATGGAGAATAAAGCTTTTTTTCAAAGTAATTCATTTATAACAATCATATAATCTACCAACACTCCTACCAAAGCCACGCCGGTATAGCATATAATTCTTTTTTAAGTCATTCAAAACCATCCCATCGCAAATAACTTAGAAGGCTTAATCCTTTACCAAACACCAAATCTTTTTACCGTCCAAAATAGAATGAGTTTGCAGACGACATTTCAAAATGTAATGAAATTGAAAAATAATCTTCTGATAGGGCAGAAAACATTGTGGGTAAAGGAGAAATAGCTGGTTTAGAGCAATTTCTCCTTTTCCCACCATGTTTTCCAGAGTCATCTGCAACAAACTGGACAAATGTTGTTATTGTTTGGTAATGGGTTAAAATAATTTCCGATCCTTACCTAAATACTGTTCAGTTAACTCTAGAGCCAGGTCTCCCCGATCAGCAGACCGTATTGCCTGCAGCAGCTTTGTGACCTTTTCATCTTCCGCTTGCCTGTTGTTATCACGCCACCTGTGGGGAATAGATAATCGAAGGGATAGTTCAAAGAGTGAAAAGGTCTGGCATTGGAGTCCACGGTAGCTTTAACTAAACAGTTAAAATAAAATATCTGCACAAGTCAAAACTGATAAACATGGGTAGTAGCTTAAATGAAAGTGGAATATTGCAATGTGACATGTCATTGGAAGCTTTTGGGAGAGACATTTCCAATGATGTGTTACTTTGCAAAATTGATTAGCTAAATATTTGAAATAAGAGGGAATGTTGATTTGAATTAATACACATTTTTAGCATAAAATAGTTGGTAAATTGGTACCCTGGACACCAGTTAAAAAAGGGGAAAAGCAAGCATCATGACACAAAGTTCTCCCATCTTATCCTTTTGTTTGGTTTTATAAAAGGTTGATAAAGAATCGCTTAATGTGATCATTTTGATTCTGCATAATGCAAATAGCATTTTGTCTAAAAACCTTCACATTTTCTTTTGAGAATATTAGCAATGCGTAGCTCATTTCCATAATGACATATATTAACCCTTAGAATGCTGGGTAATTTTCAAAAAATAGATCTTGGTGTCGTCTGCTTTCCAAAATCTTAAATATCTGCTTAATTTTGTTATTTTGTTGAGGAGAGATACACAGAGTAGCAAAACAGGTTAGATCACAGGCCTGGATTCAACCTGTTTGCATAAGCATGAAGTTGGTTCCAGGGCTATAAGGATTAAAAGAGAAAAGCCTTCTGTACAAGAACCAGTTACAAAATTGCCCATGAGGGTTTAAAAAGCTTATATACAAAGACCCTACCTTAACAACATTGTGTGTATCTGTTTGAGAGACTGGCCTGGGTTGTCCATCTCTATCTGCTCTATGGTCGGATGTTCAAACCCTAGCTCATACCCAACCATGCGCCATTCCACGCCCAATTTGGCAGCAACCCGAGACAGGATAAGGTCTGATAGTAACCCTGGTGGAGAATAATGACAGATATTGTTACTTTTATTGACTTATATGGGATTTTACATCATATCAACATTATTTCAGTTATTCTGCAATGCCTGACTGAATGATGGAGGGAGACACCATTCTCAACAGAAGGCAGGTAAAACCATCTGCACTCTGTAAGTCAGTCGGGAGACTGCCCCTCATGAAAATCCAAATGCCGTCAGCAAGATTTACACCCACACAGAGAGTGATTTCAAGTTATGTACTCTCACCACTAGGCCACTGAGGCACCTCAACCTGTTACAATATTTTGAAATATACCAAACAAGTATTACATGAAAGGTGGTCCAGATTAGAGAATATTTCTAGCCAGTTGAATATCAACTTGTTCACACATTATGGGAGTTTATGACTTGTCCAAAGCCAAAGCAGACAAAATCAATGGTGTTTTCTTAAATACCAGATAAAAATTATTGTGTATTGTGATGACAAAAAATAGATTATTTAGAACAAATTTCCTTTTTGTTTTAGTAGTTTCAAACAGCTACCACAGCAAATGAATGGAAAAACAGGCATCAATAGATCATAATCAATTTTCTTGGAGCTTATTAGTTAGGATGAATCTAGTAAGAGCGAATAAGTTAAGGGCTTAGGATTTTTTTTTTAAAGAATATGAGAAACAATTATCTTAAACCATACCTGTTCCATCCACGGTGTCATTAAACTGCCGAAGAAAATCTGTCACCTTGGTAACATGGATGCCAATATCTTCTGCATGAAATTCTGAAGAGAGAATGAGACTTATTTAGGTTTTTAAACAATCAGATCAACTCTAAAACAATGCATAAACATCTTTAAAATAATGAGTTTTCAGGGTTTTTTTGAATGACATTATGTTACTCAAGTTCCTTAACTGAAAAGGCAGTTTGTTCCACAATATTGGCCTGATACTGCTGAAACTTCTCTCGCTAAAAGTTGAATATTAAACCCCTTACCTGGATCTATGGGATAGGCTAGACAGGCTGGCATCTCCTCCTTGTCTTTTTGGCAAGGCACGGTATAAATACCCTTCGGACATTTCACATCGAGTATGGCGCCTGGCCACAAGTAAGGATCCTCAGACCCTTTAGATATGCAATGGGAGCACACCATGTTGGGGTCAACCTTAACAAAGGGCCACTCCTGTAGGTATATAAAGCATGAAGAAAGGTTGTTAATACAACTGAAACAACTGAAGAGATTTGTTTTTCTTCTGTATTTTCAATATAAAAAACATGAAAACCTATAATCTTAATGAAAACTTTCACATTTGTATAGAGAGTAGAATGGTACACAGTTGGGCTTTGGTTTATGAGTTAGCAGAGAAATTCCTTACAAACATTACAATAGAGCATCTGCCTCAGAAAATGAGGGTTGTGGGTGCAAATCCTGTGAGTAGAGGGTCTTATTTAGTGCCCTTTCATTGATCCATGAGTGCTAGTTATGCTTGAAGGAAGCAGTATCATTATGAGTGATTAATCTAAGTTGTAAGAAAGTGTTTCAAGATCAATGTTGAATAAATAAGTTTCAACTTAACATCTTACATACACATCACAAATGTATAATAGAATATCCTACTAAGTATATGTCCATATTTTTTTGAGTTTTTTTTTTATCTATTCGTTTTTAGAAAGAACATTTCTACTAACTTGCAGCTATCAATGGATGGGTTAATCGAGATAAGATGTTTTATTAAGGTGTTTATTAACAATAAGACAATTGTTTGGCTTTGAATTTCTAACAAAGATTATATAATATTCTCACCTGAAGAAGTGTAAACATGTTCCCCCTGACCGTCAGTATCAAGAACCATAACTCTTGTAACTCCGCTCCACGGACAGCCAGAGTGATTCGCACCTGACCGTTACTTTTATTACGCTCAAGTCGTAGTTTGGATGTGTTTCTAACGGCCAGGATTCCGTCTTTCCAATCCTCTCTAGTTGTGACATAACTCTGAAGACGCGCGGACATCTTCTCAAAGAAATTTGGAAGCCCCTTCTTTAGAAATTGTAACTGGAACCTCAGTTCTACAGTGTTAGCTGGGACCTATAACAGAAAATAATAAAGTCAAATTTATTCATCATTAGTCTTAATTGACCAGTCCACAAGACAATACCCCTATGATTGTAGGAGTTCATTTCACCATACAAGGTTCAATATCAGACTATATTAAGTCATTTTTATGAATAACTTGATATACTCTTGCACTGAACTATTTCTTAGGAGGTATATAAAACATGTTTTGTTAAATATTTTCTTAAAATTATGTGTGATTGCAGACCCAGAAAACCCCCAAAATTCACCCTTTATCTTAACCTCTGTACGCATACCTTGTCTGGCCATTTCATATGAAAACTGTCAGGCAGGTTAGAAGTCAGGAACCAGGGGAACTGTAAAATACGCTGGGCACCAATAGTGCCAGGAGCGCTGGCCGTTTCTTCCACTTGATAACAGAGGTCAAACTTCAACATCAGATCGATAAAGGTTTCCTGCGCCGAGGACCCGAGGTTAAACTGTTGGAGAACGTAACCCAGCAGTTCTGCAGTCATCAGACCTCTATTCAGAAACTCTTCCCTCATGGCATTGAACCTGTCTTTTGTGAGTCCTGTAAAACAGCCAGTCAAAATATGAAAAGGAACAGATTGAACTGTGTGCCTTACAAAATTCAATTATGAAGAAATTTTAAACCCAAGCAGGCTAATAAACCTTCTGCAAGATTTTCACTAAAAACAAACAAAACTATTATACAGACTTATATAAAGTCTTATACATTATAGTTAAGTTAAAAACATTACAGGAAGCTTGTTACAGGCTTGGTAAAAAAACAAATGGCTTACAGCACTTCAGGAAAAATCGAGAATTTCCCTCGAATCGAAGACTTCAAAGTTGTTGCTTTAAGCTAAATTTACTGTTAACTTAATAAACTGATTTCCTGAGGCAATATTTACTGCTATATCACTACCTTAATCTTAGAACATGTACCTGTTACGTACCTGTCAAATGTCCATAGTAATCTACATACACCACCTGTTCTCTGAAATCATGTCTAAATATAGCTCTCAACATCTCCACCAGGGTCTCTGGATGATGAAACACAATGCCACGAAGTTTGGGGTTCTCATGGTACCATACTATTTCACCTGTAATAGAAAGAGATTTGAAAAATTCATGACACTTTAAGGACTCCCTTTATGGTAATTGTCCTACTCAATCAAAGCCATTACGCCAACAAGTACTTTGTAAATGGGAGCAATTTCTGCTTCTGTCACATTTTTTCAAATAGTTCAATGCAAGGCTAAGGTAAGTCCTTCATTTTAATGGAGGACTTACAATAGTCTTACATTGTCCCACCATTTTCTCATACAAGGGCTTTTTCTCAAACAATCTTATCTGTTTTATTGTTTTCTGATACCAAATGGGCCTTTGAAAACTAGCATGGTGTAATTGTATGATAAACCCACAATTACTAAACCTTTCTTTGTATGAATCTAATTTTTAAAGTTTTTATGGATATTGTTTTACTGCTAACATGTGGAAGGTGATAGTACAAGCCAAGATGCATGCATTTCTTTGATAATACCTAATGCAAACAAATAATAAGAAAGTTTAACTCCAGTTTCTAAAGATTAAGTGCTTGTTTTTAGATGTGAAGTAGTTGAGAATTAATTTCTTTAAAACTCTCTCCTGTTAACAGACACCTTTAACCAGGATCCTGTTTTTTAATGATTATATGCTGATGACTTTTATCCTGTTTCTAGATCCTTGTTTACTCTACCTGTAACATGGAGGTATCGTAACACCATTTCCAGACTTTTCTCTGCAGACCCTTGTAGTTGGTAGATGGACTGATGTAAGGATTGGACAACGCCCTCAAATATTGTCAGAGTCTCCGCCCAGTTCAAAATCTTCTCCTGTCGCTCCTGAATCAATGACAGGAAGTTAAACCACGACTTTGGTAACTCCTGTATTGGAGAGCTCTTCAGCGATGTTGTTAACTCCTCGTGAAAATTGATGATACCTGTAACGAGATAATGATAAATTAAACAAAAATTAGAATTCCAAATCTATTTAACAGTTCCTTTGAAAAAAATGCTTTTGCAGAAGTCATTTGTATTAATAAACCTTTCAATGAAAATTAGAAAAGTATCAATGTATTTATTTATAATGTTACATGTTTATTTAGTAGACATTTGTTCAGCTCCTACAATAAGCAATGTTGAATTTATGACAAAACATTGAACAAAAGAAAACATATGGTTCTGATATTATTATTATTTTTTTTTTATATATGGGTTTTACATCACATCAACATTATTTCAGTTATGTAGCGATGCCCGACTCTTAATGATGGAGGAAGACCCCATACTCAACTGCCCATAGGGGCTGGTTAAGGTGGGTAGAACCATCGGCATTCCGTAAGTCAGTCGGGAGACTGCCTCTCATGAAAATCCATATCCCTCTCAGGATTTGAACCCATGCGGAGAGGGGCCATGTGATTTCAAGTTCTGTACTCTAACCACTAGGCCACGGAGGCCCCTCTGATATTATTATAAATATGCATATGTCTTGCTTCAATTAGTATGCTTACATACTTTGTGATTCTTATATAATAAAAAGCTTTTTTTCAACATGCACAAAATATAAAACATATAATAATCACAATGACTTTAAATGCCTTTATAGCAGACATCATTTACAACATTTTGCAAAGTCTCCTTTCATCATTGTGGTTTAAGTCCTAAAAAGAACAAGTATGCAGTATTCAATTGAAACATTTTATCGCTTTAGTAATAAGTTTCAACGCTTTCTGCTGTAAATCACTCAAAAAGATTAACTAAAAACTAAAAATCTTCAACAAATTAATTATCAACGTTTGTCCCATTTCCATTTTTAATCACAAATTTTAAGCCTTTAAACTCCAATAAACTATTCTGTTCTTCCAAGAGACCAAAAAATGTTAAACCAAGTTACCTGAAAGAGTCTCTGCACAGCTCACAACAAAAATCTGATTTGGAAGTTGAACCCGCGTCATCTTTATTTTCTGCATCTTCTGAACTCGCTCTTGTAACCTCTGTGCTGACAAGTCCGGGAACTTTTGTCCGGATTCCTTGATGGCACGGTTATAGTTCTCCTCCTCTGCCTTCAGTAACATCTCAAGGTCCTGTAGAAGGGTGCAATCATGAATTAAGCAAACATCTTACAGACAAGCTGATTTTTTGCTCAAGGGCCCTGATATTTAAGTTGAAGTCTTTTAGATCTAAGAAATTGTATCAATAATGGAAAAAAGCCATTTTGGAAAAAGTAAATAAGTCCACAACATTTCAACAATTGGCTGATTCCAAAATGACGCAATCAACCAGTTGTTTCTCCCATCCATTTGATATGTATATTTTCATTCTGTTCTTTTCTTGTTGGCCATCTGCTGATGCTTTGAATTTAGACAAGTCACAAATTTCCATGTGGGGACTGGATTGAACAAAACAACACCATAAGATCACAGTTACCTGTAATTTAGAGTTCTCGTCAGCATGCATCCTGTCTAGTATATCCTTAGTGATCTTATCAATGGTTCCCGGGTCTACAAGATCTGAGTGAGTACCAACCATCATGATTGTCGCACCTGTAAACAAGTTGACAAGCACAATAAGGTTAAGAGTGTTATCAGATATGCATTATGTAAAAAGGTTAATAAAAATATTTACAGTAGAACATCTATTGCATGGGTGAAAGATGAAGAATTTCAAAAACCTGAAATCTGTAGTTCATTATCCTGAAAGGGCATGTTTGCTATAGCATTATATAGGGACATAAAGTCTCAAAAACCTGTAATTAAGGAATAATCCTGGACACTTTCACCCATGCAATTGTCAAATTGTTTTAGATGTTGAAGTAAATACGGGTTCCAGAATCAATTGTTCTTTATCTCTATGTCTTTATATTCCAGACATCTATATGTAAAGCTTTCTCTATTCTCTATGTCAAACCTATGGGTACCGTTTTACTAAACAACTTACGGAAAATAATTGCGCAAGTCATAACTGATAAACATGGATAGTATCTTCAATGAAAGTACAATATTGCAATGTGACACGTCATTGGAAGCGTCTCAGGGAGACGATTCAAATGATGTGTTACTTTGCAATATTTCTTAGCCCAATACTGACAAAAGAGGAATTGTTGATTTAGACTTACGAAAATCCTAAGCGTAAACTGTTTAGTGAAACAGTACCCTGGTCCCTTGACCTTCAATGTATATAGATTCTACTACTGTATTTAGATATACTTATCATGTTTTAAGAGGGACATACACAGTCAGCAGAGTTGCCCAGCTTCTCCAAAAGCCTTCATGGACAAGTGAATTCTTACTGAAATCTACTATATGCAGGGTTTTTATTAAGATTTGGAAAAACGGATCAAGGTTGAGATCTAACTGACTCAGCCAGACAACTCTCTTTTATCAGACTTTATGACTAGGCATGAAGAAACTGATTCATAACGGATTTTAACCAATGGTTTGCATCGGCAATTGGTTCTTAACGAAAATCCTGAATAAAACCATAGTACAGACAAGTGCAGTAAAAAGATTGTACATTGAAGGACAAGTAAATCAACCCTTTACCAAACGCCAAATAATCCACTGTCCCAAATTGAAAGAGATTGCAGATGACATTTCAAAATGCAATGAAATTGAAAAAAAAATCTGATAGGGCAGAAAACATTGTGGGAAAAGGAGAAATTGCTCGTCAAGGGCAATTTCTCCTTTTCCCACAATGTTTCCATGGTCCTCTGTAACAAACTGGTCAAATGTCATTATTGTTTGGTAATGGGCTAAAATCAGATTTCCCCACTCCTGGTAGACTCACCTGGTGCCCTATCTGTGATTGCCTCCAGCCAGTCTCCAATCATACCGTCATAACACTCAGGTTTATACTTATTCAAGTCAAAAACTAGGACATGCAGTGCCTCTGGGGTCAGGAACATGTGATGGGCTGCGGAGTAGATGTGATGTCCGCCAAAGTCCAGGATTTGGACCCTCAACTCGGGCTCGGGTTCCCACAAGTGCTATTAAAAAATAGGAAAACATTAAAAGAGAGTCAATAAGGAAAGGAAAAAAGCATCATGTTTGTATCATCCATTAGCATTTACAAAATTCTGACAAATGATAATTATGATAAACAACAATTTCGTCGGTGCAGGGTAGCTCCTTCTTCCTCAATGTTATTGAAGACATCCATCAAGACATCAAAAGAAGTGGGCAGCTATTCCAGTCTTTAACACATTCTTCATATGGCCATTTGTAAGTGGTATATTCAAATTAAAAGCAACAGCAGATGACAAAAATTGGCATCAATAACTAAATTTTCTTTTCTTTCTGATATCATGTAGAAACCATTGTCGCAAAATGATGAATTCCTAATTAAACAGCCAATAATCCATCTTTCACAGTAGTTTCTAGAACATTCTGTAAAAAGTTGTGTAAAAGCAAGACATGATGGTTCAACCCTTTACCAGATGCCAAATTTTCCATTGTCCCAAATTGAAAGAGATTGCAGATGACATTTCAAAATGTGATGAAATTGAAAAACAATCTCCCGATAGAGCAGAAAACATTGCAGCAAGAGGATAAATTGATCGTTAAGAGCAATTTCTCCTTTTACCACAATGTTTTCTAGAGCCGTCTGCAACAAACAGGTCAAATTTCATTATTGCTTAGTAATTGTTTAAGTGTCTAGAAACCATGGTTACCTGCTCCATGACCCAGGTTCGTTCATGTTCTGCCGTGAGTTTTGAGCGTCCCAACAACAACACATTGCGTAGACTAGATTTTCCTGCCTTGGATGCACCAATCAGGATAAGCTTCTTTCTGTGAATTGCTTCCGATATTCTTAACTCCTGAAACCAAAAATTAACAATCAAAACAAAGGAATGAAAATGAAATTATTAAAAGTGGTTTCCATGAACAGTCATGAAAGTATTTTTCTGATATATTTGTAGCAGATCAAATAAAACTGTTTAATCATTATTCAAATGTATGTGTTGGTATCATTAAATGATTGTCGCTTCAAATCAATGGATGAAACAAAATAATATTTAGTAAATTGTATTTTGATTGCTGTCAAGAATCAACATCTATAGTTTTCTATTTTGGGCCAGAGGCCTGCATTTACAAATAAACTTTATGTATTTTATATTCTACTATAAAAACAATATCAGCTTTTAAATCATATTCAGTTTGATAAAAATCAAGTAATTGGACAACAGTTTTCTATGTACTGAAAAAAAAACAATGGTTGATTTATCAAAACAATTACCTGTAATTTTAATTGGTCAGGTTGGTTTGTGAGCAACATTAGTCAATGAGCCATACAACATTACCAACCCAATGGAAAAAAATCTTATTCCTCAGACTAAATAGGTAATTATATAATTAAGTCACAAATTGGAATAAAAAGGACTAACGGGAGTACCCAGATAATGAGACATACAGTTTAATTAAAGGAACTAACCAGATGAAAGAGTTCTCACCTTTAAGAAAGCGTACACAGCATCCACTCCTTGGTCGCAGACAGCCTGCGGTGGTTTCGTCAGGTTATTGTTTAACAAACTCAGCCTCTGCGTCTCCTGAAGTTTACCCATCTTGTCCAACATGAGTGGCAACGACTTCAACTGGTTCCCTTCCAACATTAACTCCTGCAGACTCGACAACCGGTAGATATCATTTGGCAATGACTCAAGTTTGTTATAGTGTAATTGTAACTCCTCTAGCCCTTCACACTCACAAATCTCCTCAGGTAAAACAAAGATTTTATTGCAAGCTAAATGTAACCTTTTCAGAGTTTTCGAGTTTTTAACTGATGGTGGAATCTCTTCTAGATAGTTCTCACTTAAGTCTAAGCATTCTAGGTTCTGCATGTCAAATATCTTGTCTGGTATCCTGAGAAGTGCATTGCGCCTCATAACAAATTTCTTCAGTTTTTTAAGTCCAACCACAGCAGGGTCTATTTCTGTGAAGTAGTTATTTGTGAGTTCTATAATTCTAAGTTCCGGCAAGGTAAAGATCTCCGGTGGGATGTAAGAGTTTAGTTTCAGAGCTCCTGTCAAGTCAAGGTGTTGTAACTTCTTACAGTCTGCGATCGCCTTCGCTACATACTTCAGATAGTTGCCTCGCATCTTCAACGTCTGGAGCTTGGACATGTTTCTCACATCATCTGTAATGGTACTGATCTGATGCCAACTCACATCCAGGTATGTCAGCTCCTTCAGGAAGCAAATAGCCTCATGTAACACAGTAAAACCTCCCTTGGGGTACCATTTCCTCGACAAATTGAGCCTTTCCAGCCTGTCACAGTTCTGCAGTTCCAGAGGTAGATCTTCCAGTAGATTCCCACTGAGGTTAAGAACCCTCAGTCTTTTCAGGTTACCGATCGATGGACTCACCTCTGATATATCATTCTCACTTAGATCTAACTCGACCAGGGTCGTGAGCTGGAACACCGCCCCAGGAATCCTCTCCATGTAATTATAGCTCAGATTCAATCTCGTCAGATTCTGACATTTTCCAAACGAGTCTGGAAGCCTTGTGAGGTAATTCCCGACGGCATTGAACGTCTCCATGTTGACCAATTGCCCCAAGCTGCTTCCTCCCACTGGGAAGGAGAGGAGTTTAAGGAACGGGAGACAGACATCCGCGCACTGGAAGTCGTACAGGACCCGCGGTACCCAGCCTTTATACCGACCCTCAGGAACATACAGTACATCATTCCCCTTCGCATCTTTAGTCAGGTACTCCCGCAACGCCTCTGCGGTCTGATTCATGGTTTTACTCATTGAGAATCTGGAAAAAAAATTAATAGCTGGATTTACATAAGTTTCATAATTCTATATTCATAATACCGATTGTTCCCATGTGTTGTTTTGGAGACTTAATTCATCTATTTCACATGGGAATGTACTTTGAAAAGAGGAATTTCATCCTCCATGTCAATCATCTATTTCCCAATGGAGTGTCCTTCGGGCAAGACACATTTCCTTGCCTAGTACTGGTAGGTCATCCAGGGTACATATACTTTAGTGCTTAAAAGTAGCTCTGCATGGGTCATTTCATTCCTAGTAAATTGGGTCACAAAGAACTGTACAGACAGTGTGAAATACAATCTTTATATATATGCTTCATAAAAAAAAAATCTCATTGGTTTACTATATGCTAGATTGTAGGCAAAATCGTCAATAGGATATGGAAGTCAAATTGCAGAACCATTTAAGTCCCCTAGACTTATAAGCCATATTGAGATAACGGGTAAACATTATCAATACATATTATAAATAAAACAAAATTAACCAACATTTTCAGATGCCAATAAATTATTACTACATAATACATAAAGGTAACCAACTCAAAACTGCAATCACTTCAAGTCCAGTTTTTTATTTTGACAGTTCTGCTTTCATAATGATGGTTCTGAAGGAATGTGTTGGTTTGACAGTTACTTTTCATGTATGGAAAATCATTTCTCTATAATAAGACCGCTCTTGGAAGAATCAGTTGGCAATTGCAAGGCTGTCATTAATTTTTTGGAGTAAAAAGACAACTGTCGCAGTGATTCATTTTGAAATCTACATCAATGAGTCCCTGGGACTCACATGTTTTGAAACAATGGGTCCAAACTGAAAACAATGGGTCCCAGATTGTGTCTTTGTAAATTCGTTATGGATAATCTACTTAACATGATACGTCTTAGCCAGGGGCTCTTTTATGCAATTGTACAGCTAAAAGCAGAAATAGTTTTATAGCAAGTAAAATCTTTATTTGTTTTACTTTTAATGACAAACAATTTAAAAGCATATAACATCTTAAACAGAGAACATTTAACATATTTAACAATTTGGAATGACTAGAGTTTTAATAAATTGGATGACTAGTGTTTATAATTCTTTGGTCAAAATTAGCCCTTTCAAACAGTGTGACAAAAGACAATTTCTTCTTTAGTCAAAGGTTTACACCTTCAATACAGATTTAGTGTTACAACACTCATACTGTATTTAAGGTGTATAGCCTTCTCGCCTTGTTTTTTCTCCAAACAGGGAGAGCTTTTTCCACAAATTCATTCCGAGCAAAATTGCACAACTTCACTCTCATAAGTTTGTCTTGTTTCCCTACAGTTAACCTGTTCCTGAATTTGGTCAAGACCTTATTCTGTACAGAAAAACCCCTCTCACATCCTGCAGTATGAACAGCAGATGTCAGGGCAAGCCTAGCCAGAACTAGCATGTTTGGAAAATCAGGTGTATGATACACAGAAATCATGTTCCACAATTTCCACAAACTGTCTCTTGGGTACTGCTCTGCTTTTACAACTTGCTTTAAAAGTTTCCATTCTTGTTTTGTTTGATCTTCATTCACTATAGGCCCAGAAGACTTTTTGCTTCCATGCACATCTTATGTTCTGACAAACTGACATGTCTTGTAAGAGTGGAGTGCTGAAAGTTTTGATTTTTGGCTAATTTCGTCATACCATTTACCTTGTTGTGGTCAGTACACACAGAACAAAACATGTAGTCTTCCGCGTTTTTCTCACTCGGGACATAGCGCAGCCAAGAGTAGAGCCCGAGCCACTTCGTCTGAAATTTTCGATCTTTTTTCTTTTCGGAAACTTCTTTCGAAACATCATTCACGACATTGTCATTGTAGTCTACGCTGGGAGTGTCAGTTTTGGGTTCTTCGGCCGAGGAACTGGTGTTTTTCAAGAAAGATGTCAACTTACATTGTTGAGGATCAGTTTTTAAAACTTTTTTGGGTGGCATTTTCACTGTTTATCATCCGGGACCTCAAATTAACCGTCCAACGAACGATAATAAAACGGGTTGAGCTAGTAGTGGATCGAAATTATGACGACGAAGTGGATAGAGTTTTGACGCATATTTGCGACAACGTTTGCGACATTGTATTATATAGATCTAAATCTTCCTCAGAATGAAATTGAATACTTTGCATCATAAGAAATCTTATGTGAAAAAATGAAAGATATAAATGAAAAAAAAGATATTATTTATAAAAACATAATCCCTAACCCTAACCCTAACCCTAACCCTAAGCCCATTTACGTCACCAGGCCACTTTACGGTTGTGTTAAAACTCAATCCACTTTGTATATTCAAGCGATCCATTACTACGTCGTCGAATAAAACGCCGTAAATAATTGGATAATGGATATATTTCAACCAATCAAAATACGCGTACTGCATTCTGAATGTAGTAATGTAACTTCCGCTCTACTTTTCAAACCGGTGTTGAACTTGACATGTGTTTCTCTTATCTGTACGAATCGAACTCGGTATTTACAGACGATCGTAAAAATCGGGAGTTTTTAAACAATGCGTCCCGAGGACGCACATGTTTGAGAATGATGCGTCCCCAGGAAAAAACGTGCGTCTGGGACGCGGGACGCACGGCAAAATGAATCACTGCTGTCGATTGAGGAGGCCTATGAAGAAAACACCCAACAATAATAGGTGTTTTAACATCTTCTTATGACCACCTTTCATTTTTTTTTATTTGAGACAACCAAAGAGTCATTTGAAGCCATATTGGCACATGGTAAACTCTGCAATTCGAGGAGAAATTTGGACATATCTTGGTGTTATCGGGCAGGTGTGTGTTTTGTCTGATAGGGGTTTGTTACCTTTTCGTAATATAGTTATAATTTATGGGAATCCGAGAATGTTGGTTATATTTCTTTTATCAACATGTATGGACAGTGTTTACATGTTCTTTTATGTTTCTCAATAAACATTGGAAGGGGATAGTGTTTAAGGATTGAAAGGGGGATGGAAGGGTGACCATTATTCGCCCTTTACCCAAGCAAGAAGGGCCAAATTTGTCCTTTACATATATAGGTCTCCCTTCTTAACTTTTATCTCGGTTCGCCAGCTACAACTAACTTTATGCACTGAGACGTAATGGTCAAGTGTGACCGTACCTCAGAAAGAGGTTGTTGTAGAAATAAAAGGACCTTTTAGTTGAAAATGGGTGGGGAATTATTGAAATATTATTACCGAGGACCAAGTCGACTTTACGACCAGTTATCTGTTAAAGGACGGAAATGCAACAATTCTAACCTAGCATATCGTATCAACAATAATTAATGGGTTGGTTTCATAAGTGTGTTGATTAAATCACTCACTATCAGGCCATATCTGAGTATAAGTCGACTTGAAAAATACTGCAAAATTAGATATGTTGTTGTTTCTGTCCTCTGCGCTAATGAACGGTTAACGTATGTAAGCCGGTGATCAAATTCCTGGGAACCAATGCGTCCATTTCAGGGACATTCGGAACACCTCGGCCATTTCTTAAAATAACCTCGGAAGCAATGGGGAGCCATTTTTGAAAGTAGGTCAGCAACGAAGGCAATCTGAACGAAGGGCATGTCCGTTTGCAATCGTATCTACTCGGCAATCCCCGGCACAAGCCGGGGATTGCCGAGAAGAGCCGATTGACAAAATATGAAATAAAGATGTGTTGATATGATCATCTTTAATGAAAAGGGTAAAAAATACATTCAATTGTGATAAATAGCCAATTTGTGTGTATCTAAAATACCTATTTAGTGCCTGTGTGCATTTTGCGTTAACCGCCGGAAATAAGGCAAATTACCCCAGGATTTCTGGTGTATTCATGTACTGCCTACGAGGTATATCTACCGACTTGTTACGGGGATTGCCGAGTAGATACGATTGTTTCAGGGATAGTGCAAAATGCGGAAGGTTGAGTTTTATGGTCCCCACCGTCTTCATTTGAAAAAGAAGTTGACCAAACGTGTCACTCCTGGCTGTTCGATCTTAATGTCCATTGGATATAAAGCGTCTATCTTTAGCACCGTCCCATATCAGCCACAGCTGTCTATAGTTATCCTGGGGGTCAATATTATGTAATATAGTGTATATTATATTACATAGCATTGTCCCCCAGGATAATTGTACACATCTATTAAATAGGCACCTGTGGTATCAGCCAGTTTCCTACTTCTTCCTATTTAGACTACAACCGAGCGCTACGTCCACTGTTTCTACTTCTTAACCACCTATATCGTCTTTATAAGCATAGCGATTCGCCAACTTGATCTGGCAACCAATTACAAATATAGCCTTCCCGCGAGAATCTGAAAGTCTATGTCTCTATGATATCCTTGCTTTAATTGTGAGCTCATTATATTAGAAAACACGAGGAACTTGACAGAGATGTGGAAGTAATCAAAAGTGACTGCCAGCCTGGACCTGTCAACAGAGTAAATAACCATCATTCAAGATTGTGGCAACTTCTAGCAAATAATCATCCTGATATATATATACAATCGAGGCCGTGGAAAGAACCACCATAATGGCTACAAAATAAGATGGCTTTAATCGATTCCATAATGTGTTTCATTTGTAGGCCTTTAGAACTTGATATCTAACATGTTTCATAAGTCACAGGGTGAGATAGCCTAGGGTCACGGCACGTGCGTAGATTCCTGCACCGAGTGCACGGTTCTGACCCCCAGGCTAGGGACCAGCGTTTGTGGGTGTACATGTATCTGTTTGTTGTCAAGATAACCATAAACAATTACGATCCTGGTCTTTAGTCCGCGAATCCTCGTTTTCGGGCTTGAGACAAAGTTTTCTCTAAAGCCAAATATCTCCTTACCACATTCAAAGGTATCTAAATCCTCTCTAGCAACCCTGGGAAGTTTCTGCAGACTTTGTCGTTTGGTTTGGATGCTGAGCTTGCCCATGCTTTTCTCATGATCACTTAAAATTAATGCCGGCAATTCTGTGTTCAGCATCGTCCAAAACAGTTTTGGGGATGTTCGGGTTTCATCAGAGTGTCTGAAACACATAAACCATTGTCTCTGTTAGAGATAGTGTGGGTGTCCCATAGGGCATCATCAATTTCTTATCTTGGATATCTCAGCTTCCATGTTTCCTCGTCCTAAAGAAACTTACCTACAAGGATATAGTGAAGGCATATTTTTCGTTGCTGAACTCCGGCCATTTTTCGCTCAAACCGTGATCCATTGTTGCCCCAATCTTGAGTGTCTTCAACATCGCACAAACTGACGTTTACCGAAGCGTTCTTGGTAACATTTTCTTGGCTCTCACTGATATCGGTTTTTTCCAATGAACATGTAATTTTGTGTTCTAAAGACGTGTATATCTTTGTCAATGTTATTTGACCCATTTCGGATAAAGTTGTGATATTTCATTGAATGAGGCGACATCCAATCTGTCCAAAGTACACATAAGAAATTAAAGAAGCACTGAAGCAACCTTCACGTCGATTTCAAATGTTTTTTTTTTTTCATCGGAACTGTTCAATACTGAAAGGAATACGTTGCATGCCATTTTTGTCGTCTGTTTTTTCCCAGTTTGTAATGGCTACATGTTCATACGCTTCAATAACTTAGAAAGTCAAAATAATAAAATGTCATTGTTTATTCATCGTAAACTTAGACACTATTTGGAAGATATAATGCGTGTAGTCAATTAGAAGTTCGTGGATATAAAAAAAATGGTCAAAGGGAGATAATCTACCGTTCACTTTCAAATCCGATTACGACAGGGTTATGCATCTTGATTTTACACATATTTTTCGCCCGTCATAAATAGCCATATATAAATCTATTTGACTAAGTAGGTTAACGTATGAGTAATAAAAAAAGACATACAAAGTGAAACTGGGGTAAACATAACGCTGTTTATCTGGACGTAGAGCGTTAAATTGTGAGTTTTACAATTTCGTCAATCAGTTTATCCTTAAACTTGATTAGCATGTCTAGGCTTTATCTTAGACAATTTCTATTTGTGATAAATACAAAAATGCTTATAATGTCCCAAAATGCTATAAATGAATAGTGTCCAAGATTAAAGCATCGATGTGCCTTTAGAAATAAGCAAGTCGTACTCAATACGTTACTCTTTATACGTTCGGAAGTTCGGAATAAAATGCTCTCGATCGTACGATAACAAAAACCTTAATAAACCTAGACATTTGGTTCTCAATATACTACAAGATTGCCTCACCATAACACGATCACACATGGTCAAGTCAAGTCAATGTTTGTTTTCATGTCTTTGGCGTAACTTTATTTAAAATCAAACTCCGTTAAGGAATACGTCACTTTGGTACACTATTTACAGTACAGTGAAAAGGGAGGTCACTGCGTAAAGAATGATTTAAAATATAACAGTAGATTACCTCCCTTTGACCATTACGCGAAAAGGAACCACTTAGTATAAGTTAGCCTGGTAGAGCCTGGCTCGTGCGTATACCGCGAACTAGGCATGGGCCAGGACTCCAGGCTAAGTATTTGTAACCATAAGTAACTTAATAATTGCCAATTTTTTATCTCCTTGCGTCACTTTTACAACGGAGAAAAGCAGAGAATTTTTAATGATGAAATATCGGACAAGATTTGTGACTGTGCTGTGAATAGACAATATGAACTTATAACCTTGCCTAGCCACTAAACTAGCCATGCGTTCGTGAAAGAGGTTACTGTTGAAACGCCGCTCTCATGGACACTTCATATATTGGGAGCACCATTTTTCCGACAAAATGAACCCTTAGAATTCTGAGACATTTTCTCACAAAAGATTTTTGTGTCGTCTGCTTCACAAAACTTTAAATATCTGCTTAGTTTTGTTGAGGAAAGATCCTCAGAGTAGCAAACAGGTTAGATCACTGGCCAGCCGCAAAATTAGTTGGCAGCTGGCCTGGATCTAACCGGGAGTATATAAAGTATATAGATAGAAGGCACGAAACGATCTCATCCCTATTAATTATTTTGTCATCACATTTTGGTCGTCTACTGTAGCATTTAATATGGCCCAGTCCTGTGTTTTCTTTCACGACACCTTTAACGAGGTTGGGTAGGTACAGGTTACATTACGACCATCTTATTGAGCATCATGTGACCAAAATGTTAATTAAGAATGCTTACGACTTTACTGCAAGTGTGTCTGCTCAACATATTCCATTGAGAAACAAAAGTGAGTTTTGGGATAATTGCTTTGTAAACTGAAAGTTAATTACAGAAGTGGTTATTGTGCACAACCACAGTTTCTATAATCTCAGTATGAGAGAAAAGCATACACATAATTATGGGAGAGTTGGTTTTTGACCCAGTGGTTTGATAGAAGACTAGAAGACGGTGGTTTAATAGAAGACACATCTTGATAGATGACACACAACGGGCATCAAATGATGACACAAGCTCGCCTCAGGCAAGTGAAACATGGTAAATTAAATAATCAAAGCCACACACTTTGTATTCATCTTTGCATATATTTTATTAACATTTTGTATACAAAAAACCAGCCCCTTTACCTCGGAGCTGTTTCCTAAAGTACTAGTTAAAATATTAATCAATCTTTTAGATTACAAAGAACAGAATCCTTAAATGTCTTGAGGTAAGTCTTTTCTTATAAAACACCACTTTTGAATCTTGCTAATTTCCAATGCTATCAACAATTAAAGGTTTAATCTTTCAGACTAGTTTTATAGTCTCCTGCTGCTTTCAATCTGAAACAGATACAAGTTCTGTTCTGGTACAAGGAAATGGGTTATTATATATCGCAAGGCAGAATTCAATAATTCATAATTCATGATTCATCAACCAATAGCCAATGTTAGGGCTTTGGAAAAGTGCACTTATCAATATATTTATGTCATTTTATATATAAAACATTGTGGCCAAAGCAAGAAAACAACATTTGTTTATCGCTTATTTCACTTTTATGTAGAAATAGCATGTAGTGAAAAATCGCCTTCAAAAAGATAAGGATTAAGAAAAAGTATTGGTTTACAAGAAATACTTCACAATCAGACATCAAGATACGCAAATTATACATATTGAACATTACAAGAATTTGTGCAAATATTAAAAAGTGATATGTGAAATTGATCTACCTCCTTTTAATATACAACCATCCATCAACATTGGATGAAAACAACATTTTTGAAAACATTGTATGATGATAAGATAACCTTATTAGATATAAATGAATTCAGATTTTCTATTCCTGACCCTAATATCATTAAGAGAGAGAACATTGTATATACATTTTGTCACCAGTTTTCCAGCAGATATATGGTATAATTACCTTTTGAGTTTACTAACATGTTAAAGGCAGCATAGTTTTGAGCATTGAGTGTAAACAATAAGGCAGCTTTCAATTAAGTCCTAATCATATGAAACAAATCTGTAACACATGCATCTAAAACATCATTGTCAAAATGATTTTGTTTTGACATATCATATTATAAAAATAAAAGGCTACACAAGAATATAGAATGAAAGAACCTGCCTTCTTCCCAAATCCATCCCTCTACAGTAATAATAGGAATCTATCAACTTTAACCTTAGAATGCTGGGTAATTTTCTTCAAATGGATTTTTATGTTGTCTGCTTTCCAAAACCTTAAATAAATATCTGCTTAATTTTGTTGTGGAACAATACTCAGAGAGGCAAGAACAATACTCAGAGAGGCAAACAGGTTAGATCACAGGTAAATTGGCGGCTGGCCTGAATCTAACCTTTTTGCATAAGCTTGAAGTCGTTTCCAGCACTAGAAAGGTTAATGCCGATGAGGCTTATTTTGGCCAATACTTGTACATGATTATTTAGACATTACTCTCTCTTTAACAAATAGTACAAGGTTAATATGTGTAAACAAAGTTCTTGTACATTCACAACCATCTAAATGAGACATAAAATGTGCTTGTATAAAAATAAATATGATATAAGAATAGGGAAAAACAAGCATGTATTACAAGCTCATATTAGAACATAGTACATGTACATATAAAGGTATAATGTACAGATTTCCAACTTCCAAGTTAGGTAATTCAATTCGAAAATATCAGCAGGTAATAGATGTAAATTCTAAATAATGATAATTTGGTAGAAAACTTTATCGCAAAAGGAGAAATTGCTTGTCAAAGGCAAAATATCTTTTTTTAAGTATCTGTTTCAATCCAATCTACTGTGGAAAACATTATCACAAAAAGAGAAATTACTTGTCACAAGAAAAATATCTTTTTTCAATTATTTGTTTCATTGTAGATAATCTTATGCTGCAGGTACAAGTAATAGGAAAATGGATTAAGTGATAAACAATAATTAGGTAGTTTATGATAAAAACAATACCTACTGGCCCCCATAATTAAGTTCACTATTGAACCTTTTTGATATGTTCATGTTAAGAACATAACTCTTAATCAATAACAATAACTCAATCAGAGAATTATTCCAGTTGTGACTTCCTCCTAATTGCTGGGAAAGGAAAAACTCATCCCTGCCCATGAGCAACTTAACCCTGCACAATAGTTTCAATCAACTTACATGAAAAAAAAAGTAATTGAACACCTGATATTTACACTCATCATCTACTGCTTTCAATTTTGAACAAAATAAAATGATCTGCATTGGAGATATCGGTTATTCACTCTTTTAAAAAAGTATATGTGGAATGTCTATGTTAAACTAAGGAATGTTATTACTTGTACTACATACAGGCCTGCTATTGTTAAGGAAAGGTAAAGCCTGAAAATCATTACTCGAAGCCTGAATTTAAACATCTTCAATATGAACAAAGAATTTAAATTCTCAAAGCCTGAAATCAGGACCAGGCCTGAAAATAAGCAGGCCTGCATACCAAGTGTTCAATGCAAGACTATAGTAAGCGCTTCATAAACATGAAGCACTTACTATAGTATTGCACTGAATGTTTGATATAAGAGTGAAATTGTCAGCTTCATGAAAATCCAGTTTAAAGCAGTATCAGAAGCCTTTTCTTGAATTACTTGCGACTAACATCTTTTGAGTCTACATATGATACATTCATAAAAACACATACATGAAACGGCTTCACGTAAATTTGAGACACTGCTATAGATATGTGACATGTGTATATGAAAAAAACAACCTTTGCCTAATAAGGAGTCCGTATACAATTTGTAAAACAGTCAACACTATGTTTACAACCAACTGAAATGGAATGTTTCATTCATTTTATGGAATGTGATAATCAACTTAACAAAAACAACTCAATTTAAAACATTAGCTTTTCACAACTTTGTTTGAAGCATTTAATTAAGTAAGGTAAAATGATATGTAAAAAAAGATTCATCAACAAACTACACTGCTTGTTGCATGCATGATAACTAGCTGCTTTACCCATAATCCACTGTATATTTACGCATTTCTTTTAATACACCCACGGAAACAAGCTTAGAAACAATTGGGACAAAAGGAGAACTTGCTTAGGACCATTTTAGGTGATTTCTCCCAAGTATGAAGCAAACAATGCTACTTTTGCCATATTTTTTAAATGCCGTCTGCTGTGTGCTTTCTTTTTGGACCAATCACACAATATTTCGAGGCAATGGGTTTTGTAACATTGAGAAGCTTTCATTATTGAAGGTTGATCAATGTTATATAATAAAATATCAATCAGTAACTAATACTCTTGAATCAATGAACACAAGAAAGAGTCTCACAAATAAACTTGAAATTAACACCACTTGAATAATTGTTCCAACATACAACTCTAATTCAAGTTGACGTCTGCAAACTTTTGTTGGATGATAATAAAAACCCGACTTATTCGGTAAAGAGTAAATCATGTAAAAAAATTAGCATTTCAGCATCACATCTGGAATCTATTGTCCGAAATAAAGAAAATGCATGATTGAAGTAATTCTTTCTTTTGTCACATTGACCTCAAGACTGGCTTTACAATGAAACTCCTAAATTCTGAAATAAAACTTACATGAGCATACATCACAATTAAACATAAAACCATCAAGGAATGTATCTGTGGAGGAGAGAACATATGAATAACAACTAAAATGTCAAGGTCACTTTGTTCACTACACTTTTGGTTTCGGAGTAGTCGGTAAACGTCGAGGTCCATTAGAGAATGTCGGAGTTGTTCGCCCAGACATTGTGGGCGTTGTTCTTCCTGAAGGTGTTATCCTGCCTGACCGATTGGGCGTTGATGATTTCGGGGTTCCAGTTGATGACCGTGGTGTAGAGGGTGTGCCCGTAGCCCGTGGAGTGGAGGGCGCAGGTCTTGGAGGTGTAGGGGTTGTTGAACGGGAGCCATACATAGTATGTGTGGGTGTGGTGGAGCGCCCAAAGGCCGTTCTCGGGCTCATGTATCGGGGTGTCCCCGTACTGGAACTAGTTGATGGAGTGCGTGGCTTGGTTGGTGTGCTGATGTTAGACGATGAACTGCTTAGTCGCTTTGATTTTGTTAAACTCCCCGAAGATCCTGTAATAAGCATGTAGGAGATGTGATAAATGTTAACCATGTCCATCATAAATAAATGTGTTTTAACCCTTAGAATGCTGGGTAATTTTCTGAAAATATATTTTTTGTGTTGTCTGCTTTCAGAAAAATTAAATACCTGCTTAATTTTGATGAGGAAAAATACTTAGCATGGCAAACAGGGTAGATGACAGGGCACCAATTTACTTTTGAAGAGCTACATTGTTGAAAGATTATAGCTAATTTCTAATTCAAACATTTTTATATCTAGCTTTCAAAACGCAACAATCTGTATTAGCACAATAAGACTTTGCTAGCATTTGTTATGATGAACCACGGAATATATAATGAAATTCGGGTTTGTATTGTTATCAATGGGTTGAACACTAATTTCTTACTAGTTAAAATGAAAAACAAGAACAATTGCCAGAGGAGACAAAGTAAACATTGCATTAGTTTAAGAACACACCCAAACTGTTAACCCTTTCCCAAACAATAACGACATTTGACCACTTTGTTGCAAATGACTTTAGAAAACATTGTGGGAAAAGGAGAAATTGCTCGTAACGAGCAATTTCTCCTTTTCCCACAATGTTTTCTGCCCTATCAGAAGATTATTTTCCAATTTCATCACATTTTGAAATGTCGTCTGCAAACTCTTTCAATTTGGGTCGGTTGAAAATTTGTTGTTTGGGAAAGGGTTAACCTGTGCAACGAGAGTTACATTATATGCACAATCAGTCAGTCAATCAGTGTTTGAAAAACCTTAGCAAGTATGAGAACATGAAATTATCAAGATGGAGCTTATCAAGGGAAGTTTCCCGTTTTCCAACAGTAGAAGTTATCTGTTACCAGTAAGATATGCAAGACCATGTTGATTTTTAAGGCATTAATGAAATAGCATTAAGTTTTACAATATTTGAAAGTATATTGTATCTATTCTTAAATGTCATATAAAACTATACATCTTCATATTAAACTGTAGAACTTTTCAAATCACATTTATTATCATCAATAGTTTTCAGACTGATTTTCTTCTTTCTTGATGTTAAAATCTGTGCTATTTGGTAAGATTAAATCACTTAGGACTTCTAAGTACATGTACAATGTCTTTATGGTCTTAAGCATATCTTTTCATTTTACAGACTTAAATCAAACATGCAAAAATAATATCCCCATGAATAAGGATAGAATAGGGTATCCATATATGGGTACATGTATATTTAGTTAGAAAAAATAGTTAATTATTTTTCATTTCAAATCAGCGATATCCTTCAAAACATACTATTTTTAAAAGCTTTCCATCATGAAACAGGCCAAGTATTTCTACTTCTGTTTCAAGTTATTTTCAACCACAGGGGTGTTTAGTTTTCCTTGGGTCAGTACTTTGTAATATAATATGCATACATATAGTATATTACATAGTACTGACCCAAGGATAACTATAGACCCTTGTGATTTCACTAAAACACATTCATAGAATGCAACGAATATTTTGCACAGTTGATACATAAGTAATTGAAATATACTGGGTTCAGGGAATATAGTTGTTAGTAATTTCATTTAATCATTTTTTATCACCTGTATCGAGGGTTCGATTCAAGGCTACAGCAAGTCTATCAGAATGCATTGACTTGTTTTCCTCTTTAATGTTTAATCATTTTATGATGACACATGGAGTGTTGAAGAATATGAGATAACTAGAGTCATTATTTACACTTCCTGTATAATTCTACCAGTACTATGAAGGCAGAGAAAGATATACTAAATCAAATTTAGGAAATAAAGCTAAACATCTTGCGCTCGTAATTCAATGGGTATGCAATAAGCAATAACGTACAGCAATTACTAACAATGCTATTATTAACAGAGTATGCTTTCTATGTCTCTGTCTAAGTTTGCAGACATAAGAAACAATAAGAAGGCAGATTCTAGGTCTAGATCGGGAATATTTGAGAAAAATCAAATCTTTTGAATATTATGCTGACCAGTCAAAAACATGGGCTGATATGCTATGCGATAATTCGTTAAACAATTAGGGGCCAGAAAAATAAGTTTTCTTTCTACAAGTAAAATGTTCACCTCTGGTAGCCTGTTTTACAGTGTACAACATGTAAACAGCAATTTGAGAGTTTAGTGCAAGAGATGAATTATAATATATAACAACAAGTCCATCACAAAAATGGAAAACTTATCATGGCTTTCCATCTAAGCCTCAGAATATGGAACTGGACATTTGAACACCCCCCCCCCCCCCAAAAAAAAACCCACATTAAATATCGTTTATCAATGGACCTACCAAAATCAGCATGTTTGCGTAAAGAATTCACAAAATTATTTGTACTTGATCCTCCGGTAAGGTTGACCATAGACGACGTCATCTGTTTACTGCGACGTAAAGAAGTATCTCCGGAGCTTCCCGCTACAATAAAATAGGGTGATTTGTGCTGATAAATGTCCATCTATCTATCAGGTATATACAGTTACAGGTTATGCATGGAAATAATACATCATGGTGAATTGAAGTGATAATAGTATTTACTTCTACACTACACCCCTTGGGATAAATTGAAATACTCCAATTCAAGGGTTCAATGCAATACTATAGTAAGTGCTTCATAATTATGAAGCACTTACTATAGTCTTGCATTGAACCCTCAAATTGCTTAATTCATTTTGACTTTGTCACATCTACAGCCAATGACTTAAAAAATCTTTGAGCAATTGCTCATTAAAAGCGGTTTTTTGATTTGAAACTATAGTTTATACTGACACAAAGATTATTATATTTTTCACACATTGTAAAAATCATTGTGGTTGCTTTGAATAAGGACCAGTTGCCCAATTCAATATGGGGGGATAGGTTAGTGAGTTTCTTCTCTAAGTCATGTGATATAGATCATGTTTAAACCAATTATCAAAGCATCAAATATAGCCTTAAAAAACTGCAATATTATTTTTTTGTTGTGACAAAAGTAAAACTAGCCTATCATATATCTTAGAAGAAAAGTATTTCTTTTAGCCATCTGCTATCGCTTTCTCATATGGGTTCTACATCACATCAACATTATTTCAGTTATGTAGCGATGCCCGAGTCTAAATGATGGAGGAAGACCCCATACTCAACTGCCCATAAGGGCTGGTCAAGGTGGGTAGAACCATCGGCATTCCGTTAGTCAGTCGGGAGACTGCCTCTCATGGAAATCCATATCCCTCTCAGGATCTGAACCCAGGCGGAGAGGGGCCATGTGATTTCAAGTTCTGTACTCTAACCACTAGGCCACGGAGGCACTTCTATCGCTTTCAATTTTGCGTAGTTCAATATAGTTTCACATAAACCATGTGGAGTGCATTGGGCATTGAGTAAATCAACCAGACTTATTTTTGAAAAGCCCAGCATATAAGCAAACTGTTCCCATGAAAACAGTTTACTTTTGGATAGTTTGAAGATTATATTCTTCCTCCAGATTTGGTTCCTCAGCCAATGACCCTATCAATCAAAATTGTATCTGCTATAAATGTACAAAGGCCGAGTGCACACTTTTGTATATGGAATATGTTTGTTATCTAATTTGTTCGGTCCTTTATCTTATTCCTTACCATTTAAGCACCATAACTTAGGATCTTAGTAACTTGCGATGACATTTATATCCATATACTTTAATCATATGATTGAAAATATGACCATAAATTATACAGTTACATATAAAGAAGCATGATAATTCATTTGATATTTACAATTACAAGCAATGGCATATTCCAATCATGCAATTAAAGAGGATGCATAATATTCTCATGAATAATATGTATGCAACAAACCAAAGGATAAGTGTCACATTTAATTTGTAACAAATCAAAAGCATCAATAATTGGGAAGGTAGAAAAAAGGGGAAAAAGGTAAGAAATGCTTTTTCATTTTAACAGGGTAAAGCAATTGTCTAAAATGGTTTGTCTTAAGGACTGGATTTATATAAAAAAAAAGTTTTTTCTCTCTGAAGTGAACAAACAAATAGGTTGATGGTTTAAATGTAATACATGCCAAAGGTAACATGCCCAACAAAATGGTAATTATTTTCTAAAAGTGCACTTTAGTTAAAAACTGAACTGAGAAAAACGTAGAGTGATTTTATAACACAATTTTATGACATATGTAAGTGATCTGGCCTAAAACACAACATTTGTACCACATGTCCAGCAATGGCTTCTTTGGTAGCCATGGCAACTATCATTCCCAATGCTGGTGTTTATCCAAGATTGAAGCAAATGGCGGACTAGCAAACAATGAACAATGATAAGCCTTATTCACATTTCTATTTTTAATTTAATGTCTTTATTTTGTTTACGATCATAATATTTAATAATTATATTAGTAAACTCATAACTCTCAACCATATTGTTGCAGTTTATTAGTAATAAAACGAAGGCACCCATACCCCAGGAACATACATAGACTATAACATGTACAGGCAAAGTATTACATGTACCAAACACATTTTAACCCTTAGAATGCTGGGTAATTTTCTAAAAATAGATTCTTGTGTCATCTGCTTTCCCAAAACATTAATATCTGCTTATTTTTGTTTGGGAAAGATACCTAGAGTAGCAAACAGTTAAGATTACAGGCCAGTTGGCGACTAGCCTGGATCTAACCTGTTTGCACAAGCATGAAGTTGGTTCCAGCACTATAAGTGTTAACATGTAGAAAACTACACTCTGACATTACATGTATTTAGGCTGAGTTAGTATGATAGCAGTAAAATCTTTGAACTACACAATCATGTAAGCAAAATCTTGAATTTCTCAATCTTAACTGGACATTGCATGATTGACAGCTTGCAAACCTCTTTTTATGACTGTTGTCTTGTATCAAACAAGAATTATTTTTAAAAGACTTCAATGCATTCCTTTATGGTGTTGCTATCAATATTGATACAATAGTAAAAGTTTATTCAAGATTATATGACAGACAGTGCAGCTATCAATATATCCTGGTATTCCAAAACCAGCACAACAACAAGCCTATAGTTTGACATCTGCTATTCTATACAGGCTTAAGGTGAGAGAAAGCAATTGAATCAAGATGCTTAGAGAGTTTAATCTGAACCTATCGAAGCAGTTAAAAAAGACGTATATTTACTGCACTGAAATAATAAATATGCGCAACTACATAAGACAGCGATTCATAATATGAAGTCTGCATAAATGTAAGATCTGTAAGCCTTTATTTGTTTGATAAAGTTTTTCTATCAATATTGGACTAATTGCAAGGGGGATAACCCCCTCAGAGAATGCTATACAAAGGGAGACCACTCTGCCAGAGTGGTCACGTGACATACAAACCTGATGATATAGAGGATGCATAGCCAGTGTCATTTTGACGAGTTTTGTAACCAAATGTTCCGCTCCCACTTCTCGATCTAAATCCGGGAGATGTTGGCGTCTCCGCGCCACCTAGACTCTTTCTGAGATCATAATTTGTTCTTCCTTTTGCTACGGAATGAATAAGAATTGAAACGGGAATCAATTTGTTAGTTGGTGAACTTATTAATCATCAGCTACCTCGTCCAATCATTCACTAGCTTGTTAATGGTAAGAATTTCAAATTCATGTGTTTTCAGTTCTTCTTGGATAAATTGGCAATGAAATGCATCACCTCTTGAGGGTTTTAAGCAAGAGTGTAGTAAATCATTTAATTTTGTGAAGGACGGTAAAATGTGTTTCAATTTTAAACCTGAAATTTTGTGAGTCTACGGAAGACAAATTTACATTTTATAGTTTGAAGAAAGGAAAACTGCTCATATGTGCAGTTTCTTTTTCCCAACCAATAAAAATCATCCTACAAGAATAAGTGTTTCCAGATGACATTTCTATTCAAATTTTCTTCTTTTTTTTGCAGGATAAAAATTTTCCTTTTCAGTATGAAAAAGAGACTTGTTGATAGGTATCATCTTATCATCAAACAAATGGATGTCTCTTAATCAATTAAAAACTGCCAGTGAATTATCAGAGACTGAAAACATGAATTTAAAATCCTTACTTTTAACGGGAGATAAATCTGAAATTAACCTTCATAGCAGAAATGTTTTCTTTTAAAAACAGATGACATCACTCAACTGATTCCAACATGAATAAAAGAGCCTTTTCTATATCATCTGACTAGGGGTTCTGTTAATTCTTACACAGAATTTTACATGCATTATAAATTAAGATGGCAGTTTGCATATCAATGCTTTTTCCATTAAAAAAAGGAGTCCCTTTTTTAACCAGGAACAGAAATTACAGTGTTAATGCTAATCCTATTACTCAAACTTTAATGGAATGTGCCAAATACTACATTAATACCATTGAGAGAAAAATGACAATATATTCATTGTAATTCTCTTCTTTCGTTTAGGAAACAATATTTCTGTTGAGTTTCTTGATCCGGTGAGAATGCATGAAGTTTAAGGACATAGATCAGAAATGTACGATTTTTTTCAAATCATTTATATATAATTGTCGACTCTTCAGCATGTTGAAATCAGTTTATGATACCATGGCAGCCAGCATTCTTCAGAACACATGCAGGTGCATGCTTGCATACATAATTTTTAGGGCAAGCATTTTGACAAGCAAAGTTTGGAAATGTGCAATGAGGAAAGAAATAAGCCAATCTCTATCTGCTTAACTGGTTTCTCAAACCATCTATCAGCATTCAATAAACAACACTAGCTTGATTGATAAATCAGACTAAATGTTGTTTGCATGTCAGTAGAATGTGGTAAACAATGCATAAGAGTTTCTGATTAGGGAAGCATTAGCAATGTATATTTCTTTATCTATCCTTCATAATTAATATTTTGGATGAGTCAAAGATTTCTAGCATGATAAAATTGAAAACTAATCTTCTGATAGGGTAGAAAATATTGTGGGAAAAGGAGAAATTGCTTGTTAAGAGCAATTTCTCCTTTCCCACAATGTTTTCCAGGGTCGTCTGCAACAAAATTGTCAAATGTCATTGTTTGGTAATGGGTTAAAATAGCAATTTATCCTTTCCCACAATGTTTTCCAGGGTCATCTGCAGCAAACTGGTCAAATGTCATTATTGTTTGGTAACTGGTTAAATCAAATTGGATCAAGTTGGAAATGTAGATACCTTCAAGCCATTCCATAAATATAAAATACATTGCTAGTACATCCCTTCACTAGAACTCTACCCGAGCCAAAAACCAACTAACTAGAAACAGTCAAAACAGTCCCATTAGCATAGTGCAAGAATTTGATCAAGTCTGACCTCCTTAAACCTGCAATATTGGTGCAGTCTGACCACCCATACTTACTTGACGATATACTATTAAGGCTTTCATTTAAACTAAAGGTTTTGTTTAGTTTATTATTGTTTCCTGTTTAAAGAATATTTAAAAATTGTTGTAATCCCAGATATTGAAAATCTTAAATACAATCTATCTCAATAATACAACTGCAAATTACATGGACAAAACATGATAAAAAAGAATTATGATTCAACAACACGTTCCTTTCTGAGAAAATCCGTTGGTCTTGATTGCATGATAGACATGCCTTTTAAAATTATGGAATTGTTGCTTAACATTACCAACAATTTCCGCATAATACAAGTCTATTTCATTTCCCCATATATCATGTTAAACATATGCACAACTTTGACAAAAGCACATGTAATTGTGTGACATAAATCTATATTAGTGCCTTAACCCTCACTAGATCTACTCCTTATAGCTTGCTCATCTACTTTCACCTAAACATAACACCTTCAACAAACTTATAGGGGTTCAAATAGTTTACCTCGATGATAGAGAGCTTGTAGAAAAAAAGTCAAAGTCAAAATAAAATTATTATTCATGTCAATATAATACAGAGCATAAATAGCAAAAAGTGGGTTTGTTTATCTGGAAATATCATACTGGAAATCAAACATGCACTTTTAAAAAAGCAACATGCAGAAAGATGCGCCTAAGTTGCGTTTATACACTGGTTAAGAGAAAACAAAAAAAAGGGGAAAAAGCAATTCACCAATTTAATTGTATATAAAAAAAAGTGTTCAAGGAAAATGGACGCATATTTAGACAAAGTCACTTAATCCTGATTTTAAAGAAAATGAGGAATTTCTACCAACATTTTATCATATCTGATTTACTTTGGAGAAGCTTCCAAGCAGATTGTATTCTAATACACACAACATTTAAACTATTGTAGGAAAAAAAGAAATTGTTAATAGGAGCAATTTCTCTTTTCCAACAATAATTCCTATCCTTTTGGAAAAAAAACAAAAAACTAATTAATCCCATTTGTCACCTTCAAATATTCTTAATAAATAAAAATTGTTTCATTCAAGGTAAGGAAACTTCTTTTTCATATCTAAAATAAAATGACTCAAGATGATAGTGGCTGCAATGATAAATGCATATAACATGACACACACACACACAGAGTCATCTCTAGTGTAGTACCCTAGCCTAGCAATCTTTGGTTTTTCCATTTGAGTTAAAATAAATACCTCGACAGGGATCGTTTGTTTCGAGAAATTCGTCGAGACATATCCATCCTCCACCTACTCGTACCATCACTGTGCTGTTTAAGAAACGTACAAGGCGAATTGTGCTCTTCTCACCAAACTGAAATATCAGACAAATAATAAATCTTTATTTTTTCATAAATTAAAAGTTAAATGCAATAACATAGAAAGTGCTTCACTTTTGCGAAGAAAGAACTGCCCATAAAAAGTCTTGCATTGTATTCTGAAATGTCTATGGGTGTTTTATTTAATTAACCAACTAACTTCAAAATTCAATAAATTGAAATCAGTGGGACAAAATGAGAATTTGGTTGTTATGACATTACTCAGTTTCGAAGAAAAGATAAACATATGTTACAAAGGGCTTCTTCACTTTAAATAATAAGTACAAATCGATTACAGTTTCACCATTGAAAAAGTCTCTATAATCAAGCAATTATCTCCTCACCATTGAAAAAGCCTCTATAATCAAGCAATTATCTCCAAACCCCTGTAAGCTTCCTTACAAAATTATTCCATTGATGCTTGTTCTCAAAATTAACATACTATGGCCTCATCACAACAAAATGGAAACAAGTATTGTATCGATCATCCTCACCCTGTATTTTCCTTCGTCCACCATTTCCACACGCAGGGGACTCCGACATGTACACAGCGCCACCTCTCTATCAATCCCATCGTGAATCAACTCTGTATCAGACATCAACTTATTACCGCCTTTTAACCGCTCCTTTTGCTGCAAATGTAGGTTTAATTTATGCATATATCAAATTCACATCCTTTATTACTGAAACGTCATTCCCATGAATTAATTCTTTTTTTAATGAGTAATAATTCATTGAAACAAGGAGAAAAAGCATTTAACTGGAAGTTTCTTCATTAAATACAATTATTTCTTTAGAATTATGCAGCAACCCATATAAATCATACATGATACAATTGGCAGTTTGCGCTACGAGTCAAGCCAAAAAAAGCCATATCTTATTGCAATACAAAATTACAGTCAAACTTGTGTAAAGAGGCCAGTCTATGGACAGAGTAAATTGGCTGTTTAAGACAGGTTTGCTGCTTAAAAGGGTGGTTGCTTAACACAAGTTAGACTGTATATTCATTCACATTTAGCAGGCATTATGATGATGTGGATAAATGTATATTGAATTATTTACAGGTTAAAAAGTATTTGGTTTATGAAAAAATAAATAAGAGTTTGTAATGAATGAATGCTAGTATAAAGATAATGTGTACAATGAGTTATAAAAGAAGAGTTGAATACTCACATGTCTCTTTGGCTTCATGGCTTCAATAAATTCTACATAATATATGTGTTCACGATTCTCTCTGTCAAATATATCAAACACTGCATTCAACTCTGTTTTGTTTGATTTAAAACCTGTAATTAAAGTACAAGTATTAGAAATACTGTGGACAATTTTTTTCAAACTTATTAAGACAAAATGACTTCTCCATTGACAATTATTAGTTCAATGACTTTTTAATCAAATTGATTTGATTTTGTATAGAATCTTTAAAGTATAGATTTCATATACATACGTAATGCAAAATGTATTATCCTACGCCAGTTGATAAATCTGTACATGTATAACAGTAGCCCAGTGAAGGATTCAAGAACTATCTTCATGAACAGATATGAAAGAAAAATGGCCTTTCATGAACAAAATGTTGCTCTTGAACATGTTCATAAATTTCAAAAACATGTTAATGGACATAAAGAACATATTCATGAATCCATTCATGAACACAGTTCTTGAATCCTTTACAGTGGTATGAATGAACAAATGAATGGTGTTTTAAGGTGCATCAACAGCTACAGTCATTTAGCGTGCATTATGATAATGTGGATAAATGTATATTGAATTATCAACAGGGTAAAATGTATTTGGTTTAAGAAAAATAAATAAGGAATTGCAATGAATGGATGATAATAAAAGGGGTAATAATTGATAAAAGTTCCATACCTGAATGCAACATTCCATTTACAAATTCCTCCCGTGACAAGAAACCATCACCATCCTTATCCTGCCTCCGGAAGAAATCTGTAATCCTCATTTTCTTCACCTGCATCCACTTCAAGTACCGAGCTTTCCAGAGCTCAAAGTCAAAGTTCTTAATGCTCTCCATTTCCACGAGAGTGTCTAAAGCATCCTCTAATTGTTTTTTCCTATCCACTGACATTCGCCACACTGTTCTCCATCTGTTCTGTAATGCTATCGTTCTTGGGTTGTTTCCTATCTCATCCAATCTCGCGTTGCTGATCACACAAGGGTTGTGAAAAAGAAACAGAATACCAAGTTTGAGTAACTTTATAACTTATGATAAAAGCACTTTATAACTTATATAAAATATTTAAAAGAAAACTTCCATATTTGATCGAGAAACATTGAGAAAATTGTGACATTAGAAAATTTTGCCACAATTCTAAGTGTTTGCAGCTTCCAATGGATGCTTAACTGTTTGTATCAATAAAATTGTCATATAAGAATTGACATGAAAGAAATCTTGAATAGTTGCAGCCTAATTTTGATACCAAGTCTTATACATTATAGCTAAAAGAAAAAGTATCAACAGAAAATAGGAGAATAACCTTTGACTTCTCGACCAAAACCACTGTGACAAAAGGAAACATTGCTTGTCACATGCAATTTCCTCTTTGAACGCATGGACACATTCAAAATGATGCAAGGGCTTATGAGGTTATAATTATAAGGGTTATAAAGTAAAATGCTCTTCTTGTTACCTTCCGAATGACCTGGGACCCCCAGGAGATTTCGCCTCTTCGTTGACGATCTTCGTTAAGCGCTCTACATCAGCATTTTTACTGTTTACCTCCTCATGGAATTCCTGTAAAAACAACAATGATGTCTTACTAAAGCACTTAGATGAATGTGGGTTATTTCCGAAGTTATTAATCTTCAAATACTTTTTTTATAATGCATAAATATCAGTAACAGTTGTGACTACTTTTCAGCAGGCAAGGAAAGAAATGAATGTAAAAACAGAAACTTGTCCTTTAAAAACGTAATGAGTAATGAACCTCACCTCATGTTCTTTACAGAGGGTCTCCACCACATTAAGGTCTTCTGGAATTGGATCTTTCTCTTTGGTGGATAATAGCACCTGTTGGAGTATACATTAAAGATAAAACAACTAATCAAAATCAATTACTTACACAACTAGAACGAGCTTAGAAATTCTTCCGAAGATGGTGGAATTATAAAAGGAAATAAAAGAGAATCTGCTCAATGAACATATTCCTAATTTCAACTGATAATAATTGCTTATTATTGTTCTTTATCAAATCATTTGTCAATTTGATATTGTTACTAACTATAAAAGGTTATGATTTCCTTAATGATTTATGTTTTACTTGCAAATCATCTCATGGGAACCTTTAAAAGAAATCATAAAAGCTTTTTCGAAGATTCTTATCCGAGTGAAAATTTTCCACAGACTCTGTACACCTATTCTGATTGAAAGTTGCAAAAACTATAGACCTATTCCAAATGAAAGATTTCCACAGACTCTAGAGACATGTCTATTTTGAGTGAAAAAAAATCCACTGACTCTATGGACCTATTCTGAGTGAAAACTTTCAAGACTCCATAGACCCCTTTTTGAGTGAAAAATTCCACAGACCCTTTAAACCTATTCTGAGTGTAACTTATCCACAGACTCTATAGATCTTTTTCCACAAAATTTAAACCTTTTGTAAGCGAAAAAAAAAGTCCATAGACCTATTCTGAGTGAAAATTTTCCATAGACTATATGCAGAGTAAAAATTAATATACAGTTACCTGAGCCTCTGACAGCCATGACAAAAGCTCCTCCACCAAGGCAGCGTTCCCCTGTATGTTACGTAATGCCTCCTGTAGTCTCAGTTCTCGCTGTTTGGCTCGTTGTATTAACTGTAATCACACCATCCCATGTGTCATTTTTGTAGAGATTAATAGAGGAATCAATATTTTACAGTATTGAATATTGGATTTGGTTTTTCAACAGTAATTAAATGTGGTTGTTTACAGAAGAGAAAAATTGGAAAGTCAAAATAAACAGAACAGATGTACTGTTGTTTGATACACAACTAATGAATGCATTGGTTTTTTGTTTTTTCAATTTGTCATCTATATCAGAACAGATAACTCAATTTAAACCCTACTATAAATATACATATATGTGGAATGATCAACAATTATAATGCTTGTTAAAGCATTAATTCAACTTTTTTTTTAATTCTCGCTAATTGAATTATTGGCTAATAGCTAATTGATCTACCTGATCCCATCTTGTCTGTGTAATTGTGAGGTAATACTTCACAAATCGTATGGCGTTTGGGTGACAGTTCAACAATACTTCCTCCGCCAACATTTTGATTTTGTCCACACACTCCTGGTGATCGCGTAAATTACCCTGGAATTTCTGAAACAAGGAAAAACTAAATCAAAAATCTATCAACATTACCATGAATCAAAGGTAGCCTTTCAAAGGACTCATACTGAATGGCATTGGTTTTATTGAACTTGAACAAACCCTTGTTGGCATAATATTATAAGCCCAATTTTTTTCTACACAGTTGTGAGCTGAGTCGAGTTTCAGTTGATCATTGGTATCTCTATTATATAGTTACTGTAACTTACAGCCATGATGAAACAGAAAAAATAATTATCAACTGCAATTACAGACTGTAATACACTTAGCAATGTTTGCAGTATTACCTAGTAGTTGCTGCACAATATTAATTCAAAACCAAAGACAACTGTTCAAATAGGGAAAGACTTACTTCATGTTTTTCTATCATCTGAATAATGGCCATTTCATCGTCTGGGAGGGACCTAAATTTAAGCTCCCCCTCCGCTTGTGGTAGGAACTCCCTCATCACTTGGACAACCGACTGGAATTCTTCAGCCTGTAAATGGATGGAAAAAAGATATTGATGGATGGATATTCATTATATGACAAAACAAACATCATGTACAGTACTATAAAAATTAATAAAGCTATTACAAAACCCCAAAACAAGGGCATCAATCATATCCCTTCATATCTATGGTCCAATGCAAGACTGTATTTAGTTCTTCACAAATGTGATGCATTTACTTAAGTATTCTGTTGAATCCAGGATACAGGACTTTGAGATTGATGCTAACTGAAAGCAACAGCAGTTGGGAAAAAATACCATGGAAAAAAAAATCCAGAAAATATTGAGCATTTGTATTTGTATATTGAACATTTTTTCCTCATCAAAATCATTCAAATACGTATGTTAGGTTTTGGAAAGGAGAGCAAACAGAAATCTAGTTTTAGAAAATAACCCAGCATTATAAGGTTTAACCCTTTACCGAACATCAAATTTTCGTGAGTCCCAATATATCACATTTTGAATGAGTTTGCAGACGACAATTCAAAATTTGATGATATTGAAAAATTATCTTCTGATAGGGCAGAAACATTTTGGGAAAAGGAGAAATTGCTTGTTAAGAGCAAGTTCTGCTTTTCCAACCATGTTTTCCAGTCTTCTGTAACAAACTGGTTGAATGACATTATTGTTTGGTAATGGTTTAAGATACCCACCAGCTGGAGTGATTCCTTCAGTTTGGACTCCCTGATATCACTGAGATGGTTGACAGAGTCCCACAGAGATGTGAGTTCCTCGAGTTGGGATGGTGGCAGGTTACCCGACACTTTCATTGCGTCGATTGTCTGTACACGGGCAGATAATTCCTGTTGTAAGGCCTGGAAATTTATACATAAATCAGTGTGGTAATTTGTAATTAATCTACTTGAAATTGTGACAAAAAAATAAATAAATTCATCAAGTCGACTACAAGATATTGCTTAAATGAGATATTTTAAATATCTTTTTTCAAACTGTGTCTTGTTCAAATATGATTTCTAACCATTAAGGCAGAGGAAATATGATTTTTTATACTGTAATTTTTTTTCTAGAGTAGTGTGCTATACATTATACCAATCCCAAAACACACGAGAATAATTCAGGTTAAACACTTCATAACAAAAGGACCATGTATACATAAAAGGCCATCTATTTATGATATTTTCTTAAAAACAAACAATTTTACACTTTAATTACATACCAGATATATATCTTGGTAGATTTCTTTCCTTAATTTCCGAAATAATTGATTGTGTATTACTTTTGTTAAATACAATACTGTCATAGTATTGACCAGGAGACCAGCTCTCATCAAAATCCAAATACTAGAACAGTGATTAGAACTGAATCAGAGAAGGGCCATTTGATTTCAAGAACTCTACACAAACATCTCGATCATGGAGGCCCCCATTCAAAATTAACATACTTTTTTAATTAATACTGTTAAATCATGCAATCTTTTATGTATGTGTTTCTGAAAATGCTATTTTCAAGGGCCAATTTTTTCAGTAGCAACCTTTATCAATTAATTAATCAATTTTGCTGTCTTCCATTGAGGTCTTTGTTCTCTCTGATAAATGGTGACCCTTTCAAACATTGAATCCATCAATGTCCAGTGTTTCCTATCATATTGTATAATTTCAAAGTGAAAGCAATACTTTTTAGCATTTAATTTTATTGTCACCCACTTCAAATTGGACCTAGCATTTTGTTAAAGTCTAAAGTTGTTTTACCTTAATCATAGTTAATTACCGGTACATTAAATAACTGCAAGGTTTCTCTTAAGTGACTGGTTAGAGTTGTGAGCAAAAGCAGTAAAAACACTTAAACTTTGACCAACAGTCTCCACTTTATAGCCATAATTATGATATATATTAACCACAAGTCAATACAAAAACTGAATTAACGAATGAAGCAATTAAACAAAACCAATTATTAAACTTCCAATATAAAAGAATAATCATCCCATTACTCTGTAGAATCAAAAGGAGAAAAAAGTCTCAACTCTCTCCTATATACTGATGAGGATAAAAGGCTTTCTTAGCAGATGATATTATCAAAGACAACAACTAAAGAAGAATCTGCAAACTCTTTTCTTAAGTCAAAATGATTTCAACGTTAATAAATTAATTAAGCAATTTTTCATGGATAGTTTTGTCACTATAATATATTATAAACAGTTTGATTTCAGACATGTTGTTTTAACTGCTCAGAACAGTGAAAAATGTAAATCACAATTTCTTTTACAGCCTAAGAAATTCAAGTGTTTTCTTCCCAATACAAAAATGAAAATGTTTTTTTACTGGTGCAATTTATATGACCAGCTTCGGTATAAAATAATAGGTTGACAAAACCAAACTTATTATTTCACCCAAATAATATCTTACCACCACATTTTTCTGGCTGTCACGGATTCTATTCTTGATATCCTAATAAATCATAAAATCATTTTTTGATCTCTCTCCTTATTTTTTTTTCTCAACTGATGACATTTTATCCACATAAACAATAACATATCAACCATATATTTGCCCAATTCAATGTTTCGTTCATTGATAAAAGGTTCAGAATGAAGTACATCAACAAATGTGATTAAAAGCCATGCATTTTTTCTTCAAAATTCAATATAGATTCAATTATCCCTAAGTATCAGTTAATCCATTAAGATAGGAAAGAAGGACATGAAAAATTCAGCATTATTGGGTGTTACTCTATCTTATGAAAATAGGAAGCTGGTAAATGACCCTGTGCGGCTCTATCTTATGAAAAACAATTGGGTATACATAAGGTATAATTGGAGGAAAAAATCATGACCGATCAGCCTTAAGTTGTGTAACTCTATCTTGTAAACAGGAAGGATAAACATGAACAAACAGCTTCAGTATAAGTTGCTCTCTCTAACCTTGGAACGAATAATGGATGTAGATAGAAGAAAGTACATAAACAAACAGCAATACTCTATTGTAGTGGCTCTATATTACAAAGTATAATGGCCGTAGACAGAAAGGAAGTACATAAACAGTTAACTTATGTTGCACTATCTTACAAATCTCTCTAACTTGGAAACGAATAATGGCTGTACATATGAAGGAAGTTAATGCACAAACAGCAATACCTTGTGGTGCTCTTGCTTTGGAAAATAATAATTGGTTAACAGAGAAAGGAAGTTCATGAACAATTACCCTGTGTTACTATATATTACAAAGTATAATTAATATACACAGGAAGTACATAACCAATTACCTTGTGTTGCTCTATAAGCATACTGACGGTATCCAGGTCCCCGAGGATTGGCTGGTCCTCCGCCAGGCTGGTCTGTACCTTCCCCAGCCATTCCAACATGGAGGTCAGGGCGTCGGCCACGCGCCCCGACGTCAACAATGCTTCGTCCAGCTTGTTCTGACTGCAAGTAGAAAAGGGAAAAATACATCAGTATTGCTTTGGTAAGATGATGTGTCAAGCATTCAATGCAACACTATAGTAAATGTTTCATGATTATGAAGCACTACCCTGAGTCTTCCATTGAACCCTCGATGTGACAATTAAAACAATTCGCCCTAATTTGAATCTGTGACTGACCAATCCAAATTCATAGCAACGACAGAGAGCAAAAACTAGTAAGAGAAAATTGCATTTTTTTAGAATTCCGGTCGAAACCATTATGACCAAGGAATGAATTGCTTAATAGAAGCAGCTTATCTTTTACTCACAATAGGTTTCTAAAAATGTCTACATGGGATGCGTCAAAGTGAGGTAGTGTGGAGTTGGGGGTCACACATTGTGGTAAAAGGTGAAACACCATCAATTTCTCAAACAAGTACCACAATCAAGAGTGGATGGGTAAACCAAGTAAAAGCAGAAGAGTTTTGGCTATGCTAAAGCCCTATCATGTATTTATCATATATTGGGCATAATAAACAATATTCCTCAATTTATGATTTCTGTAAACTTTCAGCATACATCACAACATGTCTCTATTAAATCGATCTTATTTAAGCCATCGCTGGGAAAGTGTAAACCATATATCCATGGTAACATTAAAGCTTTTTCCTATAATCGTTTACATGACAGAAAAGCTATACTTAAATGATGGACAAAACATATGGCACCCATAAATTTGAACACTTGCAACCACTTTCATGCAGATGATTCTGGAAAACATTGTGGAAAACGGAGAAATTGCTCGTAACGACAGCTCACCAAGAAAAGGTCCATCACAATCTAACATCATTCCCATTCCAAACACAATATGACTCTGGTCACTCACAGATAGGTCAAGAATGTAACATGAGTCGGTCTCCCACCCACTCTAATTTCACATATCCGTCACTATTTGATTTAACCCTTCCACTCTTAAGGTTAGTTAATATGGTCCAAATTAAGAGCAGCAGTACCGGAGGAATATTATGATAATGATAATTGTCTTTTGTTATCATTGGGTAGAAACCATTCTGACAATAGGAGAAATGTTTGCTCCTACCAAGCAATTGCTTCTTTAGTCACAATCGATTCTCAAGTTGTCAGCTGTATATATGTGCAATAGAGTGCTGATTTAAATTAACTAAAAGGTTTATACACTTCCAGAATGCAACCCAGATTACAATTGTCCAACAGAATTTAAGAAGAAATCACTTTTAAGAAGTTTTTTTTTCCTTTCGACATAATTGTAAATTAATTCTTCTGCTGCAGGCTATTAGAAACATGAATGAAATGATTATGGGAAGGTCCGTTTCTAAATTAAGAGAACTTTGGCCAAATTTTGCACAAGTTTATTTCAATGTATGTTATGCCATCATTGATGTTACATGCTGTATACATATTGTATGCCTAATTGGCAATAAAATATTTTAAAACCGATTGAGTTAGTAAATAGACGTCATCCTTCTTTGCAAGTCCCACCCTGGAAACACTCCACCTTTACTACACAACTTTGCTTTACTTTCCCCATTTACAAAGAAAGCAAAAAAATATTGCAGTAAAATGTTGTTTTGTTGTAGGGTGAGAAAAAGTGATTTAGAGCAAAACACCTCTTTTAGCACTTTGCTAAGGATCTCCAATTCTTATTCTAGTGTCAAATGTGATAATTTGTCTGAAATCCATTCATTTTGACATATATATATCCTCAAGTTATGGTTGGGGAATTGGGTTGAATCTAACCTTTCATCCTTAAGTTACTCAAACCTTTCAAGTCTATGATAAAATAGTCATTAATCAACCCCTAATTACATTGCAACCTTTTAACATTTTTCTTCATACATGCACCTTTTAACATAACTACAGCAGAACTGACATCAGAAACAAGAGACAGAGGTAAAAAATGCTCATATGGAGAAATGCCTTCTTTAATCAAATATTTTCACCAATTATCACAGAGAAAAAGCTGATATTCAAACTGAAAACCTATCAACTGCCTTTGCTGATAGTTTTGACCAGTCACTTCATCAAATGTTTGGGATTACTCACAGGTAACACTTAAAGAACTCCATAAGACAGAATGGGCTGAATGCAGGCTAAATTTTGAATGCATCGATGCAAAAAGTACTATCAATTTGTATAAGAATATTTTGTTTTCTTGTAATCTTTTTTATCAAAACTCTAAAAATAAATAATGAATATGTTAATGTTTTCATTTGAAAGTTTTCTGTGTTACAGACATTGCCATATATAAGTAAAGTCAATGAACAATGCCTAAAAGCTAACCATATAAGATCAGTTATTACATCAAAAAGCTAATTCAACCTTTTAGATTTAATATAGTTTATGATACCTAAGTTTATCATAAAGACATTGACATCTATTTAGAACACAAAAAGCATGTGTACAAGTTTAATTACAGATGGCGTCAAAACAAATCTACGAAAAAGGGTTAATCCGGCAGTATACTATAGTGGATTAAAGTACTAACAACAGAAATATGTTCTCATGGTCAAGCAAGTCAAACTATTACTATGTCCATAGAGGTTCAGACAAAAGGGGAATATCCAATTCTCATTAGGTTAAACCCATGCTATAAACCCTAAAACAAGTGAAATGTTGGCTTCTGGGCTATCTTCAGGAAAAAACTTAAATGATAACCATTTTGATTTAACCCTCTCCCAAACAATAACGACATTTGACTACTTTGTTGAAGACAACTTTAGAAAACATTGTGGGAAAAGGAGAAATTGCTCTTAACGAGCAATTTTTCCTTTTCCCACAAGGTTTTCTGCTCTATCTGAAGAATAATTTCCAATTTCATCACATTTTGAAATGTCATCTGCAAACTATTTCAATTTGGGACAGTTGAAAATTTGTTGTTTGGGAAAGGGTTAAGAAAAAATGGCTTTTTCTCTCAAATGTTTAAAATGTTGCTTTGTATCACACATGTATCATAATGTTCGCTTATTTCTTTACTATCTTTTGGATACAATAAAAAATTCTATTTTTGAAATTTTTGGTAGAAATAAAGTTATCACTGATAAGGGATCAAGTATTCTACCTGAGTAGGTTAAGTATCCAGCTCAATACCTGCTTTCAATGTTCAATATTTCCACTTTCGCTCACACTAATATTGGCTTATCAGGACCCAATATGAGCTTGTTTACATTGTCCATTTCTAAACAAACAAATCCAGAAATATTTGGGCCACTCGAGACTATACTATCTATACCAGGTCAGGAGTAAATACTGGCACAACATGAGTTACCTATTCCTAAACATTGGAATTTGCTTTTGGTCAAAATTGAAAGCAATACATGAAGAAGACAAACAACAAAATTAGAAAGAGAAAAATACAAAAGAATGAATTTGCTCATAAGGAGCATTAGGGTTCAGTTCAATACAAGACTATAGTAAGTGCTCCATGTTTGTGAGGCACTTACTATAGTCTTGCATTGAACCCTCGAGCAATTCTACTCTTGGTCATAGAAGTATCTAAAGTCTTTCCCAGCACATGTGTCAAAATAACAAGGTGCATGTATCATGAGGGATCCTGCATGGCACAGTCATTGAGGTTGTGAGTTTGAAACTCTGACAACCAACATTCAAGCCCCACAGGCCCTGTTCCTTGGTGAGACAATTTGGTGGCCCGACCTAGTACTGGTTCATAACAGGCAGTCCTTAACCCTTTACCAAACCCCAAACTTCCTACTGCCCCCAAATGGAAATGTTTGCAGAAGACATTTCAAAATGTGATGAAATTGGAAAGTAATCTTCTGATGGAGTAGAAAAGATTGTGGGAAAAGGAGAAATTGCTTGTCACAAGCTATTTCTTCCTTTCCCACAATGTTTTCCACAGTCGCCTGCAACACACTGATAAAATGTCGTTATTGTTGGGTAATGGGTTAATTGAACTGAAAATTTGTTCACACAGCATTAACCACCCATACATAACAGGTATCATGGTCTAAGGGGTGATGAAATGTTCTATTGTGTAGACAGTATATTGTAATAATGAGTGTTAGAACTGTTCAAAAGTGAAGGAATTTAGCCGCTTTAGTTTACAATCAATTAAAGCATGACATTTTCAATGAGAACTTGCATAGCAATGATTTTGATCAATCTTTTGTTTGTATGGTGTTTAACGCCGTAACAACAATTTATCAGTTTTGTAATGGCTTTTCTGGATCCACCAGTATTATAGGCTAGGGCAAAATTGACTTCCCAAAGGTCACTCCTGTGAAACCTGAAGTGTCATTGGGGCTTGAACCGAAAACCCCCGAATTCTAAGTATGCTATCTTAACCACTGGACCATGCAAGACCCTTCTATAATCTAGCCCTGAACACTTGATAGGAGCTATTAAAATCAATGTCTATGTGCATTTGTTTGTCTGTTTGTCTGAGGGTTGTAAATAATGTCATTGGTAAATCAGATAAGGATATTCAATTTGAAGTGTTTTGGCCACTGATCAATTCAAAGCAGATGTGTAAGTTGTACAATACAAAGATGAAACCAAGAGTTGTAGGGTAAAGTTCCTCTGGTTGTCATGATCTGGATCTGGAGAAGTATGTCACAGGGCTTTACGGTATAACTGTGATGGGAATTCAAAGCTTCCATGCTTGCTTCCTGGATACTAAATGAGTAATCGCAACGATTTATGGGTTAATCCCGGCAATTTTCACATGGCCATACAGGGATCGAACCTGGGACACTCAGTACAGGAGGCCGACGCTCTATCCACTGCACCGATGTCATGATGAGATAAATATGTTAATCTTATGGTAGATAATTTGATGGTTCAATGCAAGACTATAGTAAGTGCTTCATGTTTGTGAAGCACTTACTAAAGTGTTGCATTGAACCCTCAATATATTCAGCATAATTGTTTAAATGTCCCTTCATTCATGAAGAATCTGTCCCCTTTTGGGGTGTCTTTATTACCTGCTGCATTAATTATCAACACCTTGTGAATAAACACAGACTGACCAATATACAAATATGGCCAAACTTGACCACCCTGATATTTATGTGCGTAAATAGGTCTGACCTAATATACTCTATGTATCCAGGGACAGATGGAATCTTCTTGTTTCAGAAAACATTGTGCCAAATTGAGGAATTGCTCATAATAAGGAGTCTCATTCTGTTATGTTTTTGTTGTCTTATACAAGTAGTACAATCTGACATTTTTTCCAAACAATGACTCTATATATCGGTAATCTATTACTGAACATCACAAAAGATGTCTTTTACTATAAAATCATCTTCTTTTGAAACTTAAATTCTTTTATTTTTGATTAGTCACAAACTTTTGTTTGACAGAAAATGTTTAAAAAATAAACAAGCGTTATATGCATTTTTCAATAGATAATTAGGTTATTAATAATTTATATATATGTATATTTTCCAATCATGTTTAACCATACCAATTATTGTCTTGACCTCAAAACCGATTTGATATCCAGGCAGGAGTCAAGAGCGGGCGTCACCCAAAATATTACAGAGTCAATATGTCCCATGTTTGTACGTCTATTTAAGCTCCAATATAACCTTATAGGTCTCTATTTAACACCTTTCTTGCATGGAAACCTGTATAATGCTGTGGTATGTCAAGAAGTTTTGAGGTAATTAGGGCTCCATCTTGAACATGTTATATACCTGTGGTACAGATAATATTATTATGTCCCAAACTTTCTATACTTCAAACTACGAACATGTATATACCCAATTCACTCTATGCAGAGGTGGTGGAATCTGATTTTGATTTACTTGTCTGCAGTTGTCTGTATAGTTTTATGGTAAAATGGTTAATTTCAGTAAAACACCATTTGTCAGTTAAAGCCCTTGGACAAGCTGGGCAGCCAATTGATAACGCCACACCTGCTAAGTCATCATGATACTTGACTTTAACAGCAGATAAATCTCCATATGATAGGATAGAAATTGGAAAATAAAAATCGTTAATAGAAGTTACACAATGTCAATGTTAAATTTCACGTCAGAGCAAGTGATCGTTTCTTTTGTCACATTGATTCCCTGATTAGTGTGACCCCAAAATAGATACAAGGCCTAATTGTTTATAACTTTGCATTTAAAGAGGTTTCTTCAGGTAAGCCAAGAGTTATTAAATCTTATTGGCAAATTCTACCTTTACTATCTTGTTGACATACAAACCCTTTTTGTTTGACCAGGCCCATCAGACCTATATGCAATTGAAACCTAGCAGAAAGTAAGTGCAACTTATGTATCCATTTTAAAGCATTTACAACTAGAGCCTTTGAAACCATCATGACAAATGCTGCTGTTTTTTTTCCAGCTGTTTTAATCACTTGAAATTGGATAGTGACGCCAGTGACTTACAATGAAATAATTTGTCTTCTCATGTTTACAATTATTACCAATACCAAATCTTTATATGACAGAATAGGTTAAAAAAAAAAAAAATTCAGGACCAAAGTCTGGACATACAGTCTTGTATGGCTTAATACAACAGATAAAGACATGAGGATGGATCTTATGGCCACAATGCAAATTCCAAAGTAAAATATTAAAGCCCATCTTAGGTTTGAAACAGCTGTGTGTTCCAAATCTTCTTGGTGTGTCCATCTATTAATAGGTTTTAAAAGTTCATCATAAAAAACTAATTCTGCATTTGTCATGATGACTTAAATAGTTATCAATGTATTGACTTTTTGGAAAAATTCGTTTTAAAATTGACCATATTTCCAAAAATTAGCAAAGGAAAACCCATAATAGACTGTGCTATATTAAGGCAATCTCTATTAGCCCTACAGCCATGTGGATTTTTGTGATTAGTTTTCACCATCTTAAGCATCGATCATTCAAATCCATTGTTATGGAACAATTGCTGCCTGTATTGAACAAAGGTATAACATCCTTCACAAGGCAATCAGCAATATTGTAATGTGGGTGGTAATGGAAAACTCTTAACCATTCCCTCACATCGTAGTTTGTGTCTTGACATTATCGAAATAACAAACATAGTTAAGCAATTAAAGGTGTTTGTTCACAGATGTATTGAAACTTGGATTTAACGATTTCATTTCTTTAAAATTGTATAGCAGCTGTTCTGTTGTATAATGAGATATTCTGAATAATAGCCTTTCGAATAAAAAAAAAGTTCATATCCAAGTATTCAAAGCCATTAAACAATGAATAAACATGTATTGTTTTGATGGTTTTGAATTCCATCACATAACCAAACAGAAAAAATATGATGAGCTAAAAGCAAATTTAAAGAAAGCACAGATTTGAATTCAAAGCAATCAAAGTTGGATTGGATTCCTCAGGGAGAAAAAAATGATGGAAAATGTAAAACTAGCTCAGATAAGTCACCTTTAAAAGCATTAGCTAACTAAGAAACTCTCAGGTTAAGGGTTTTTAACTCATAAACAATTGAAAAAGAAACAGCCGCAAAAACTAAAACACAAATTCCGCAATAATCTAGATCGAAGATCAAGATAGAGAGGCCATCAATAGTATAACATGGTGATCCGATATTCAAAATCTGATCCGCACTAGATACACCGCACAAAGTATTTCTGTAACAATGTTCCATTGTTGATAATAACTAATCAATAGTTGGATAAATATCTACATGAAAAAGACCAATATGATACATTCATTGTTTAATTCAGAGAGATTTTTTTCTTATTTCATATGGGATTTTACGCTGTGGTAACATCTTTTCAGTTATATTCCTTTCCTGCGCTTCACCATTGAGAAGTTAACCCTTTACCAAACGCCAGATTTTAGACTGTCCCAAATTGAAAGGGTTTGTAGACAACATTTCAAGATGGAATGAACTTGAAAAATCATCTTCTAATAGGGCAAAAAACATTGTGGGAAAAGGAGAAATTGCTCGTAAAGAGCAATTCTTTCCTTTTCCCACAAGGTTTTCTGCTCTATCTGAAGAACAGTTTTCAATTTCATCACATTTGAAATGTCGTCCGTAAACTCTTTCAATTTGGGACAGTCGAAAATTTGTTGTTTGGGAAAGGGTTAACAGTATTCATGTTATATTGTGATGCCAAATTCAATACAGATGGAGGATGACCCACACTGTATTTGTCCACAAGGGCTGATCATCTTATTTTCCAGTTTATCTCAACGGTTATTAAACAATATTTTTAAGATGTTTTTTTTTACATGCTATGTTTTGTCTTCTGCTATTGCTTTGAATTTGGACATGTCACAAATCCCATAATAAAGGGTTATGGTATTTGTGACTATGATCCTCTACTTCTAAGCCTTTTTTATGATTAAACAGTGTAACTGTATCTAAGTTTGTTCACTGTTACATATTTCTTATATCACTTAATTGAGTTGGGTAGAACTTCATAAAATTATGCATCAAGTGATAACTGAGAAGCGGTCAACAGTTTTAATCCAAATCAGGTGTATATTATACCTGCAGGGGTCAAACACTTGTTGATGTGTTATTATGATGTAACTAAATCTATAATCAGATTAGCAGTCTCTAAACTCGATAACAAATAACCTTTTTTCCATCCCCATAGGATATCTATACCAAGGTCATTTGTAAGAAGAAGAAATCTTTGGGCCGCATTTTCTTCCAAGGGAAGTGTTTCGCATTTTCTTCCAAGGGAAGTGTTTCGGCTGTACCCGGTATATCAAAATTTTATTCTATGTGGATAAAACTTGACTTATCAATCAAAGTGCAACGCTTCTCCATGTACATACTCTTACCACGGCTCAATGCAAGACTAAAATAAGTCTTTTACAAACATGAAAGCACTTACTATAGTCTTGCATTGAACCCTCAATATTTCTCTGTAATCCATCTGCAGCTCGAAACATAATTATCAGGTGTAACAAAACAAAATACTGCTTTAAGTTGAATCAAGCATTTGCTGCTTACAATAGTTTATACACATTGTCAAAACTTTAATGCCTTTCTTCCTGCTTTACTATTGTGGTTTGCACAGTTTATGGTTTGGGGAAGTAACCCAGAAGATAGTGTATACAGTTTTAGTGTAAACAACAATTTAGTAACATCTGGCCTTTGTCAATCTGTTACTTAACAACGTGAAACATGTTTCTTGCTGACTTCACCTAGTCTTTAGTAACAACTTGGACAAAAGGATAACTTGTTCCTTATGAGACATATGTCCTTACATCATAACTGTTTGTACCTCATATCTTAAGGGGAATTTATTTTTGGACAGTCTGGGAGTTTTTGTCATTTGCTTTTGTCGTCAATTTTAACAAGCAACCTATTTCTGTTAACCCGTATAGTGCTGGAGCCAACTTCATGCGTATGCAAACAGGTTGGACTCTCAATATCTTTCTCCATCAATATTAAGCAGATATTAAAGGCTTTGGAAAGCAGACGACACGAAAATCTATTAGAAAATTACCAAGCATTCCTAGGGTTTTGTGATGGAAAATCATCTATAGATGGTACTTTTGACGAATAGTGTAAACCATGTGGCAAACTGTGTAAAAACTGTAAAGGAATATTATTCAAGGCATTAGCATAGTTCTAGATAAGAAAATGAGTAAAAGAAACAGTAAATGGAGTAAATGGGTGATATAAAATAGCATTATGTCTATATAGAATGACATGTAGACAACTACAGACAACAAAACTAATTAATTACCCATGCAAACGTTGCACAACACCACTGTATCCCCTGGGTAATGTTACTCAACATTTGTATCATAGTGCAACATATGATACACCTGTCACGCATGACTTGATACATGAAACAGATCTGTTTAAACCGTATAGTGCTGGAACTAACCTCATGCTTATGCACACAGGTTAGATCCAGGCCAGCTGCCAAGTAAATTTTTATGATAAAATTAAATTGTCATTTTCCTTAATGATCAGGTATATTTTATCATGCAAATAATGGACATGCTTTCTTTTTTGATAAGGGTATTCTTTCAATTTTGCAATGGGTATTGCATCTTGTCACCATATTTCTGTAGTTTTCTATTCACATTTGAACATGTAGATTAAAGAATTGGTATAAGTCACCTTTATAAAGAAAAGGGTTGACACAAGGTTGAAAGTTGTGAATAGTCAGTGCTGACAAAAGTGAAGATTTAGATCCTCAAATATCATATCTTATATTTTGTCATCTTCATATTTCAATGACAAACCCTTACTTGATATACTAATCACGTCCAACTATCTATATACTCCTAAACTAAATCTGTTATCATACAGAAATTAAATTAAGTCAACCAGCAATGTAATATCTAAAAATAAAGATACTTATCCATATACAAACTTATTTAGTTGTCCCATTAAATTTATAAAAAGACTTTCAACTATTTAGTAAGAGCAAAGATAAATGTATGAAGACAGGTATTTTCTCAAGTAGCTTTAAAATAAAATGGAGGGTTTTAAAGGATTGACCCAGATTCATAATTCTACTTTACCTTATTTCAATATTGATGTTGAAGGGTGTTTAAATTTCTAACCTTTCATAACCTTAGTCAAAACAGAATCACCTACTAACATATTGTGTATGGTTGATGATTTTAATGTAAGCGAGAGCAAAATTTTATGCAAATTACCCCTAACTTTCTTGAGTTGATATTTGTAACTGGTCTTAATTGAAAGACAATGATTTAGTAAAACTTAAAAAACAACACTTTTTCTTTATACATGGTGTTTAATGCCAAATTAATAATTTTTCAGTTATGTGATGTTTTTTTTGGATCCATTAGTACTAGGCTAGGACTCTGAAGTGACTTGCCAAAGGTCACTTCCAGGAAGCATGAGGCGTCGATGACCTTTGGACAGGAATCTGGGGACCCCAAGTTCTAAGTTCACCACCTTTACCACTTGGCCACACAGGACACACCTTTTATCATGATCTCAGAAAGAATCCATTCTTAGTAATGATTAAAGAAGACATTTTCTGCTGCAGATGCTTTTAACAGAAGGGCAAACAAGTATTTTGTATTTAAAAAATGCCTTTCAATAATTCATATTAGGAACAAGACATTCTAATCAAAGGGGACAAAGATAGTCTGCTTTTGCTTTGATTTTGGAACAGTCACAAATACCCCTATGGTGTAAATGTTTAAAGCCTATCTTATGCAAGGTCAATGGGTCAACGGAAGATCAACTCAAACTTATCAAAGTAACGAGGGTTCAGAGCAATACTATAGTAAGTGCTTCATGTTTATGAAGCACTTACTATAGTCTTGCACTGAACCCTCGAATTATGGATAAAAAATATGTTATATCATAGACGCATAGCGATGTTATCAGTTATAAACAGCCGAACAATATTAAAATTACCCCAAACCGGAACACATCACAGTTCTCCAATATCATCTTATTATGAGAAACAAAATAGTATAATCATATGCTTCAGAGACTTCATGAAAATGGCTTGGCCTCATAGAACAATCCTTAGGTTCTTGATCAATATTCTTTATGTATAGGCAATTGTTATCTTCATGGTGAGGTGAACATTCACCATGACAAAACTGAAATACTGTTATTTGACCAATCGGTTCTTCACTGTGAGCTCAACTCAAACTTGAATGGGGATTTGGGAAGTGGCCAAATAAAACTCCTATTGACACAGTTGTATTCCTTGACATAATTATTGGATGGACTCCGACAATATTATCTTTACATACATTGCCAAGTTTCATTCAATCTCATTGATGGTGGAAGATTATGATTTAAATTCAAACCTTTACTTAAACCTCTCCTTCAATTAGATATATCGTGTAAATTGGACCATGATCAACATTTTAGAAATCGTTTTTTGATTGTACCGGATTAACCTATCATCATCCCTTTGCTACCAATGACCAAAGATGACTTTAAACAACCCTTGATTTGTTAAATTGTGGTATCCACTTTTGACACAGTTGTCTTTCGAGGCTTCTTTTTGTGCTGGAGTGTGGCGCTACTAATATTGCTACAGATAACCAAAACATTGTTTTAATAATCTTACATGGACAAAAGAAATTTTACTTGGTCCCAAGTAGTACTTTACCAATAGTAAGATGAAAAAGATATGAGATCTGCCTTTGCTTTTATATTTGTTTTCTGCATTATGTTTGCTCAACATAATTCAAGACATGAACTTTAATTGCAGGCAGACTTTCAATTGTCATCTGATGCAAAGGAAAAACATTTAGTTTGATTGTTTGTATAAAGAAAAGGGATCATATCTTATGCACATTTCCATGGTGCTTATGGGTATTTTAGAAGAAATATTTCAAAACCAGATTGACAAACCCTATATTGTTGGAACTCATTAGAATCGTCTCACTGAGACAGTTCTAATGAGTTCCAACAATATAGGGTTTAATGATGCGCTAAAGAAGTTCTGAGGAAGAAAAGGGCCCTAATCTGGGTATCTATCTGGAGTTATGGTTGATTTATGAAAACACACACACACAGAATGCTTATATAAACCATTTCAGTATTAGTATCTAATATGATGTAATGAACTGTTGTTTTATTACCATGACGACAGAATCTTTGTTTATGATACACTATGACAGAGTGGTCATAACAAAGTGACAGAATGCACTGAAGATGTCACCCTGGTCAATGGTGGTCAAGTAAAATGTTACATATCTAAAACAACATATGTTTTCAATTATTTATCTATAGGAGTTTCTCTTCGAATCAGCATTATTTGAGCTATGTTATGATGCCTGACTCTTAATGATGGAGGAAGACCCCATACTCAACTGCCCATATGGCCTGGTAAAGCTGGGTAAAACCATAGGCATTCTGTAAGTCTGGCAGGAAACTGCCTTTCTTGAAAATCCATATCCCTCATCAGGATTTGAACCCATACAGAGAGGAGACATGTGATTTTTCCATTACAGAATGGTCGCAAACAACTTTTCCCTCTTTTATATCAAAACAAAAACGAACAATTTCTTCCATGGTTAGTTTTGATTTAGAATAGTTCTACGAACATTGAAAGGAAGACTAATTCGTCACTTGAATTACTAGTAACTCAAAAAGACCATGAGTAACTTAGTCTAAGTCCTAATTGCATACGAAAGCTGTATCAATTACAAAATATGAAAGATAAAAAGACTTTGTGAAATATCTTTTAGAAAGAAATCTGACAAAAGATACATTTGCTTTCATCAAATTTCTTCCTTTGTCACAAATATACTAAATTATCTGCTGCAGATTGACTTTGAATGACTTAATGTGTAAATATATCAACAATGTTTGTTGGTTTAAAGCTGGATGTGAGATATTGTCACACACTGATACACAAGAATGTTTGAATTGCATTCATAACTACTGATTTAATCCAAATTATGCAAACATCATTTCAACGCATCTCAAATCATAAGCCCATCAGTGCAATGGAAATTTTATGAATGTAATTTTGAACTGAAACTGAATTCTTATTGGTTAAACTAGAATAAATTCAAGTCTAATATTGGAAGGCTCAGTATGTTTGAAACTACATCTGATTTTAGTTTATGACAAAATATTTGAATTTCAAATAGTATGTTAAGTTATTCAAAACGAATTTCACCTTTCTTTATAGGATCCTCAAGTCATACATTTTAAGTCCGTCTTTTAAACCCATTTCTTCACAATAACCTCACATTACTGTATTTAAAAAAGACTGTGACAAAAGGATAAATTGCTCCAAATGAATAACCAATCCTTCTACCACAATGGTTTCTTAACAACATTATAAGTAAATTGTATTTTTCTCATACCAATTCTATTTGTTTGATATTTCTTTTAATCCTTGGCAACTTTCATAAAAATAGATTTTTTGTGTCATCTGCTTTCCAAAACCTTGTAATCTGCTTGATTTTGACGAGGAAAGATACTCCTGGTAGCATACAGGTTTGATCACAGGCCAGCTGCCAATTTACTTGGCGGGTGGCCTGAATCTCACCTGTTTGCATAAGCATGAAGTCAGTTCCAGCACTAAAAGGGTGAAGGAGGACCAGTCACAAAACGCCCATATTGCAGAATGGGTTGAAAAGATTTGTCATAGCAAGACTTTATCAGTGGGTAACTACAAAATAGGGTAAGCTACCACAATATGACCTCTTTAACCTTTTACCAAATGCCAAATTTATGACTGACCAAAATTCAAAGAGTTTGCAGACGACATTTCAAAATGAGATTAAATTGAAAAATAATCTTCTTATAGGACAGAAAAAATTGTGGGAAAAGGAAAAATTGCTTGTTTACCCTTTCCCAAACAATAATGACATTTGACTACTTTGTTGCAGACAACTTTAGAAAACATTGCAGGAAAAGGAGAAATTGCTCGTAACAAGCAATTTTTTCTTTTCCCACAAGGTTTTCTGCTCTATCTGAAGAATATTTGTCAATTTCGGCACATTTTGAAATATCATCTGCAAACTCTTTCAATTTGGGACAGTCAAAAATTTGCAGTCTGGTAATGGGTTAATGGGTCTCCTGGTCACTATAGGACAGATAGCTGGCATCCAGAAATTAGGAGCCCAAGATGAAAGATTTCAATGCCATTAATCAAATGTAAATATTGACTAGAGGGAACAGGACATAGACCCCACACTTAATTTAAAATTGGTCATCTGAAACTAGTTTTATAACCCATTACTGGATATTACAGAGTGCTAGCTAAGGTGTGGGTTCAAAATAAATAGAAAATGTTCACCCATTTCCAAACAATAACGACATTTGACCAGTCTGTTGCACTCAACTCTGAAAAACATGGTGGGAAAATGAGAAGTTGCTCTAACGAGCAATTTCTCCTTTTCCAACAATGTTTTCTGTCATATCAGAAGATTTTTTGTCAATTTCATCCATTTTGAAATGTCGTCTACAAACTCTTTCAATTTGGGACAGTCGAAACTTGGCATCAGGTAAAGGCTAAAAGTCACAACCATTCCTGCCTGAGTCACACAGTTTCAAGATAAAGGTTTATCATCCACCCAAACAAAGGCATGTAAATATTATATGGGTAGAGTCAATCAAACGAATACGGCCATTTTACTCCTTCAATTACCCATACACCTCCCTGTCGTTCGCCTAATTATACAACCCTTTATTGTATCCAGAAAAACAATTTAACCTTTGCCAAGCAATCAATGGGACTTTATTGGTTTGCAGCATAAGATTCAGTCTACCATTTATAACAAAGGATTGTTTGAAAAGAGGAAATTGCCTCTATATGCAGTGTCTTTAATCATCACTTTGAAACATATTTGCTCCATATTTCACAAACCTTATTTTGACAAAACCACACTAAAGGGAAACTTGTTAATTGGGGCCAAATAAATGATAACAATTCACGGGTCCATGTATTGCAAGACTGAAGCACTTCTTTCACATAATAAGTTACAGTTATGTTAATCTTGCTTTGAAACCTCAAATTGAAAGCTTTACCTCAACAGAAAAAGTACATGATAATTTCCAAATGAATAAAAGCATTCAGAAGAAATCTTCAAATTGGCCCAAGCCAAAATTCTTGATGTCGTCAATCATGATAGACAACAAAACGCACTATTGTCACCCAAAATCCTTCCATGTCACAATTACATACAATTATTTCAGGTAGTTGACATTGAGTTGATGAATAACATTTTCCTTTCCAATTAGCTAGTCCAACATGTTACAACTATTTCATTCAAGTTTTGAATTCTGGTTTTCATTTAGCAAAAAAACATACAAGTAAAAAGAGTAGATTATTATGTTACAAAACATTTTAAGGTGTTTGTTTGTTCTTGCATTCATGAGACAAATTGCAAGTCATCATAAACTGTCATTGAAACAGTGCAGTTTATTGTACTGTAGTATAATATCTTAAGAAAAGTAGCAACTATTTATTGATTCAGAGCATATGTCAATATAGCCAAGTATGTACAGACAATTGGCGATGGTTTTCAAAACCATTACAACGCTATATGATATTTAAGTGATCTGTGACCAAACAAAGAGTATTTTGGTAAAAGGGTTATAACAGGAAATTCTACAAATAAGTGTGAATGTAAATACTACAATTATATCCTTTCTTGCCTGTAATCTAGAGCATACATGTTTATTCTTTTCACTTTGATGGAACACTTTGATTTACTTAGGGTTTATAACCCCTTTATAGCGTAATCTAATCCCACTAAAGCACACATACTTCTATCAGAACAGCACTAATATTACAACAATATTATCATTATGTATTATCAGTCCATACAAATATGACAGTTAAAACACATTCTAACCTTAACCTCATTCTTTGTAATACCCCACGTTGACACACCTACTGAAAAAGACTGGAAACCAATGTGACAAACAATTTGGACAAGTCACAAAATAAAAGCCTGATGATAAATACCTAAGAAACTGTTTGACTGTTATAGTTACGGGTACAAAAATGGTCGCCAGGTAAAAATGTGTGGCTACAGAAATGGAGATTTAGAAAGTGAGATTTCTTTAGATGAAAGTTTAACACAGTGAATTAATTCTAACAACATTATTTGATTGAATTTGGGTTTTACACAGTTTCCAAAATTTTCCATCATATTGGGGGCACTGAGTGCACCTATCCATGCAATTAAATGAGACTGCTGGTATTTCCACACCAGTACTGCACCATAAATTTTCCAAGCAGCTGAATGCTTTCCCACATGAACATAGTTGACCAATGGTGAGACACATTGCAAGTCGTGCATGATATGATGTAAATTTAAAGGGGCCGTGAATTGGACACCAAGTTTGGCCAATATTTATTCTCACAACTATTGAAGCTACTGCGACAAACCACTTATTTTAACCAGATCCATCTTTTGTTAAATATTTACAAAAATGGTTTGTTACCATTAAAAAGTTAACAGTCTTCAGAAATCAGTAAGAGGGACAGGATTAAAACACCTATATCACTCTCCTTTTATCAAAATATTTCTTCTAACAATGAAGGAAAATCCTGATATCTAATAATAAATAAGAATGCGCTTATGGTGTAAAATCATGTGAGTGGAAATGATTCATTGACAGTTGACAGATCATTTTCATTATTTGTTTAATCCATTCACTCAAAAAATAGAGTAACTGATTCAAAAATAATGCAGACCATTTTCACAGTATCAGAAATACCATTTCCTTTTTAAACTTGAATAGAAATATTTGTGACAGCACTGATGAATTGGTTGAAATCAATGATTTCTTCTTTTGTCATAATTGTGTCTTTTCAAAAGGATACATTAAAATATGTAGTTCATGTAAAACATATCACATGAATGAAAGCGACTTAATCAACTGTTGACAGATATTTTCATTATTTGGTTATGAAAACACAACTAACCAAGGTATGAAATAATCATACAATTCTACGTCTCTCAGCAGTTGACTGAATAAATGGGGCTTTTAAGTGCACATCCACAATTGTGGCCATACAGGGATCAGTTGATATAAAAAAACGATTTTAAGCCATTTGATTCTGTTAGTTTCATATCTGAACAATAAATAATCAGCACATAATAAGCAAAAATTGATTTTGTTTTCGAAAACATGTTGTCTGGTTTAAATAATAACAGCAACTAAGATGGTTGGTAAAACACATTTCCCATATAGTCACTCCCTAGTGACTAATTGAATACACCTACTTTAAGATATGCATAACTATGCCTCCTAAATTTATGCTTTTTGCATGTTGTGCACTACTCAGTTTAACTGTACCATTATATTAAGTTATGGGTAGGATTGGTTGAAAATTGATAGCAAACATAAAAATCAAAGTACGAGACATTAAGTTTCAAACTTATACCTTTGAAATTTCAAAAAAGGGAATTGGTTGTTAAAGAAATATCTATTCTCATGATGTAATTATTTGTAACCAATAAATGTCTGCAGCATGAAGGCTTATCCTTTCAACCATTTGAGATATCTCACTGGCCCAAAATGAAACAATGTCTAACGACAAATGCATATTCTTTAAAATACATGTATTGATTAGACACATAAAAGAATAAATTGCTCATTAGAAGCATTTCATCCTTTTTCATATTGGTTTGTAAAGTCTTCTGAGGCAGATGTGGTAAAGTGAGATATTATGAAGAATTGAGATAAATGAGAAGATAATGTGTAATGAGTCATGACCATTCTGTAACACTAGTATATACCAATAGCCCACAGACACTATCCTAATTAACTATCAAAGCACCTATAGATGTAATTAGGTTACAATATCACTTTATCAAGCCTTATATCTTTACTTCATTAACACTTGCCCTAATTGAGATAACTTGAAATTAACTTGCAGTAGAGGATATTCAGAGCGCCTTCAGAAGGCTACCGCAATGTCTCTTGCAGAATAAACATGTATATAAAGGAGTGGGTCACTATTGTATGAAGTCTGACCTTCTAGATGCAATGATATCAGATAAAGAGTCTCTTACAATTAAGATAGTTCATTATGACGTCATCACTGGTAATCAAATTATCTTTAAGTTATATATCTTACCGGTAACTAGAAACCCTTCTTAAAACAATCAACATTGTTTGGGACTCCACCATATCTTACAATGTTATGACTTAGATTTAAATAAGCTATTCAAGAAATCATTTTGATTGTTGAAAATAAGGTTAAAATGATAATCAACTTTTTTTCCTTCAAATCCACACTTCATAGCAAAATGGAATATGGAATACAATTCTTTCAAGGACATTGCCAATTTCCCTAAAAGAACACCACTGTTTGCAAAGTATTTAATGCTACAGTCACTTAAACAATTCCCATATCTATAGGAAAATAGTTCTTGATTTCCTTTTCTTCTTCTCTATCTTATAGATCAAACATGGATTGATTGCGATCAGTTGTTTATCTTTTTCCACCATTAAAACTTTATTGACACTTAATACAGGAAACTATGTCAACAAAGGATTCGCAGTCCAATGTAACATAAATCAATATATAACACAGGCCTGTATTTTATAAGCTGAAGCCTGCCATTGACATCAATATTTAATTCCTAATGAATCTAATGGAATTCCGAGTTCGGTATAGTTGGAAACTGTCCCAGCATCATACATTTCTGGCGACCATATAAAAGGTTTTATGCGTATATATATATATACATGCTGTGTATCCTATTAATATATAGCTTTATTGTTTAAACCTTAGAATGCTGGGTACTTTTCTCAAAGAATTGGTTTTTGTTTCTTCTGCTTTCCAAAGCCTTAAATATCTGCTTAATTTTGATGCTAAGAGGAAAGATATATGCAGAAAAGCAATTTGGTAAGATCAAAGGCCAGTCACCAATTTACTTGGCAGCTGGCCTGTTATCTAACCTGTTCGCATAAGCATGAAGTCTGTTCTAACACCATAAGGGTTAAAGCAAGGTTTAACATTATTTTCCACATTCTGTTCGTACATATCCTGGGTATAGTTCACATAAAGACACTAGCTTGGTCACCACCAAAACAAATGACAAATTTTTCAATTATTGGCATTTAATTGATGAAATAACAGCTATCACTTAAATTTCCAATACAATATTGTAAGAGTTACCTCTGATCTAAACATTTTTCTATGGAGGACACGCTTTAATCTAGGCCTGGATGTGGTAAAAAGTAACTCTTTCTTAAATCAATTTTAGTCATAATAATGATAATCTCTTGAAGTAGACTTATAACAATGTTTAACAAAAAGATAATTTTTGCCAATCTCATCTTGTAGCATTTTTCCTTTTAAAATTGTTTTCAGATAAATATTTTTTTGAGAATGCATTTTGCTGCAGATGAAAGATTGAGATAAATATGTAACAGCATGTGAAGTTGCTAAAGACAAGTTATTTCCCATTTTTGCAATATTTTTTCCAGTTATCAGATGGAAAACCTTCTCATATTTATGAATGTCATATGCTGTCGCACTCAAAACTCATTTTGGACCAATAAAGGAAGCAATTAGAGGATTTTTCCCCTATAAATAAACAACCATGAAGTTATTAAACAAACCCCTATTTATTACCCCGTCTATGGGGTAACAGGAAGTGTAAAGTAACATACACAGCAAGACATTGGACCCCCTGATTAATTACCATTTGTTTTGATTACCTGACAGGTATTTAAACAGTCTAATCAATACGTACATTAATGATCAATGGCCCGAGATCTAACCCCGTACCTAGGTACGAGCGGTAATTCTAACAGTTAACCGTTTTTGTAAAATCAAGTCATTTAAATACCCCACACGAATGTTCAATGATAAAGAAAAGATCGTTTTCACAACAGTTTACCTGGCAGAAGTCATCATTATTCGAGGAATTGCCATCTGACCCCATCGGTCGTCCTCAGAACCCATGCTGGTTCCCGAATCAGACGCCACTTTGGTTTATTTTATAGCACTGTTACCAAAACAATCCAATCTAGAACACAATTTCAAATCCTCACACCTTTAAATGATACAACTTTCAATTTACGATGACATTACTGTGTTCCATTCAGTTAACACACACACATTTGTAGTTGTTCTGTGTTTATCCCACAGGCTAAGACTGTGTAAGGGAAACATCAAAGTGTTCCGAATGACTAATGAGTCACGCGTCATTGATTGTCATCTACAGGTAAACTGGGGGTTTTCTCAAAAGGTTTTATCTCAATATTGATATATCTGCCAACTTCTCCATCCAAGTTTGTTAAAGGCTTAAATATTTTAAATAAATATTTTATGCATACCACATAATAAATGTTTACCTGGGTTGGAACGCAGCATCAACTGATGCCAAAGGTAAATGATTGATAATGTCAATTACATTTAATCCTTTACCAAATGCAAAATTTTCAACTCTCCCAAATTGAAAGAGTTTGTAAACAACAATTCGAAATGTGATGACATTGGAAAATAATATCCTGATAGAGTAAAAAACATTGTGGGAAAAGGGGAAATTGCTTGTCACGAACAATTTCGTCCTTTTCCCACAATGTTTTCCAGGGTTATCTGCAACAAAATTGTTGCAAAATAATTACTTTTATCAGTAATGGCACAAAAGAAAAAATTGCTTAAAATAGACAATTTCTCCTTTTGTTACTTTCTATGCTATCCCATAGAAAGAATTGCGTTGTTCATAAAAAAAAAAAAAAATAGAAAATTTGTAAATGATCCAAACTATGAGCAGACATCAAAACTAGCATAAATAATACATTTTCTTCATCATAATAGATGTAAATCAATGTGAGAAAAGAATACATTGCTCATCATGACCAATTTGTTCTTTTGTCACGGTTGATTCTAAAGACGTCTTCATCATGTTAAAACAGTGGGGTTTTTTAAAGAAAGGGGGCTGGGATAATATTAAACAAAACTAACCTCTTTGAGACCACAGATCGAACCGAATTCCATTTATTTTTCAGATCATCAAGCATCTGCTGCAACTCATCTCGTTCCGGATCAGTTTTCGTACATCGATCCTTCAGGTTACGTCCGAGTCGTGAAGCCGAGTAAAATGCTGGGTGTTTCGCAGTGAGCTGGTGTTGGAATTTCTGAGGAAGAAAATAAGATCTGGCCTGATTCAATTGAATGAACAACTAATATGAAATTGTAGTAGAATCGTTTTAGTTACCCAATTCTTGGAATCTCAGAGGAACAAATACATAATCTGGACTGATTCAATTGAATGACAACTACATGTAATTTTCAATTGTTGTACAAATATTTTGTTACCCAATTCTTGGAATTTCTGAGGAAGAAAACATAATTTGGACTAAGTTATTTGAACCAAAAAACACATTTGAAATTGTTGTAGAATCATTTTAGTTACTCATTTCTTTGAAGTTCTGAGGAAGAAAACATAATTTGGACTGTTTCAATTAAACAAACAAGACATTTGAAATTGTTGTAGAATTGTTTTGTTACCCAATTCTCTTTTAGGGATGACTATAAATGCATTGATGCAGAGAACAATATGTCAAAAGGAGAATAATTAATAATGATTGATAAATTCTCACTTTGCCAAAATCATCTCATAATCAACAAACAAATGCATAATGACTAATTGCTTTGAATACCTGAAAGGTGACATTAATGATAAAATGACTTAAATGTTTAGAAATCTTATTAACTATATCCAACAAAATGTGTAAAAATGATAGTACATTTTACTTTATGTGCATCCAGACTGAATTCACATGGCTCTATCCATTGTAGACTAGGGGACTTAATGCACCAAACAACATTTCAAAATATTACGCCAAAGGATATTTGCCATGATGAGTGAATTCTCCTGTGCTCATACTGTTGGCAATGTTTATCAATCAATTTTAAATTTTTCCTTCAACTATATTTTGTGTCACTCTCCTAGCTTGTGTTCAATATTATCTGCTGTAAATATGTCAGGGTGCAATGGTTATAAATTATAGTGTTGAGGACTCAAGACTGGCCAACCTGGATTTGATCTTAGATGGCGATCTACTACATGTATTTCCCCATAGTGTCCTTTGGCAAGACACATTTTTAGCCTAGTACTGGTAGGTCATCCAGGGAACATGTACTATAATGCTCACGGTGAGTGCTGTACATTCATGGAAAAGCAACAAACAGGACAGAGAAAGGGATAACCAGGTATGTAGAAGCCAATACACCAGAGGGTGAGGTAACAGGTAAAATCTGGCTAAGGGACAAAATGGTTTAATTCACCATGAATGAAATTAGGCAGAAATTTGAGAATAGAGAATAACATTACCTTAGAAGATTTCCCCTACATGACAAGGTTTTAATAACAGGTCATACATGTATAGCTTAATGTCAGAAACATTTAGTATCCTCTACAATTTCGACTGTTTGTGACACAGCTGAAAACCTTAAGGTTAAGTGCTGGAATCGACTTCTTGCTTATGCAAACAGGTTAGATCCAGGCCAGCCGCTGGCCTGTGATCTAACCTGTTTGCTACTCTGAGTATCTTTTCCCATTATGATAAAGCAGATATCTAAGGTTTTGGAAAGCAGATGACAAAAAAATCTATTTTCAGAAATCTCCTCATTGATCACACACCAGAAGGCAGTGATCATATCTGTAGAAGGTTTTGGTAAATGCATATTTGGATAGGGACTAATTGTTGGTGTTATTTTGTATAGCTATTTGCAAACAGATATAAGTAAGTCAGTATGGGCAAACCAGATATAAATAAGTTGGTAACAACAGTAAATCATGAAAAATGTCCTGTTCATTGCAATAAAAGACTACAAAGGTCTGACAGAATAAAATATTGCTTGATCAAACCACGGTTTGTTCTGTTCATTCACAGCATTTCTTTAAAATTGAAAACAAAATAAGTATATCAAAAATAATTGGTTATATTTGTAGCCACTACGGCTATGAAGAAATAATGGCTTCAAGATTTCTCAATGAATTTCCATTGACAAATCTTACTTTGACATAATACAGGCAATTAGGTAAGGGTTTAATAGACAATAATTCCGCAAGTGAACGAGGTTCAAGGCTAGTCATGTTAACCTATTTGTTAAAACCTATTCCCTTATAGTGATGTGTAACTGATCCAAAACTGAAAGCAAAAGGAGGTCTCAGTGCAATACTACAATGAGGGCTTCATGCTTGTGAAGCACCAAATAGAGTATTACACTGGACCCTTGAAACGAGGGTTCAATGCAAGACTATAGCAAATCCTTCACAAGTATGAAGCATTTACTTTAGTATTGCAGTTGACCCTTGAAACGAGAGTTCAGTGCATGACTATAGAAAGTCCTTCACAAACATAAAGCATTTACAATAGTATTGCAATTGACCCTTGAAACCAGGGTTCATCGCACGACCATACCAGCTATACTCCTTCACAAACATGAAGCACTTGCTTTATAATAGTCTTGCACTGAACTCTTAATCAGCAGATAACAGTTATGAAGTATGAACAATTTAGATTGCAGTCAATTTTGTTATAAGCGACCATTGTGAATGGAGACTGAATCATGGTGCACAAGCTAACTTATGGATTAACACAGACACCAAGAGTAGCTTTTTGAAGAACTTAAAATAAATGCGTCCTCAAAATGAAGGTATACGGAATTATGGATGTGAAGAATCATCTCCTTTTATCACAATCGTTCATACCAAATTATTAAAAAAAGAGGTTATTTTTTCAGTCATTAATTGCCATTTGTTGGTATTCTCACAACAAAATCTCAAATAAGTGCTTTGGACATATAGCTGCTGTTTCTCCCATGACATAGTTAACCCATATAATGCCGGGTAATTTTCTAAAAATAGATATTTGCGTCGTATGCTTTCTAAAACCTTAAATATCTGATTATTTTTTTTGAAGATAGATACTCATAGTAGCAAACAGTTTAGATCACAATTGGCGGCTGGGGCCGCGGCTGGCCTGGATCCAACCTGTTTGCATAGGCATGAAGTCGGTTCCAGCACTATAAGGGTTAATATATTGGGTACTTGTTTGTAAGGGTGAACAATATCAGTCCTGTGATCTATATAGATTCACACAAGTATTATTATCAGTGTCAAATATCATAGAAATAATCATTTGTAAAAAATATCAATACTCAGCTATTTTCAAAGGTTTTACACTACAAAACATTCCAATATATTGAATTATAAATCTCAAATATATTTATGTCATAGATATGTTATTATGTAAATAAATGACTAGTTAATTGGATTGGAGGTTACTTCTATTTTCAAAACGTTTCATTTACATTGTGACGACCAGTGCATTAATATAAGCTTCTAGGATAAAATGATATTTGAATGTCAAGATACATTGTCACTTTTTAACGAGGAAAAGAAACTTGATCAACTTCATGTTTGAACTTAGTTTCTCTGTATTTCAAATTTAACTCTCTGCCTACTTTGCTTTTCAAATTGGTAGAAATCTTATAGAATAAATGCAACAAAACCAGAATTATTTGAAGACTCTCTTGTCTTACGTTCACATCTCAAAATGACACAACATTTCCTTAATAATATGTCAGTAAAAAGACAAAATGCTGATGGATCAATGGAATAAGTTCTTTATAAAGCTTTCCTGAGACTCACCAGTACAATGCTCTGACTCTGTCATCCAGGCCATGTCATATAAGCCAATTCTCATAAAGATATATCTTCTTTTAACACCAGGATAGCGCTTTACAAAATATTTTGTGCTAAGATTTGAGTAAGTTTTAAACAATAGTTCCTCTTACTGTATATCTATCATCGAGAAAAGCAATATTGTAAAGTAACATGCCACTGGAGTCACATGACAATATAGTACTTTTTGTTTAAAACTATCTTCATGTAAATCAGTTTTGACTTATGCATGTAATTATTTTCCTTAAGACATCTTGTAAAACTCTTCCCAGCAGAAGAAAGTTTAAGATACAAGTTTGTGATTGAAGGTAAATTGCCCATTAGGAGGCATTCTTCCATTAGTGGCAAATGCTTGTACACTGTACTCAAAATAACAAAAATGTGTTGGATTTGATACATCAACAGTGGTTCACTGTTTATTTGAATTTGGACTAGCAACATTACCCCCAGTAAGGGAACAGGTTAAATAGAGTGTCATACCATCAGTTAAATATGCATAAAGTTTCAACCCTTAACTTTTCCATAAAATAGTAGTGACAAGAACTCATCAATCATGAAAGCTGCTTTAAACTTGTCCCCACTTTGAAGAAGTCTGTGACAGATAACAATGAAACAACTGCTGTTTATTAAAAACCTTCATCAATTTGATAATTATCAATACCAATGGGACAAACAGGTATTGTTGTAAAAAAAAAAATTCTATGTTTCCTTATTGCTAAATGTTTACCAATGCTGTCTTCTGTAACATTAGCTTTTGAAACATTTTGCTTGCCTTTGGGAAAGGGTTAAAGTTTTCCCTTTTTCAATTACAAAGATATCATTTACCTGGACAAAATAGAATGTTGAAAGTTGACCTTTCAATTTGATATATAACCTATTACATGTGCTTGTACAATTCAATTCAATCCATTCCACCTTATGATATTTTGTGGTAGATTCCAATTAAAACCAACAAGATAGCAAGGACAGAATGAAGTTATTCAGACGCTGCATTTTCCGGAATCAGGATCTGGATAAGAACATCGCAGGGCTTTTCTGCATATTCATGCTTCCTGGATACTAAACCAGTACTCGAGCCAATTTATGGGTTAGTCCCAGCAGATTTCACCTTGTCAAACGGGGATTGAATTCGGGAACCTCGGTACAAGAGGCCGATACTCTACCACTGCATCAATATCGTCCTCTCTATATATCAGGTGAAGCCACTGTGACATGCTTAAAAAATGCTCAAAGTCTTCAGCAATAGATTGGTCAATTTGAATATGTTGAAGAAATTCAGTTGATAACTTGATAACAATTCATTTCAATGACAGCAGTATCTTCATTTGTTACAATGGTTACAGGCACTGTTTCATGAGTAAAGTGTTTATATAGATGAGCCTCTACAAATATTAAGTAAGTATTCTAACCATTTACTCAAACAGAATGTTGTGGCTGGTGCAAAATCAAAGCAACAGCAGACGACAATATTATGGAATCAAAAGTATTTATTTATCTATTCACATGATGTTTAATGCTATGTCAACAATTTTTCTGTTATGTTACAACTTTCCTGGATCAACCAGTACTAGGCTAGAACTCTGAAGTGACTTGCCAAAGGCCACTCCTACAATACCAGAGGTGTCAGTGGGGCTCGAACCCAGGATACCCGAGTTCTAAGTCAGAATCAAAAGAAGCAAATTGTTAATGGTACTGTCCGACAAGTGACACACAGCGCTCTGTGTTAAATTAAAATCATCTGCTGCAGGTGTGATAAACCTTAAAATGCTGGGTAATTTTCAAGAAAATGGATTTTTATTTCTTCTTCTTTCCAAAACCTTGAATATCTGCTTAATCTTGATGAAGAAAGATACTCAGAGTGGCAAACAGATAAGATCACAGGCCAGCCGCCATTTTACTTGGCAGCTGGCCTGGGTCCAACCTGTATGCATAAGCATGAAGTTTTTTCCTGCACTTTAAGCATTAAATGATAAAACTTAAAGGAAACAAAACAGAGTCACTTTAAAATGAGTATCCATGAAGTAATAGGCAGCCAAGATGTTTTCAAAACTATTCAATATAAAAAACAATTATCAAGTCTTTCTAACACAATTATCACGTTTTTCTATAACAATTATCAGGGTTTTTCTCTAACAATGCAAAAGTATTTGAGGGACCCAAGATAGATTTGTACTCATGATGTGTGAAGATATTCACCATCATAAATAAGCAGGTATTTCATTCAAAATGAGAGCAAATAAGACACCACCTGTTTCACTGTATATAGTTAAAAAGCAAACATTCTCGAAGGAGACTTAAAAGCTTTACCTTGAATGATAGCGTCACCTTTAAAAAGTCCTAATTAAAAAATCAAATCACTTCAAACTTATCGAAAACTTCAGAAAATATCGTAAAAACTCTAACGAGTATACGAGTTTGTAAAGCCTAGCAAATTTTCCCCATACATGTATACAGTTCATTAATGCGGAACAGTATTTTTTTATCGCTGTTTGTTATGCTACGTTTAACATTTTAAACCCTTTTTCGGGATGCACACATCCTAAGGTGCGATGGATGTAGATGATACTGAAAAAATTGCTGTAAAAGAAAAGATAACTAATAATGGCTTTTTTTCATAGTTATCAATTTTTACCTTCTTTATGGGTACATTTGTAGCTATTTTGAAGAGTGAACAAACATTATCCAATAAAATTTGTCTTTGGTTTTCATCATTCAACTTGTGTCTCATAAAGGTAAGGGGTCCATTTTGAATGGCTATTTAATCGTTTGTACATATTTTAGTATACCACACAAGTAAATGAGGATAATTTTGAATTTGAAAAAAAAATTGCTAGAAAAGCAGAAATTGATAATTACGAGCCTTTGTTAAATGTATAATAACTCGTTTCCTCATTAGTGATTTCATGATGGGTTTAACCCTTTCCCAAACAATAACAACATTTGACGACTTTGTAGCAGACGACTTGAGAAAACCTTGTGGGAAAAGAAGAAATTGCTCGTGACGAGCAATTTCTCCTTTTCCCACAAGGTTTTCTGCTCTTTCTGAAGAATATTGTTCAATCTCATCACATTTTGAAATGTCATCTGCAAACTTTTTCAATTTGGGACAGTCGAAAATTTGTTGTTAGGTAAAGGGTTAAATAAGAAGTAACAGCATGGGGAAATAGAGAAGTATTCAGCATCTTGGTAACAAAATGATAAACTACCAGTACCTATTGACAAGAAAGTTCTCCTTTTTACAAAGTAACTTTTAAAATCGTCTGCTGTTGGTGCATTTCTTAAATGAGGTAGTCTTTTAAAAGAGTATCTATGAAAGAAGGAGTAAAAACGAATCTAACATTAGACTTTTCTTGTTGGGATTGCAACAGATTATACTTGTAAAGAAAGTTCTTTAACCCTTTCCCAAACAATAACGACATTTGACCACTTTGTTGCAGACGACTTTAGAAAACATTGAGTAAAAAGGAGAAATTGCTCTTGACAAGCAATTTTTCCTTTTCCCACAATGTTTCCTGCCCAATCAGAAGATTATTTTCCAATTTCATCATATTTTGAAATGTCGTCTGCAAACTCGTTCAATTTAGGACAGTCGAAAATTTGTTGTAGGGGAATTGGTTAAACCCATTCCCCAATTTTGCAATTTGTGACTTATCCGAAATTGAAAGCAACAGCAGTTTCATGAAAAGTCTTTTTTTTATAAGAAATGTTTGAAAGAAAGAAAGGGTTGATCCAATGAAGTAAATGGATGCATCACTCAGGGTGAAATGGTTTATTGTCATTTGAATTTAAATTGCAGAACCTCTGATTGATATGTATTTATTTTAATAACCCTTATTCCTGGAATTTCCATATAACCACACTTCCATCACAGTATCTACTGCGGAAAACTTCAGAAACACTGTGACAAAAGGATAATTTGCTCCAAATAAGCAAGTTGTCCTTTGTCACAATTGTTTCTAAGCATTAGGAAAGTCATGAGGAAAGAATTTTTTTCCTGCAATTGGTTGTCATCTGCGGTTGCTTTTTATTTTGACCAGTCACCAATGCCCAGACGGATAACACTTTACTTCTTAGTGAATCTAAGTTATAAGATCGGTGCTAAACCCTTACTCAATAATAAAGCATTTTAACACATCTGCTACAGATGGCTTTTGGATTAACTGTGACAAAAGGTTAAAAAGTAACTGCTCCGTTTGTCACAGCTCCTATACAACGCCATCAAGGACATGATAATTTCTTAAGCAATATTTGTTTTCTTTTGCATTGAATTTGGAATACTCACAAAATACCATGAGGAAATGGGTCTACATAGAATCAAATGGCAATTTGTTAACAGTTGAAAGGGGGTTGCAAGATAGTCAAATGGGTGGGACATAGGTTCAGGGATTTACAAGGCAGCCAGTTAATTCCTAATAGTTTCAAATAGTTTCCAACTGACAAAATCAGACCTTGATGGTAAAAAAGACAGTGAAATGTCGATGGAAAACTTTGTTTATAAAGATAAACCTACAAAACATTCTTATAAAAGTAGAGTTTGCTCATGGCTAAAGTGGTGAGGAGAGTTTGCCACTATAACTAACAGATGATTTGATTGGTTAGATTAGCCGCATAAGCTGCATAAATCATGTTTGGTTTACTTTATCAAAAGCTGGAATGATTGTTGTGCGAAACCTGTCTCAAATGCAGAACCCATATATTACAAGTTTGACATGCTACCAATTTACCTTTTGAGGCTTTGCTCCGCCAGATTGGATGAACGTTAAGTATAAGAAGACATCAATTATGAAGCATGAAAAGTAGCATTTTTCTGAGTTGTATTTGATAGAACCTATTGAGACAAAAGGATGAAAGTGCTTAGCATGAACAAGGTCTGTTTTTGTAACAGAGGTCCATTTGATCTTCTATTGCAAGATTATTGAAGAAAACATGAAGTATATCAAGTAATTTTTTTTTCTCTTTCAAGGTAAGTTGAGAGAAGTGGTCTTAGAGAGGGGGAAACAGAGGGGAGAGAGAGGAGGGGGGTCTGTAAACTTGTGGATGAAGGGATAATGTGTCAAAGCTTTGACTGGTCAGTTTGGATTTATAAAAGTATCTAATCTACTTCATGTTGCTTACACTTGGGAAATCCGCCTGTACACAAAAGACGATTTAAAATCCAATTAGACACTGAAAGCATACTGAACTGGTTTAACTAATAACTCCATACATATTCAGTACTATTCATGAGCCAGTATTGATATACTCTTGATGTGCTAAGAGTGAAAATTTACAGTTCTATTGCAACAAACCAATGGTATAAAGGCAGTATTGCAAGACTGAAGTAAATTGAGGGTTCATTGCAAGACTTTAATAAGTCCTTCACATCTGTGAAGTAGGTGACAGTGGTGCAGAGGTAGAGCGTCTGCCTCTGTTACCAAGGCTCCTGGGTTTGATCCCCTTTTGCAGTGAGGGGAAAATGCCAGGACTTGCCATCACATCACCATTTACCATCACTTCACACAAGTACTGGTTATGTTTCCAACAGGCACTCATTTCGGGTGTATTTGATAACATTTAAGCTCCTGTTACAATTAATGTAAACTAAGTAAGTTTAAATAAAAGTAAGTGAAGTACTTATTTAAGTCTTGCATAGAACCCTTTAAATAATGGGACAAGCTATAAATTGCTATTGATGAAACAATTCCAAATATGAAAATTGTAACTAAAGTCAATCAGTTGCATTGGGGATTTTTTTTTAACTATAAGTGTAGATTTTCTTTAAGAGAAAAATTATAAATAAAGGACAAACTATAATACTGAACCCCTCTATATGCAAACAGTTTGCAGAGCAATCATGGATTATGACCTATAATATCATGGATGCACACACTTATATCACATGGTGTGCACATGCTGCGTGCAACATACATTTCATGGTCTATAAACTTTCCACAGTGAGACATACAAAAGCGTATACATATATTTTTGTGTTAATAAAGACATAAATCAACACTTTAACAGTTTCACATATCAGCATGACACACCATCCTTTATACATATGTATACCTTAAATGGAAATTTGTGACTGGCCCAATTCGAAAGCTGTATCTGCAGACAAACTATATGAATTATGTGGGTTTTTTTTTGTGATATTGGGTAGAAACATCAAGATATATGGGTTATGAATGCACATTCTGAGGATGTCCTTCTTTTCTCTGCAACAGACAAAACTCATAAGCAACTAATATTTTCGTTTGGACATTAGAAGAAACATTGAGATATGAGGATTGTGAATGCTCATTGCGAGTATAATTATGATATCCTGCTTTTCTTGCAGAATTTTATCACATCTCTTAATCCTTTCCTAAATAATAACGACATTTGACCACTTTGTTTCAGACGACTTTAGAAAACATTGAGGGAAAAGGAGAAATTGCTCATAACGAGCAATTTTTCCTTTTCCCACAATGTTTACTGGCCTATCGGAAGATTATTTTTCAATTTCATCACATTTTGAAATGTCGTCTGCAAACTCATTCAATTTCAGACAGTCGAAAATTTGTTGTTTGGGAAAGGGTTAATGCAGTACTGTTGGACTAAAATGAATGCCATTTTCAAGTGTTAACGGTACATAGGCTAGTCTGTTTGCAGCCTACAACTAAAATTACAAAACATTTCAAAACTTGTCAAATTTATCTGTAATAGACATCAATGAATTGATTGTTTGGAAAAGGATCTAAATTTTCAACTTTGAAAGACACAAAAAAGTTACTTGCATATTTTAACACATTCAACACATTCTGAAGATTGATAGTGTGAAGGAAAGAAAATCTATTTTAAGCAATTCATCTTTTTTTGTCCAAATAGATCTTGAGTTGTGCTCAGGACAAACTAAATGACAGACTTGTAAGGAGTGTGAAATCATGACACATTTAACCCTTTTCCCCACAAATGTGAAAATGCGATTGGGCCAAATTCATAACAACAACTGAAAACCTAAATAAAAGCATGACAAAAAATCATCATTTTGAGAAATTGGGTGAGCAATTCATTCTTTCGTCACAGTGGTTTCTTAAAACATCTGCTTCAGATGCATTTAATAGAGGTCTTATGTGGTAAGGGAATGATGCACCTGCCTTAACCCTTTCCCAAACAATAAGAACATTTGACCACTTCATTGCAGACGACTTTAGAAAACATTGAGGGAAAAGGAGAAATTGCTTGTCACGAGCAATTTTTCCTTTTCCCACAACGTTTTCTGCCCAACCAGAAGATTATTTTCCAATTTCATCACATTTTGAAAAACCGTCTGCAAACTCTTTCAATTTGGGACATTCGAAAATTTGGTGTTTGGGAAAGGGTTAAAGAGCATTATAACAATTTACACTGCAAGCAACTCAAGGTGTTAAAAAGGCTATGAGGCTGTCTCATAAAGATTTGTCACCTGACTTCCATCCATTTAAGATTGTCGTAATCCCTGAATCTCAAAATTCCTATTTGTTTTTGTACATGGAAAAAAGACATGCGTTTAAAAGCATGACAACGATTTCACAGGAAGGATTAATATTCTGTATATGTCAAAGTCAACACTTTTCTTGGGTACTCTATTCCCCTTTATATCTACGTTCATGAGATTGAGCAAATTCTGTCATATATAGAGAATAGATGGTTGGTGTCGTGAAATGGAAATGTTATCGGGCAAGGCTTAGGAATATTATCTGGTGAGCCGAAGGCGAAACGGATAATAATCCGAAGCCGAGCCCGATAACTTTTCCCATTCAAAGACACCAACCATCTATTCTATTTATCCTGTTACCTTTATGTATTCTTTAAAACAAACAAGATGTAAATAAGACACAAGAAAAAAAGAAAAAATAAGTAGAGAATGGTGTAAACATGACATCATGACGCTCTTATGACGTCATGATTCATCATGTGCATGTGTTATATGGTTAGTGCCAGATATCACAAATGTTATACGGAAGCTAGTTATCGGTCCCAAAATGACACTAGTGACAGGATAAAAATCTTTGTGAGGTCCCAGAGGTCTAGATATGAGAAGTCTTTGCTTGATTAAATTTGCTTTATTTCCTCAAAATCCTATATCTATGGTCCTCATTAGAATGTTCTCAATTAGAAGATTCTAATTTCTCACCACAATATAGTAGTCAGACAATAGCCTATAAAACTTTATGGCAAAATGCAATACTAAGCTTATTTTTCATGTTCATGAAGGACTTAGCAATACTAAATTGTATTAATACTAAGCTATTTTCCTTCATATTTGTGAAGGTCATAGCTTTGTATTGCACTGGACCATTGATTGATAAGTATGCAAATGAATTGGACAACTTCTCCTTAACTAGGCAGGTGTAAGGCTGTTAAATGCTGTATACCTCCACAGTTTTAGCTGCACTATCATCCTAGATAAAGAAGAATAATGTTAAATGATAAAATAATTTAATATCAACCTGCCACCACTTAACAAGCACTAATTATATTCCCTACAAATCCAAACATTTTGAACTGACAATTTAATTCATGATGAAATATGAAGTTAAAGAAAAGTAAGAAGATATCTCAGATTGAGGGTTCAATGGAAGAATATCGCAACTACTGCACAAAAGTGAAGGACTTGCTTATTCACCTGCTGCATTCTTAATACAGGTAGATCTTTAATTAAGATAAAAACACATGAGGACTTATTTTGGTAATGAACAAATATGAATCATGAGAACAAAAGTGATAGCTTTGTGACTAAAAGCAAGTAAGCATGCATGAGATCGTAAAATCAAAATCATACAATGGCTAAATAATCTACATGCTAACATGGGATATTGTCACAGCTACAGATTTAAAGCACCAGTCGATGACAACGAAATTATAATGTATAAAATATAAAAAGTAATTGTTATTTTGTACCATTGTTGATAAACATAATTATGTGATAAATGGAGTAAGTGTTCAATCTGAACATATTATTCATTTGTCACATTGGTTTCTTAACCCTTTAACTGCATGCATGCTAAAATATGTTATATAAAACAAGAATAAATACAAGACTACGATAAGTAATTAACTAGTATATACTGTCACCATTTCCACTGTATATGTTATATGAATCAATGGTGGTTAATTAAAACATAAAGCAGATCTTACCTTAAGTTCATCAATATCTTGTTTAGAGGCGTAACTTGGTGCCATAAACTTGGCAAGTTTAGCAGAACTTTCATCCAGCCAGTCACATAAAGTTTTCCATGATTCATGAAACTGAAATTGAAAAATATGATAGACTGATTAATGAGACTAATCTATCGGTATAATGCACACAGAGTAAACATTAATTCCTTATTCCAAAAGTAAGACTTTGATTGCCTGTTTAAGGGAAATTTATTTTGATTTGGTTGAATTGACTGCTAGATTGATTCTCTTGACTTTTACTAGACAGGTACTATGGCATATTGGTAGAAATAATTGCTAAAAAGTTTAATTGTTTCATTATTTCATACATATACATAATCTTAGACTATACCATCTAGGGTAAAACCTTTATCAATTTCAAGTTGAATCTGAGATTCATGTAGCATTCTTAAGTCTTAGCTGAGGAATGAGAAGTTGCAATTATTCTTTTCTCAAACAATAGTTGGTTAAACCTATCAAGTTACAAAGCAATTTCAACGAGACATTGTAGTTCCAAAAGTAGATGCAATATCTATCAAAAGAATATACTTTAAATACTTACCCTCTTGTCTTCCTTGTATGCATGTTTAAACAGACGACCTCTCTCATCAGTCCTTCGAAGAAGTTTTTTCCATCTGAGCCGGATACCAACCAACAGGTTCTTTATATAGATGGTATCCTGCTTCCTGCCGAAATATTTCAGGAAGGTTCCCGTTCTGTCAAGGGTGTGAACTTTTTCAACCTGTGCGTCCAACTCGGCTTTTAAAGCCTGAAATTCATAAAAGTTAACTTATAGACAAAAACAAACAATTTCTGGCCTCATGCAGTAACATTTTACAAAGGTTACAAGTTTAAACTTATTTATATTACATCGATTGTGAAACAGGTTCTTCTAATTTAGATTAATCTCTCAATTCTGCTCAGGGTGGTCATGATCAGATGAACTTGGGGAATGTCAAGGAAAATAAATTGGTTAAATGACTTGCATAGTTTGGTTAGTTCTATATAACAGTGAAAACTACCAATATTTCTCACAATTTCAAGTTAAGATTTGAATAGACATATTTAAAAATGACAAATCTAAAAGATGTGAATATCTTTAATATACTATTTCATACAACTGAAGCAAAGTTATTGTTCTATGCTACTAAAAGCAGAAAATCATCCTAAGATGAAATGAATACACATTGAAATATCTTTTGGGAATAAAATAACCCTTAATTTTCTTAAAATATATTTTTGTGTCATCTGCTTTCCAAAACCTTAAATAAATGCTTTATTTTGATGAGGAAAGATACTCAAAGTAGCAAACAGGTTGGATCACAAGCCAGCTGCCAATTTACTTGGCGACTGACCTGGATCCAAACTGTTTACATAAGCATGGAGTCGGTTCCAGCACTATAAGAATTAAAAAACTTACATTATGTTCTTCCATCTGTTTGACGACTTTGTACACAAGTTTACTGGGGTATTTAAACCCGCGCATGGTAATCTCGGCATTATTCAGCCAATCAGTGAAGGTCTTCAATGTTCCATGAAACTCATCTATGTTGTGTAAATGTTCATTCATTTTGTCCTGAAAAAAAAAGAAAGATTATGAATGTTGAAAATATACCATAAACATTTCGAAGGTTTCTATGCAAGAATGTAGTAACTTCTTGACCATTGTCAAGAACTTACATTAGTCTTGCACTGACTTGAGCATTTTCATCAACCAACATACATTTTCTGGAGTTCTGGCATCGCAAATGGTTTATGCAATATCATTGTGAGAAAGGAACAATCTCACTTTTTCCAACAGTTTCTATATCATCAAAAGATTAGCTTTAACTTTATCACAACTCATATGTCGTTCGCCAATGCTTATTAATTTGGAGTATATGCATATAACTAAACAATTGTGTTCAAGTTCATTAAACTCATTAAAAAAGCAAGTAAGCAACTGGTAAGTATAAAATATCCTCTTGTTTAATGGCTTTCGAACCAATGTAATGAAGAAAAAAAAAGAATTACCAGTATATATTGAATTATTTTAGCCACAATTTCTTATATCTCACTTTTCTGAAGTTCGCAGCAGACTATACATAATCTGAATATCAAAGTATCCTCTAGTAATCTTTTTTCTTAAACGCACCATTGTGTCATTTTCAAACAGCTGACAGAATATCGTATCAACGTAGAAGTACCCAAGGAAATGTCATATATCACATGTATACGTAAATCTTGAAAGCATTATGACAAAAGGAGACCTCCATTTTCTTACCTTTCTTTTCTGTGCCCTGTCTTTAGTGTCGGTCCACAGGTCCTTGAGTTTCCTCAACTGGTCACTAATCTGGACGACATCCTCGGGTGGGCATGCATCCACAATCTCTTGACCCCTGGTCATCATGGCCTTGATTGGTTCCTCCTTGTTATGGAGGTCTTGGTGTCTCTCCTGGAAATATTGTGACTATGTTACATTTGTTGTCTGATTTACTCTATGGTCCATTATACATCATTTTGTAACATCTGCTGCAGGGGACTGTGGAAACTATTGTAACAAAAGAAGAAATTGCTTGTATCAAGCAATTTCTTCTTTTGTTCCAATGGTTTCTACCCAATACCATTAAGAAAACATTTACCCATGCTAATTGTTACAAATTTCTGTACCAAATATCATCGGAAAAGTGAACTGCTGTTGCTTTCAATTTAGATGAATCTCAAATCTTGCTTTTGAGATTAAACATACACAGCCTAGATACATGCAAGGTGTCTTTCTCAAAGCAATGTATCAAATAATCTTGTTTGTTTGAGGTTAAACACATTGACAGGTCACTTATTCATGCTTCCTGAATCGCCAGTGCTAAGAATTACACAAGCACTTAGTATAGTATTGCATTAAACCATCAACTGATGTTGACAAAGTTTCAGTGCTTATATACCTGGAATTTGTTGAACTGTTCCTTTGCTGTATCAGGTAGGGCACCAAATGGGGTCCCTGACTTCAGTTCTGTTCTCAGGTCACCCAGCCATTGTAACATGTCGTCCAGATCTCCAACATACTTCTTCACCTGTAACATTCAACATGTACATTGGATAACTAATCCTTTATTTCATTACACATCATATTGACAAATATACTGCAGAAGACTTTAGAATCCACTGTGACAAAAGGATGCATTGGTGAATTTTCTAAATTTTTACCCTAATATATACTTGTGTACACATAAATAACATTAGGTTAGTTTGAAAAGCTTGTTAGAAAATGGTGTGTTCTCATTGAGTTGAATCAAAATTCCTTTTTTCTTCTTCCTTGGCTCTAAATGTCCTTGAGAATTGTATTTCGTTTTTCCATATACAGTCAAACCTGTGTTAAGAGGCCAGCCTATGGGACAGAGTAAATTGGCTGTTTAAGACAGGTTGGCTGCTTAACACAAATTGATTTACACTATACATGTAAATCTAACAATGGGACTTTCTGTAGTGGCTGTTTAAAGCAGTTGGCTGCTTAAAAGGGTGGCTGCTTAACGCAAGTTAGACTGTGTGTAGTAAGAATAGCATCTTCATTAAAAAGAAACATTTCTCTCATTCTAATCTCTGTTTTCTTTGTTCTATTCAGATAGTATTTCTGTGTATGAAGCTTGCCATCCAAGGCAATACTCTCCCTATAAGCAAAAATACAACACCTGTCTGAGTTTTTCTTGCATTTTAGCCTCCTTGTCTTTGGCGTCAGCCTGAACGCGTCGTAACATTTCATTCATCTCATCTTGGCTCTCCTTGACCTGGGGGGTCAACTTGGTTCCCTTGGAAACAACCTCATCAAGGGCTTTATTCAACTTCCTTGAAGCTCGGTCTTGACCTTTGACATCTGACTGTAGCAGCTGGAATGGTAAGGTAAAATGTTTAGTGTTGTTAAATGTTTTAAGCCCATGTTAAATTATAATACCTCATGATTTGAAAGCATTTGACAGGTAATTTAGGATGTGAATGATGTGAATGATGTTTGAAAAAGCCAACATTTTACATTGGTTTTACATTTTCTTAAAATATTTTTACATTTAGGTCATGTATAAGGGAATACATTTAAGACCTATTTTACATTAAGTTTCTTGAATTTTGCCTTGGGATATTTCAAAAGCAAGTGGAGTTTGGTCTCTACTATTCTTCAGTCACATTAAGTTCTGAAATGGGTCTTGAGACATTTGGGATTGCATGAGGCCACTCATTACATTTCACCTGCATTGAGTCTCTTGATATTGTTCATAAAAGAATTTAGTCATCCATGGTGGCATATGCAAATGTGTTTGATTTGGTTTTCTTAATTTTGGACATGGGGGATTTTCTTTCTTCTATGATGACTTATGTATAGACCACTTACATTGAGTTTCTTGATATGTGTTTCCAGACATTTGGGATCCCCAGTGGCTATGTCCATGAGATTTAGTTCTGTCATGGAGTGCTCCAGGGAGTTGGTCACATCCAGCATGCCTTTCTCTATATCTCCCACCTTTACCTGCATCTCATGGAGACGGGCCTGGAATATACACAGAGAATATGGTCTTAATCGTAAATACGAAACTAGAATCTCAATGAAAACAAGAAATAAGGTCAAAATTGTAAATATAATACGAGGCTCTGAATTAACTCAGCAAATATGGTCAAAATCGTAAATATAATACTAGACTATCAAGGAAATATGGTCAAAATTGTAAGCTCAATAATAAGCTCTGAATTACCGCAGGTAATATGATGGTGAAAGTCAAATGTGAAAAACAATGTTCTGAAATATACACAGTTAACAACTGTGATCTAGTAGAGATTGCAATTTTCAAGATATAAAAAAATTACATATAAAATATCAACTTACTATTCAATAATATTCAATTGGAGGACTTGTGATACTTATAGGAAAACGAAAATATTTCTTTATTGAATACAAATAAACTTCACAAAGCAAGAAATATAAGCTTTGTCTAGTTGTTCAATTGCTTTCATAAAGCTATGATGACAATGGTCTCAAAAAGACAGTTCTAATCATCAAAATGATTCTATTGAGCGCGAATAACATGGAATTTATGAAACATTAGCATGTAGTTTCCACAGTACAGTATTTGTTATTTCTCCTCACTATCATTGACAAAATGTGATGTGTGACCATTCTATGGAGGTATACTGTGCCAATGTGATCTGTACTGATGTTAATGGTAACATTGTATAAACTGTTACCTGTTCAACGAAACACAAATACTTAAGAATAATCAAAGCATGACTTATTGTCCTTCTAATGAATTCCATCAGACAAAACTTCTGCCGCAGACAATGAGGCTGATCTATTACAGTATAATGTTGAATCAACTTTTGTCACTTTCTTAAATGAATTAAAGTTCAACAGAACAGGAAAGCAATTCATTGTTTATCCATCATAAAGCCAATGATATTTGTATAATAACTTAAAAGATAACTCAATTTTCACTTCATGTGAACAGTGTTGTATTGTTTTAATAGCTCAAAAACTTATATAATAATTGAAAAGGAATGCAAAGTAGGAACAATTCCAAGCCAAAATATCAAACTGTGGGAACACACAATAAGGCATGAAAAAAACTCAAACCCAACTAGCGTTCACTCGGAACTAACAGAAGCACATTCCAGACTAAAATCTTCTACAAACACTTTTGCAAAAAGAAGTCATGGAAAATGATAAAGGTTGAAGGTGCTCTTGAAATTCTTTTTATGTTTATTTAAGCTGCTTCTTTTAAGAAGTTCTAATGTTTGGTTGTGTCATTGTATCTACACATGTACTCTGAATTGTCCAAGCAAATGATTTACATCCTTTTTCCCAAACAAATGATGCCTTGCACACCATCAAATGGGTATTGTTTGTTTCTGAAAACACCATTAAGATGGCATCATTTGGACCAAATCTAATAATGCAAGAACTACAATTCTATATCCTACAATCCTAGTTGAATACAGGAAATCAATCTAAGTTATTCAGCAGTTAAAATCGATTGATTTTTACTGTTTTCAACAGTATTTCAGTCATATTTCTAGTTAAAGAAGAGCTCAGATTTATCAAAATGGCAATATTTGTTGCACATGATTACACGTTCACAAACAAACTGAATATAGACAGGAGAAAAACAAGATATATTACATTGTGTAAAATAGAAAGTTTGAATACCAATCTTTTTTCAAGTTCTACAATCTTACTTAACAAATCTGTCAAACTTGGTTAATTAACTAAACTGTTTTTGACCAATATCATCATAGAAATCAGCAAGCCTTTTTCACAAACTATTCATTGAAGAAATCAAAATATAATATAATCAGCAAGCCTTTTTCACAAACTATTCATTGAAGAAATCAAGCCTTTTTCAGCAAGCCTTTTTCACAAACTATTCATTGAAGAAATCAAAATATAATATAATCAGCAAGCCTTTTTCACAAACTATTCATTGAAGAAATCAAAATATAATAATCCTATAGAGAATATTTTCAAACTTGCTACCAAGATTGATATTCAAACTTCTTGTGTAATTTGACAACAACATATACTTTATTCAACAACACTGCATGAAATATTCCATGGTGTTAGCTGTATAAAACAAAGATAGGCACAGACAGATCGTAAAGCTAAAATGCCAAACTAATAATAAAAACAAATCTATGTGTAGAACTGTTGACCCAATGAAGCATTTGTCAGTTAAATACCAGAGAAGTAACATCACATGTAACATCTTCTTTGCAAGAAATGATAGTTGGTTTTATCTTTAACATCCAACGAAAGAGTAAGTGTAAAAATGGCAGATTGTAGGTTTTCTACCTTAACACAGGATGCTTGTCATACAAAATATGCAAATGGTGCCTTTGCATGAATAGTGTCCATCATTAAACCAGACTTCATAGCCTTTCCTTCAATGTTTACCCATACATTACTATACAATGCTTCACTACACCCTATCTGCTGCATACAAATCACTGTGACAAATGAACTTATTGCTCATAAGAATTTAACTCTTTTGTCCCATAGATATGTTTTTTTTTATCATTCTTTTTTTTATCCAAAGAAAATGTATATGTTTCCAGTTTTTTTTTGTGATCTGCTTTTGCTTTTAATTGGAAGCAATCTAAAATAAACATAAACATTTGTGACATATTCCTGGCTGTAAAGTCGAATGAAAACTTAGTGAGTATTTATCTCAAAATTTAATTCTTTGTATAAATGAGCTGACAAATACTTCTGGCTTCTGTGTACTCACCACAGCAAAGTGCCCCATAACCTAAATCAGTGAAACAGATCACTATAGTAACAATCACCATGCTTAAAGTGAGCAAGGTTACCATAGTAACAATCACCATGGTTACAGTGAAGCATATCACCATAGAAACAACCATCATTGTTACTACAGCTGTATGTGAAAAAGATCAATGTAGTAACACTCACCATGGTTATGGTGTGAAGGTCACAATAACAAAAATGAAGAGAGATAGAAACATCAAAGAGAGATAGAAACAGCAAAGGGAGATAGAAACAGCAAAGAGACATGTGGTGTTAGTATACAATGCAAAACAAAAGCAATTGTTAAATAAATAAAAAATAATCTAATGTGCCAATCATCAAAGTTTGTGGCTTAACAACAAATATCAAAAGAAGAGAATTTGTGAAAATCTACTTAGATGCTGACGTTTTAGAAACAGATCGGACAGTTTCTTTTGGAATGTGTAATAACAAAGCAAATTCTGTGACATTTAAGTGGTTTGACATAACTCTTTGTTTCATCTTCATAAACATTTCTTCTCATATCCAATTAATGCAATCCAGTACATACTGATTTGCATGTGTTGAAAATTCACTCTGACAATGCATTTTTAGCCTAACTTCTTCAATAAGCAGAATGTATCAACTAAATGGGCTCATTTATCGTTCATTAAACAGCATAGGGGTAGATTTTCTAGTGCCTTACATGCAGCTTTGGTGATAAACCCTTATAGTGCTGGAACCGACTTCATGCTTATGCAAACAGGTTAGATCCAGGCCAGAGGAAAGTAAATTGGCGGCTTGCCTGTGATCTAACCTGTTTGCTACTCTGAGTATCTTTCTGCAACAAAATGTAGCAGCAGATATTTAAGGATATGGAAAGCAGACAACACAAAAATCTGTTTTTAGAAAATTACCCAGCATTCTAAGGGCTAAAATGTTTGAAACAAACAGAAGAGTAAAAGTTATTATTTACAATAATTGAGAGAGACTGAAATAAAACATGCAACAGCAAAAGAAAATTTCAGTCAATCCTCTACCTATGACACATGATTCCACATGCATGAGAGAAAATTTGGAATCATAGTGATCGAAAGGAATTTTTCTTTGATGATCATCAAGAGAAAATCCTCATTTAATCATGAAAAGAGAAAGTTTTAAAGATATGCCCAGCTTTATATGGGCCACGTCGCGCAAAAAGGGGCACTCGGACATAGCAAACAGTGTAGCCCCAGACCAGCCGCCACGTCACTGACGTGGCGGCTGGTCTGGGGCTACACTGTTTGCCATTTTAGAGGACATCCAGTTATACCTTTAAATAAATACATATGAAAACTTTCGTGACTAGATGCTGGAATAATAGCGCTAAAAAAGAGCTGAGTCAGCGGTTTTTATCTATGTCCGAGTGCCCCTTTTCGTGTGACGCGGCCCATAAATTTACTTTTGTCAACAGTTGATGAATAAATGAGTATTCTCCGTAATAAGATCAAACAACACTCAAACCAAAGACCATACATATATTGAATGAATTAGAATACCATCTGACTATTCTATTCTCTGTATTTGTAGTACCTTTAACTGTTTTGTTTTTTTCATTGACCTATGCTTTGTAGAATACCATCTGACTATTCTATTCTCTGTATTTGTAGTACCTTTAACTGTTTTGTTTTTTTCATTGACCTATGCTTTGTAGAATACCATCTGACTATTCTATTCTCTGTATTTGTAGTACCTTTAACTCTTTGTTTTTTTCATTGACCTATGCTTTGTAGAATACCATCTGACTTCTATTCTCTGTTTTTGTAGTACCTTTAACTGTTTGTTTTTTCATTGACCTATGCTTTGTAGAATACCATCTGACTATTCTATTCTCTGTATTTGTAGTACCTTTTACTGTTTGTTTTTTTCATTGATCTATGCTTTGTAGCGAGGCTTCAACGCATGACTATAATAAGTCTTACGCCACTGGGACAAAAGTTCTTAGTCTTCTTTTGAATCCTCCATATGTATCCTTAATATGTAATCTATATGTAAATCACTTTTGAAAAAGATTGTGACAATGCCTCTGATGAATTAAAATTGCTTTTAGCTTGATTTAAATGTAAAATGATGATACAATTCTTTCCAAAATATATATGTCAATGCAATAATCTTTAGTTCGTCTTTAAACCTTTATAGAGGATTGAATGAAAATGATTCAAACTAATCTTAAAATGGCTAATAAGTAAATAAAGATATAGATATCTTGTCACATTTTTATTTTAGAATTCACATAAAAAAAGGGACTTAAAGCTCAACAGCAAATTGATTATTAGTTTGCAATCACAGTTATCTACATGTAAAAAAAAGATGGAAGTATATGAAAGCACAAGGGTTTGGGGAATGGCAAAACTCTACCAAAAAACTTAATAACTACCATTTTATTTGTAGTTAGGTGTTTGTTTGATTTTGATCTCTGGAAATATATCAATTATGCAAAGGTCAATTGCATGTAAGGTTGAAAAATAATGAATGAAGAGTTCATAGATGAACAACAATTATGAAGTTAAAAATGTCTTAATTGACATCATAATCAACTGGATCTACAATTCACGTGTACATGAAAATTAAACGTCAGCTATTCTACCTTTAAAAACCAAGATTCCGATTGATGTGATAAAGAAAGGCAAAACTATCTTTCAAACCCGGGTAGAAATAATGGACTCCCATAAACCACATTTATCATTAATTATCATTATTCTACCTGTTTCTAATTGACCAATTTCCTCATTTGACATTTTGTAACAGATTCAAAATTGGACTTAACCTATTAAAAGGGAAATATTTCTTTATAAGAAATGAAAGAAATGTGACAAAGCAATAAATGTGTAGTTCCAAGCTATTTCTTGTTTAGAAAAGGTGCTTTCATAAATCGTCTTCCTGCGCAAAAGCTTGATATTTTTTCTATGGCATTTGCAGATATTACAGTCCATTACAGAGTTTTGTATTTAAATGCTGATCATGTAAATTTTCTCCTAGATGTAAGTGTTGAGCATTTACTTGGCAGTAAAGATCAAGAGATACTTCTCCTTTTGTCAAAAGCATTCTACCAATTTCCACAAAGATAATGCTTTTGTTTATACTTGACAATTGTTGTATGCAATTGTTTCCACTTTGGTCCAGCCACAAAATGGCAAATGAGGAACTGGATTAAATTATCTGCTATGAATACTCGCCTTTAAAATCCATTTTTGTATGATAACCTTATTAAAAGATTGGTAATTCTCATCCAATAATCTATAAAACCGTGTGACAAAGAGAGAAAAGTGCCCATTCATATCATATCAGTTTGTGTAACAATGGTGTTGATGTATACCATCAGCATGTGCAGCTTTAATGTATTTTGCACACGAAAAACTCCAAAGGGGGAAATTGCTAAAGACAAGTATTCACAATAACCCTTCCCCAAACAACAAATTTTGGACTGTCCCGAATTGAAAGAGTTTGCAGACGACATTTCAAAAATGTGATGAAATTGAAAAATATTCTTCAGATAGAGCAGAAAACCTTGTGGGAAAAGGAGAAATTGCTCGTTATGAGCAATTTCTCCTTTTCCCACAAGGTTTTCTAGAGTCGTCTGCAATAAAGTGGTAAAATGCCGTTCTTTTTTGGGAAAGGGTTAAGACGAGTATTCACTTGACAAAACTCTACTGTCCAGAAGCTTTCTATGGTTAAGCCAGAACCTTGCTAATGTTGTTAATTAACAATAGAAAAAAATAGAAATGAAAAAATGTTTTACTAGATACTTACAATTTCTCTCTATAAATTAGTTGAAAAGTAATCTAGTATCAGTATGTATTAGGATGATGCAAATGAAATCTTTTTAGTATGTGGTATCTATAATAAGTCATGGTTGAGTACTTGAATTCATTCATTGACTGAAAAAGCAGCCATTTCTGAAGTGCCAGTATAAAAGTCATTCTTTGAAAAGTCTAAATGTATGTGACCACGGGAAATAAAACATACAGCCAGATGAAGACTTTAAGGAAATGCATTTGTCAACCTTGATCATACACTACTGTATAAAATAATTTGTTTATAGAAGGTTTAGGACTATATCAACAATTTTTATTTATCTCACAGATTTAATGGATTCACCAGTACTAGGCTAGGGATCTTTAAAGTGTCTTGCCAAAGGGTACACTCATGATACCAGAGGTTCCAATGGGGCTTGAAACCAGGACCTCTGAGTTTCAGTTCTAAGACCGCAACCTTAAACACTGGGCCAAGCAGGACCCATATATCGACTAATCTCTACCCAATGCATATAAATCTCTGATATATGCATATTATTACAAACCAATCTGTACTTTTACTATTCACTTCAGATAATATAGCTATCTTAATTTGTACAGAAAACAAGGCAGTAGCTCTTTGAATAAAAGTATGTCCTTAACAAAAATGAGGCAAGCTCATGCAAGGAGTATTGTTTACAATCAGTTAAAAAGGAGGGAAATTCATCTACCCTATTAATACATCAAGACCTACAAAGTTTAACTTAAAATCTTTTGTAAATTGAAATGATTGAAAATCTGTTTGGTCTGTCTCATTAATCTCTGATAGCATAATATCTACTGAGAAGGCATATTTAAATTAGATGCTTTGCATTGTCCATTCTCTTTCCCATGTAATTATATAGACAAGAAATGGCTTGACATTCCAGAAAGTAAATGTTTAAAATAACCAGTGCTAACAGTAATAAGACAATCAAACCAACCAAACATATAAAAATATTAAAAATTGAAAGGTAAACCAAGAACATGTCATGCTATCTTCATTTCCCGTGACCAATAACAAACAAGATTCCAAAATAAAACAACACATAGAAAGCCTAAACTAGTGTTGGAATAGATGAAAATGTGAATGCATCAATTATAATTTTGGGAAAAGATCTAAAAATGGAGGCATCTCATTTTAGAAACCTTTAAAATGATATTTGTAAAACAGAACATTATAGGCAGTCTTCAATGAGAATGAATCAGTAGGCAACTGCTTTAAAGAACATGTGTGGAAAATGCTATTTTTTTTTCAAATTTCAATCTTGTGCAGTTTATACTGGTTTTTCCTATACCTAAATTAAAAAACACTTTATTTCTTATCCTTTGTTATGTTGGATTAAAAAGCAGATGGTGAAATGTTCAGCTTTACTAAAGGCAAAACCCTACAAGAAAACAATTGCACTTTAACGACTTTATACTTTGGCAAAAACAAGCATTTTTCATGAATTGCCTAAGATTTCCTTAGCTGATATAAATAATTGTCATAGCAACATCAACGAGAAATATCTATCTACCTCTCTCTCGCTTATGGCTTGAATCATCTCTGCCCATTTACTGTTGATGGCATCGACGGGGCGTTGTAAGGACTCGGCCGCTATGGGTGACATGTCCTTAAGGGCAGCTAACTCCTGACTTAATTGTTGAATTTCCGTGACATGCGGGTGAACATTAGACTTGAAAAGCTACAACAAAAAACAAGTGTCAATAAAACTTTTATAGCTTTTCTACTTGATCCAAAGATATTTTGAGACAGATTAAAATTATTAGGAGAAACATATGATATTGTCTATCATGATTTCTTTCTTTATTCAGAGCTTGCTTAGAAATCATTGTTACAACAGGAGGCCATGCTCCTTTGATCATTATAGTTCCTAAAATTTCAACTTTATGCTTTGCCTATAAATGGGCAAGCATGGTGTAAGAATGTTTTTAAATTCATGTTTGGTTCCTCTAATTATGATTCATTGCTAAAAACAAACAGTTACAAAGGAGACTTTACTCGAAATGATCAATCTCTCCCTCCTTCACAATATTTCTGAATAGTACTTTGAGTCCTGTTTTAAGAGAGGATAAGTCATATAACAAGGCATTAGAAACAATTTTAACTAAATAAACTGGTGAAAGGTGAATAACAATAACAACGCAAAACCAACAAAATATTAACTCTTTTGCTGTCAATCTTATTTGGAAACAAACTTCTCATTGCCAAATAAATTTCTGGAAATTACAGAAAAATCCTGTATCTGTTTAAAGTATCATAAATTTGAAAATAGTAAAGTTGAAACTTTCAACAAAGATTGCACATAAACTATTTTGTATAGCAACATACATAATAACGCGCAGCCTGATTAGATGACCTTGACATTTGATGACAATGATCTTGAAGCCATGTTGCAAAATACAGTAACAAACAATGCAGAACCAAACTGCATGTTTCAGTCACCAATTAGCAAGATTGGCACCCTACAGCAAGTTGAAAATAGGCGAATTTGGCAGCAAAAGAGATAAACAACTGCATGAGACTTTATTTTTAAAATTATTCAATTGAAATCACTGTCACGATATTTACAACAGCACCTACCTTCAACTCCTCGATTTGCTGCTGTAAAGTATTGTTATCACTGGATATAGGTTTCATATTGGCCAGCTTATGGTCTTCTATTGGTAACCACGTCTCAATAGCCTGAAAAAAAAAAATACAGGAATTTAATGCTTCTTTTAATTCTTTCAAACATTTCTTACCTTAGAATGGCACTTTATACAGGAGAACCTACATAGGAATCAATATCTAAGTATGAACGTATCTATTTCAAAACTTGTACAATACTCTCTGGTTCTGCTGTCTTGATTCAATCTAAAGCTTAAATAAGATATAACCTCTTTTATTAATACACACATATCTTAATATGTTAGCAGTTGATAATATTTGAAAACTTGTTCACAATGTTCATACAGTGTAAAATTTAAGTTAATGATGGACAAATTGGTCACTTTGAGGAAATTCTCGTTTTGTCACATTGCTATCAAATATCATCTGATAGAAAGCGATTTGCTGAAAGGAAAGACCAATAATACTGTTTTACTATTAGAGCTAAAATTATCTCCAATGACACTGGTAAATGAACAATGATATCAATGAGACAAATGCAAAATTGAAACAAAAGGAAAAGTTGCTCATGATGGCCAAATTCCAATTTTGTTAACAATTATTTTCTTATAGCTGAAACTGTTTATCATTTGCGATTTCTTACAAACAAATTAACAGCCATACCTCTTGTAACTGTTGAAACTTCTCTGAATGTCCAAGAGCAGTTTTCAAATCATCTTCTCTTTCTCTTGCTATGTCATGAACATCATCAGCTAGGTTATGTATATCTTCAAGTTGTTTACGTATTTCTATCAAGCCAGGATCACCCACCAAGGTACCCAGTTGTTCACCTTTCTGTCGGCATTCATCCAAACTGAGTCTTGCTTTGCCAAGATCTTTTCTTAGTTCCTGTAAAAAAAGATTTGTATTTTTTAATCATTGATAATTCAGATGAACTCTTTTAGAAACTTAAAGAATTTTCTCAATGATATGAATTTGTAGGAACTCAATGCAAGACCTATCAGATGTTCTTCACTTTTGTAAGTGAATTACTATAGTTTGCAGGGAGCCCAAAATACGTATGCAAATTTTCATAAACCAAACCACTACTTATACAATACAACACAACATTCTTTTGCTTCTTCACAGTTTACAAAGTGGACAAAATATACAATTGGTAAAGACATGTGATCACAAAAAATACAAGTTGTAAAAAACATGTGAGAAAGTTGACAAACATAATACATTGTGTAGTGTAAGTGATGGGGAAATGTTTTCCATTTCCAATAAGGACATTAAAAGACTTGTTGAACAAAGAAAAAATGACATAGATCTAGACTTTAAATCATATTGAAAATTGGTTTAAGGCTCATGAGATTTTTAATTCTATTTATTCTACTGACCAAGACATTTTCTTTAGAGCTTAAGAGACAGATTCAAACGAATATATGAATATAAGCAATTTCCATACCTTCAACTCCTTTTGCTGTTCCTTCACTGTTTGAGGGTCAACTCCTGGGGGTTCCTGGGAGATAATGTTGTCCTTCAAGTCTCTCAGATTGGACATGACCTCCCCACAGAGGTCATAAAACTTCTCTGAGACCCCGAGCGCATCATGTAAAGCTCCCTCACGCATCTGAGCACCATCTTTAATCTCATTGGCTAATCCATTCAGCTCTGAGATTTTCTGTTTTATATCGGCGGCTGAAAATATTGAACATTTAGAGTAGTATGCATTTCACAGTCATTCTTGGCTTAGGTGACTTTATCATTATGTATGCAATAAATCATAGCCTGTAAAACATGGTAATGTGTTTAATACAGAGAAATGTAATTCAAAAAGCTTCTCCAAGAGATATCTTGTTATCTGATTGTTTAAGACAAAATCTACCCAAGTAAAAACTTTTTCACTTCTTTTCTATCAATAACAGTAGTTGAAGTTACTTTCTGTCTCCTTTAAGAATGGTTTTCCACTGACCTGATTAGTTGACATGGGAATCTGAGTAGTGTTAACCCATTACCAAGCAATAACAACATTTGACCAGTTTGTTGCAGACAACCCTGGAAAACATTGTGGGAAAAGGACAAATTGCTCTAAAAGATTTACTACCCTATCAGAAGATTTTCTTCCAATTTCATCACTTTTTGAAATGTCGCCTGCAATTTCTGTCAATTTGGGACAGTAAAAAATTTGGCGTTTGGTAAAGGGTTAAATAAACTAACCTTCAATTTCGTCCTCACTACCCTGGGCAATTACTCGTTTAGCTGCCTCAATGGCCCTTTGGATGTGTGGTCTATTTCTGTCCAACTCCTCCATAATAATCTTAAAATAACAGTAAGAAATGTGTTTGGACCTATCTATAATTGCAATATAAAAAAAACCCATAGAAAGTACATACTTTTCCTAACAGAATTTCAAAGTGTTGTCTGTAGTAAAGAGGCAAAGGACACTCCAACAAAACCAGAGTTATGAGTTGGTATTGAACCCAGGACCAATAGGGTTACAAGTCCAAAACTGTAACCAATAGGCCATGCAGGATCCTTGAAAAACAATTGGTTTGTCTCTGTCCATGGATCAAAAACCAAATAATGTTGAAGATAAGCTATTTCTTTAATAGTATATTACTGTCTTCTGCTATTGCCTTCAATTTGGACTAGTCAGGAAATTCAAAATACAAGGGAATATGTTAATTCATTTTTATCCAACTGACACTATAAAAGGTTAAGAAAATAACTATGAAAACCAACCTTATTTTCCTCAAGGTCATCCTTCAGTTTATCTGGACTTGCAGGAATGGGGTCAGCATTCACAATCACTCTGTTTAGACCAGACAGATCCTCTAATAGATTATCTAGACCATCAGACACCTGTTGATAAAGAACAAACACGTTCTTCATATAAACAAATTGTATAGAGTTTTATGCCGAGTCATCATATATCAAGTTATCCAATCTGTTATATCTAAGATGTCTTTTTAGGTCATAATCTTAGCAAAAATATGCTTCATAGTCATTTGACAATGTTCCTAGGGCCTCCATGGCCTATGTCATAGCTCATAGCTCCTCTTCTTCTAGCTCAATTTATGGTAGTGGTAGAATTGTATTTTCAAATTAGGTAGTCTCCAGACTGACTTACAGACTGCTAATGGTCTTCCTCCATGGAAGACGAGTCAGGCTTCAAAATATAACTGAAAAATTGTTGACTCTATGTAGAGCCTAAACAAATAAACATCAACATCATCTCAATGCATTGTAAAGAAGAATTAACATTAGCTAGAAACCATAAATCACCCTACCTCTTGTGTCATGTTCTGCCTTGCATCTGCTAACTCCCGGAGTTTACTTCTTGCTTGATGTTTGAGTTTATCAAATCTCTCATTCACTGTGACAAGTTTATTCTGTATATCGCCTGCGTCAGTGTCTCCACAAAGCTCCATTAGTTCTAAACCAGTAGCGTTCAGATCATCAATGAATGGTTTTCTGTCCTCAATTATTTGTTGTGCGGTCTGAAATGTGTCAGGTCACATTTTTTTTATCATTGGGTGAGCATTAGGCATTAGATAATAAATGATCAAGTAATGCTTATGATAAGTAGCTTAAGTTGTTGATGCCAAGAATTCTTTCAAAGCACAGTCATGTTGATGAGAATATAATTTTATAAATACGTTTTTTTTTTCAATGGCTTATCAGCAAACTAAGGCCTCCAGTCCATAATATGTAATACATAAACTGAGTTGTTTCAAAATATGTCAAACAATCAGTATATTTAAAAAAGATTATCACACCTTTCTTCTCATGGTACACTTGTTTCTACTCAAATTCCTGGTTCAAATTTGTGAGTTTTCTTTATACAATTGTCATCATTCTGCTCTTGCTCTTTCTGTCAATGAATTATATGATAAAAGTTAATAATCACAAACTAGAAATTGGTCATACCTTAAGACTGTCGTGTTGTTTCTTCACTTGCTCCAGATTTTCACCGGGCGCACCATGTGACTTAAGCTCTGCCTCCATTTCATCCAGCCAACCCTGGACCTCGGCCTGGCTCTCACTGAAGGAAGTAGCCAATGGGAGCGCAGCTTCTAACTGTTGTAGTCTCTCTGCACTCAGTTGACACACAATGTCCGCCTGAAACATGGAGTATACAATCACTTGAAGTATCTCACAATGAAGATATGTTATAAACATTGTGACAAAGGATAATTTCCTACAATTTACGACACTTTAAAAAAAACATAAGACTTTTTACATCTCACAAATGATGAAATTTCAAACATATGTTAAAAAAGGTAAATTCTCCCTCATGATCAAGGTCTATGAAAAACCATTAAATGATAATTTTCAGGTCACAGCAGATATTTGAACATACGCTGGATAAGAATAAATATTTTAAAATTTTACGTAACCATCTTTATGTCAGAACCATTTAAAATGTTGCTGTTGCAAAGGCATTCAAAGTGATTTACCGGTAGATGAAATACATGATGTTAGTTCTACATTTTTCAATAGGTTTTTCAGCATTGTTTCAAGCTCTAAGCACACCTCCAATTATGTGTTGGAAAAATGATAGAAATGAATAATATGGTAATCTTACCTGTGCTTTTATGCTCTCCAATCTACTTTTGATTTCGTCAGTCTGTGCATTTGTTGTCTCTCTAAGCATCTTATTACACTTGTTGATGATCTCTTTAACTGCATTTCTCTTCTCATTGAGGTCTCCATTAAATGACTGAATTAAAAAAAGATTGTCATTAAGAACCTGAAGGATTTAGATCTTCATTAAACTACTGATGATTTGAAGCTGATACATTCAAAGCACTGTTCAACAACTGATTAAATAAGATCTTTGAATTTGAAGAAATGAAATCAAAATTCCTGTATCCTTAACACTCTTCATTTTACTAAGCAACTTCATAATTCAAAAAACACTGATTTAAAAGAACAAATCTTAGTTTACAGATATCTCGTTCACATCTTTAACGCGAGAGTCACAGACAGTAATGAAAGCAGGAGTCAAATCAGGAGTTAAATCAACAAGAAATACTCAATACTTCATTAAACATTCATGACAAAGCCATTCTTGGCTCCTCAGAACTCATTCAAACAAACTGGATCTGTTATCCTTTACTACAGTATACTACATTTATCCTAAATGTATAAACATGTTCTTGTATTTTAATATAATTCCAATTCATCAAAGTTAAAAAAAATATGGAAAAAAAAAGCATAAGTATATTCAAATGAAATAAGCAATGTTTTGTAATAATAAAGATTTGTATCTTTCTTGAACATAGCCTCTTAAGCTTTCTCTGGCAAGCATGTTAAAGCGAGGATTACTAAATGAAAAAACTATGTTGACATCTCATAAAGCATTCATACTAAGAAAATAATTAATAATGTGCAAAGTTTACACTGACGAGAAATAAGTTGATGCTGTTTTATTTGCCCAAGTGAATAGGTCAGTTCAGAAACCAATAGTTGAAAACTACACTAAAACAATAAACACACAAGAGCAGCATAACAGGAAATGAAACTCATCCTCAATATGAATAATTAATTACTATGTTGCACATCATGGTGATTAACTTTCATTGATTAATTCCAATGTAAATCAATGAAACCATGTAATTAGGGTTTTTATGTGGTTAAAGATGTAATAAAAGTTTCCTCAAAAATCTTTGAATTGATATAGAGATGTATTCTTGTTCCAACACACCTCCAACAGATGGTTTAAGAAGAAACAGCGACAAACAAGAAATAACTCAAATCAAGCAATATCTTGTTTTGACAAAAAGGCTTCTGACAATTTTCACAGAGTTAATGCTATGTTTCATATTTCATTATTGTCATCTGCTATTTTGGTTTGCTTTCACTTTAAGTAACTAACTTCTCCATTTATCAACCAACACAGGCTTTTCTTCCAGAGCAGATCACAAATGCATATATTTAATAGGTTAGTTGGTAGCTCAGAGCTTTTTGATGTTATAAACAGTATTTCAGTCAAATCATAAAGATGAGTATAGCATTATAGCCTTTCCATGTCATCGAATAGGCACCTCCTTCTCTACAAGACCACATTTGCTAAAGAAAAACATGCCTAAGTCATGTATACATGTATATCTATTACTCACCAGATTTTCTTTCAGCTGAACACCTAGTGTTTCAGGCTCAATGCTGATAGGCTCTGCAGTGTTGATCTCATTCTCCGCTTTATCCAGGTACTTTAGCATTCCATCTACCTTTGTCAGAGCCTGTAACAGATGGAATTAAAACATTGTGAGTAGATATCCAGGGTTCAGTGCAATACTATAGTAAGTGCTTCATGTTCATGAAGCACTTACTATAGTCTTGCATTGAACCATCAATATTATCTTTGTAACTGTCAAGTTTTCCATTAGTCCTTTTTCATTTTTAATGCAGTCATGTACTTAGTTTTACATACCTTCAGCAAGAAATCTTGGATGCTTTTGTGTCATTTTCTCTAGAATCTGGACTAGTCACTACGTAAACCTTGTTAAAAACATTATGCAAAAAATAAAATTGTCAGGTATAAAAACTTTTGTACTTTTGTACTGAAAAGAAAACTTGACATCAAAAGCTCCACATACAAGGTTTTGAGAAGCGAAATCCTTCAGACTTCTTGAAAGAGAAAAAAATTAAAAAAAAAAAAACAAAAAAAAACCCAACAACATTAAATAACAAAACTTGTCATCTTAAATAACATTGTATCAAAATTAACATCTCTCTTTACCTCCAGAGACACTTGTTGTACAAGCAGCTCTGTAAGTTCATGCCATTTACTCTCAACCTCCGAGAGACCTTCCTTCATGACAAACTGGTCGCACACTCGATCATCGTCCATCAGTTTACGGGACGTGTTACGAAGGTTCTCAATGTCAAACTCTTTCTCCCGTTTCTCCGCGTACAATGTGTCCACTTTACCCTTCATTGCCTTATGGCTGGTGTCTGTTAAGAAACATAATAAACTTATAACATTTTAAGATATGCTGACTGTACAAAGATGGTCTCTTTATAAATATTCTTGTAAATGCAATTTCCTTATCATGAGCAAATTCTTCTCGGGTCAAAATTTTATTTTTCTTAACATATATCAAATAACTGTGATAAAGATGTTGAATGATTTAAAAGCAACCCTTCTGACATTTTATTGGGTGTGCATGTTCAAACATTTAGTGAGTAATGCAAACTGCATTTTTCTTTTTAACTTGATTGAAAAATGAAAAGATCTCTCCCATGAACAAAATCTGAGGAATTGATAAACTCTCAAAAAGAGAGAGACAAAACAGGTTTAATTCCATCGATGGAATTAATTTAAACAAAGAAGTCACAACTTAATTAACATTTAAGAAGATAAAAAGGAAATAATATGACTTTTACTTTAAATAGTTTGTTTAAAGTATTTGGACTTATAATGGTTATTGACATTTCCAATTTCTCCATCTAAAGCTTTCATATCAAATAAGGTTTTGGAATATCCTTCCTCTTTCCACGCTTTCAATTAGAATATTTCTGCAAGTAATTGATTGTATATGTATATTATATTTTGCGACTTAACAAAATTGAAACAGCTACAAAGTACAATAATAATGCATGACAAAATGTCCTTTTTTTCAAAAGATTTCTTTTATCAACTGTTAAAGGTTCACTGAACATAGATAGGGAAAAGGGTTAACCTATGTTATCATCCATTCCTTACCTTTGGGTTTATTTTTCAGCGAGCCTACCGCTTCACTAACCCATTCATCCAGCTTGACCATCTGCGAGTCCACATCATTAATGTTGGAATGGACTTCCTCCAGTTCATAGGTCCTGATTTCTGCCTTGTGCTCCAGGTCAGTCAGAAGGTCGGCCAAGTCAGATAAAGCCTCCCCAGCAACCTGACTGTCGGCCATGTTTTCTGATTCACCTGACAGTCTCTCCACCAGAGCCTTGTTTGTTTCTATTTCTGCTGTCATCAATCTTTGTTCCTGTAGTTGTTGGTTGAGGCGGTCTTTGTCCAGACTGATCAATGGTCGTTCATCTAATAAAGCATCAGCGTCTGCTGCCCAGCTCTTTAGTCCCTCTAACCTGTTTGCTACACTCTCTTGCTTGGACACAGCTGTTTCAAGTTGTTGTTCCTTGTCAGTTATTTCTTCAGTGAGTGCACCATGTTTTTCCTTCACCTTTTCAGCATCTTTTCTAACCTCCTCAGCTTTACCTTTCATGTTCATTTCTTCAAGTCCAGCGACTAATTTATCCGCAGAATTTGTGAACTCTTTCAGCTTTCTTTCTTGACCAATCAGATCTGCTTTCAGGTCTTTAAGCTGACCATAGTGTTGTTTATCGGCAGCAGGGTCTTTCCCAAAGGCTTCAGCATTGATATCACCAAGTGTGGCTTCAATGCTAGGATAGACATTGGCAAGTTTCTCATTTAAATCATCGAAAGTTTTCTTGTGTTTGACGAGAGTGGAGAGTTTATCGAGGTGCTTTGCACACTCCCTTGAGATGTCTTTAAACTTGGCTTCAAGGGACTCCAGTTCATCATCAATAACCTTGGTGTCTCCCTCTTCTTGAATAGGCGGCATGAATTGTAGGCGTTTTCGAAAGGTTTCAATATCTTTTTCAAATTCCTGTAAATAACATTATAAAAGTGAGGGAACCTGCGTAAACCCTTTTAAACATTAAACATTAAATATGAACATCATAATGAGTCATTATAAGTCTCTGCAGCGGGGAATATTTGAAAGCATTGTGACAAAAAGAAAGCTCAATAATGAGCAAACTTTCTTTATGTCACAATGGTTTCAACATTATCCTTTAAATTATCAAAGATCTGTTGAAAGATTATATGGCATACTTTCAGCCTTGTATACATACGAACAATGGATACCATTATCAAGGGTTAAAACAGTCCACCATAAAACTTTTATTGCTATTAATCTTTGTTAACTTATACAGTCTTGAAATTCATATTGAAAAAATATTGCTTTTCAGCATTTTATTAACTCTTTACTTAACACTACAAAACAAACATTAATAGTACAAAATAGTTCCTGACTAAAACTCAAATGAAAACAGAACTCTAAAATACCTTATGACAGCATGTAATGTTTTGTAAGAAAAGGATAAATTACTCACAACGCATTAAATATTTTAAAGCAGACATATTTTATTTCTGAAGTTGTTTGAAAAGCGAAAGATTAAACAGCAAAACTGTTTTGTTGCATTAGTGAACACAATCTTTGAAAGCAGTTTTTCGCAAAACATACCCATATTAGAACAGAACATTGCATTTCTTTCTTAAAGTGTGTCATGAGAAATGGAGAGTCTCCCTGTCAGATACTCTTTCTTGTAAAGTAAATAATAATATCTACTCTGATTAATCTTGAAAGGAAAAATTCCTATACTGAAGATTGATAAATATGTTGACTATGAAAAACATGATTGTATTTCATTTTAAGCAAGTTGAAAATTCTTCAAAATGTTTTCCAATTAATGACTGTTTTAAGATTTGCCAATGCAGGATACATGAAAAGGTATCAACACAATGTACAATCAAGGAACATTTAAAATACACAAATTGAAGTTCATGGGTTTTGTTTGTTTATATCTTAAAATGGTATGTTTTTTGTATGCATACCCTTTTAAAAAAATAATCCCAGCAAATGACAGAATTTGACTAAGTAAAGAGAAAGGCCTTATGCATGTAAGTCAAAGTATTTTGAAGACTCTGGTCATTGTTTATATTAGAAAAGGCATAAGCACAAATGTATACATGAAAGGGAAATATAATACAAAATCCAAAAATAAATAAAACACTTACATGAGCCTTGTTCCTAAAGTTGTCGGCCATTTTGACGACCTTTGACATGTCTTCCTCTTTACCTTTGACCTCTTCCATGAAGTCCTGGTGATGAAAAGATAAACAATAATGATTGTCAACATTCCTGAACCCATTCCGCCGAACTTTGTCACCATGTTTCTGGGGTCTGTGGCAAGAACACTGGCACAACTTCGAACACGCCAGTAACGGTGACGAAGACATTTTGTGCAGCGAGGAAGGTATTTCGTACACTTCAGTTGTTTTGTTTTCCACATCCAGATCTGATGAAGCCATTTTTACAGCAGAGAGTCTAGTCAGCGAGATATAAAGTTTATGACATGATTTGAATTTTTACACACACTCGTTGAGTTGCTGGGTTTGGTAATATACTCCATTTTGAAACTTCTTTGATTTTAAATTTGAGCGATGTACAAATGATTTCTCTGAATATTCTTTATATGATTACATCTTGTTTAGTTTGAGAAGTTTTCTGATGATCATGTTTGGAGCAGCTACAATCTCACTTTTATTCCACACTGATACATTGTTATTATGATGAAATGATTGTCAAGAACTAATTTGTAGGATGAAGCGAAAAATATTGTGAAAGACTTTGAACAGTACAGTTGACTATGATCAAATTATGGCTGCACATGCCATTTCATAATATTTCCACCAACCAAAGAAACTTTAATCAATCAACATCACAACAAGCTTTAAAAGATGGCAATTAGCTCATCTATATATTGGTGTCCCCTGCATTGGACTTCGTTGCACAAGGATTAGCAGATTAAATACAACACCTTTGAAGCAGAAGACTTATCAATTATTAATTACCAATATTTGTCTAAAATGTATTATGGAAAAAAATAGAATTTGCCCATGATGTGAAAATTATCAAATTGGCACGATGATTTCAGAGAAATTGATTAACTTATTGATAATGATTGCATCTCTTTGTCACCTTGATAACTTGTTTAATAAACTCTTGTCTACTCATTTATTTTGACCAGTAAAATGGAAACGCAATTACAAATGCAGAAAGAAACTGCCTTTCATCATGTTTGACAATCAGTTTTTCACAGATATATCTTAATCCACTTCCTGCACTATGTAACCGCTAACAAAGAAATCCCATTTAGGAACTTATTGATTCTCCAAGTTTGTTTATGAACTTCCCCCATAAAAAACAGAACAGGAAACCCTTGCGTCTTTGCAACAGTTGCAACATTGTTGGAAAAGGAAAAATTACTCATATCATGCACATTTGTCACATTTGTTTAACGCATTCCTTGTTATTTGTAAGTAATAGAACCCCCATAGCATATTCTTTTCATTAAACCAAAATGTAACCAATACCTAAAACAAAATTTCATAGGATATAAAAACAAGACCTGTATCCTATTGAACATATTGATCACTTTATCAGTAACTGTTGAAAACCTGGTGGTTTAGTACATACCCATATTTGAATAAGAGAATGGTCAGAATTGAAAGCAACAATTTCTAAAAAAGAGAAGAAAGAAAAAAATAATTTCCTTTTTCAATATTGGGTAAAAATCTTTGTGACAACCAGATACATTGCTCTTTAAGAGAAAATTATCCTAATTTCATCCTGGTCTCTATGCTCCTCTGTAGCAGATACAGTAAAGTGATGTGTTCTCGAGTAATGGTTTATTAAAAGTTTGCTATGTTATCAATGAAGTTATTGAAATATTCATCAATTTTCAACAAGCTGCTCTTTTAATGAAGTCTTCCTTTTTTGTCAGTGAATTTGCTCACCTCAATGCAACATGGAACAGCTAGTACTCAATACCCCTAATCACTATTCAAATAGATACATATTAAGAATTTTGATACAGATGGTTTGTGAAAACATTTTTGCCGAAAGGCCATGATTTTTTGTGTCCTTTACTGTGGTTAAGGAGTTGCTACAATCTCAATGTTTGCCAAACTAAATAATAATTGATAATTTTCTAATTTAACAATGGACTTAAAAGTTTTACATGGAATGTATTTTTTTCATCTTTGTTTCATAAATAATTTATTCTGCATGATCAGCACTATTCAAATGCATTAAGAATGCTCTCACATTGTTTTCATATAAAGTCTATTTCATGCGGAAACATTTCTTAACATAACCCTTTACAATAAACAAGTTATTGGTCATTCAAAATTGAACAAGTTCGCAGATACCAGTTACGGCTATCATATTGCAATAGAGGTTTACTTTTACAAAGAAGAAATAAATATAGAAGAAAGCTTAGTCAGTAAAGTATTTGCATGGTATGCAGGCCACAGGTTCAAGTCCCTGTTTGAACGAATCTTTTTCTCTTGCTCTGTTCTTCTGATATGAAATCAAATGCCTATGAGAAATTCTGCCTTTTACAACAATGGTATAAAGAAACATGTCAAGGGTTCCATGCAGTACTATAGTAAGTGCTTCATGTTTATGAAGCACTTATTATAGTATTGCATTGAACCCTCGATGTGTACCCTACACACAAAGCCAAGGGGATGTTTGACAACAGGTTTAAATTGCCCCCTTACACCCATTTTAACATTCCTAATGCATCAAGTCAACTTAAATCCATGTTAACAACAGTTTCGCACATATTCACATACAACTTTATTAGCTTAATCCCTACATATATGAGTCGACGAATATGGTTGGTAAGAGTCAACCTTTATGATTTGTTTGCTTACAACAAGTAATAAAAATTCCAATAAGATTAACATTTAGAATTTCTTGCTCCTTGACTAACAGTTGTTTAGATGAAGATTTTGTTTAATTCAACCATATTGAGCTATACAGCAGAGGTAAAATTGTAAGCGGCAGAATAAGCGACTGCTCGCACCAAGAAATTCCACCATTGGGTTACAGTGGTTTCTACACTGTTTTCCCAAAAGCACATTTGTGACAATTTATATAAGTTCTATCACTTATTATACAGAACTTCTATCACAATTTTTCTCTAATGCATGCTTTCTTGGATGTTACATCAGTACAAGTTAGGAAAAAATATCTTGCTTAAGAACACTCATCTATAATATATGGCCAAAAGTTTGGATTGAACCCCAGATCCTCCATCTAAAACTCCTTGTACAACCCATTTCACCCAAGTGGTTTCTGTACCATTGATTTAACCGTAATAGTAAGTGATTTTCTTCAAGTTGGAAAGATTGTTTGAACATTGTCCACTACTATCTTATTGCAGTTATTGATAAGTGAAAGCTTGCTTAATGACTCGTTAAATAGCCCTCACACGCACATTTTATTCTATTGATTCTTGTATTCTATAACCCTATACATTTCCGTTTTTTAATTGAAAAAGAAACAGTGAATGAAAATCGAAAACGTAATAAATATGTACGAAACTTTTCTAAAAGAACTAACAATGAGAGCAGTTTCTATATTTCAAAGCAAACTGTAAGGTACATACAGAGAAAGATTTAATTTTCCATATTGAAACAGTTTGCATGCTGAAGACAACAAAAGGTTTGATAGAATTGACTGATAATTGTCTCATTTGTTGAAAATGATAGTAAAAAAAAAGAGGAATTTAGCATTTTCTTTTTTCAAACATATATCATAAGTCATCTGCAAAAGACATATTAAACCTGGAAATATTTGGTATAGCAATATTGATCCCAAAATAGCATGGCTATCTATAGCCATTGATCTGTAGTATAAAACAGTATGTTAAATGGTGGAATTGCTACATCAAAACTTTCACATATCACTCTAGAAAGACAACACTTTATCGCATCCTCAATGAAACCATATAAATATAAACAAGTTTTAAATCCACTCTAGGTATTTACGAGAAAACACATGTTCCCTAGTCCCAAGTTGGAATGCATGAGTCCAAACATCACTGTCTGTCTATTAATTCCTTTATTGTCCCATTTAACGATCGATTTACCTGTCACATTTTTTTTTAACTCAAAGGTGGATCCTTAACATAACTGTATGGCACTGGATATCCATATTTTAATCCTTTTCCAAACAATAACAACCTTTGACCACTTTGTTGCAGACGACTTTAGAAAACATTGAGGGAAAAGGAGAAATTGCTCATAACGAGCAATTTTTCCTTTTCCCACAAGGTTTTCTGCTCTATCTGAAGAATATTTTACAATTTCATCACAATTAGAAATGTTGACTGCAAACTCTTTCAATTTGGGACAGTCGATAATTTGTTCTTTGGGAAAGGGTTAACTTTAACCCTATAAAGAGAGTTTTGTCCATTAGATGAAACCACTTCCTTCATTTATAGTCATTTAAATATACTTGCATCAGAGGACTCTAGAGACCACTGAGGTAAAAGGTGAGTTTGCTCAAAAGTAATTGTTTGCCTTTTTTAACCCTTTCCCAAACAACAAATTTTCAACTGTCCCAAATTGAAAGAGTTTGCAGTCGACATTTCAAAATGTGCTGAAATTGAAAAATAATCTTCTGATAGGGCAGAAAACATTGTGGGAAAAGGAGAAATTGCTCATTCAGAGAAATCTATGCACAATGCTTTCTAGAGTCATCTGCAACAAACCGGTGTTGTTATTGTTTGGTGATGGGTTAACCCTATTTTGAGAGGTTTGTCCAAAATGGAACCCCTTGCTGCAATTATAGGCTTTTGAATTAACTTGCATCAGAGGACTCTAGAGACCACTGACGCAAAAGGTGAGTTTGCTCAAAAGTGATTGTTTGCCTTTTTTAACCCTTTCCCAAACAACAAATTGAAAGAGTTTGCAGACGACATTTCAAATATGTGTTGAAATTGGAAAATAATCTTCTGATAGGGCAGAAAACATTGTGGGAAATTTCCCGCAATGATTTCTAAAGTTGTCTGCAACAAAGTGGTCAAATGTAGTTATTTTTTGGGAAAGGGTTAAGGTTTCTATCCCTTTAGTCCAATTTGGACCAATCCAAACCCAGAGAAACTGGTGAACCAAGAGGAATATTACAATAAATAAATCTATTAGCATTTACCAACTTGAATAATAACCAATGATCATCAGTGTGAAATGTGCACAAAGTGTGTAACTTAATGCTAAAGGACTCAGAAATTAGTAAATTATCAACACAGTTTTGAATTGACAGGAAAATCTAAAAATCTGAGGACTTAAGTTTAACTAGTTAATTAGATTAAATGATTCAGAACTGATAACACATGTTTAGTTTGATCAGAAAATCTATATCTAAGATTAAAACCTCAGCCATTACCCCATAAACGTATTTTCTGATTTTTCTCAATAAAAAGCCCCAGCAGATGATAGTTGTAGCTGACAAGTGAAAATAAAATATTGGATGTGTGTAGAGAAAATACTTGTTGAATCTTAATTCATCCAAAAGTTTTTATCTACATAAATTGAAACATGTACTGACAATACTGAAATCTGAACAAAAATTTTAAGGTAATTTATTCTGCTATAATAATTGTAAACAAAAAAATGATTTGGTCATATTTCTTTTACTATTTATAAGAAATCATTCCGCTACAACGAAATTACCAACTGATTCTTTCTCATGAGAGTTCGTTGCTTTGTTCTGAACTGAACAAACAGCAGAGAGTGACCATTGCCATTATGTTATTTGGAAATATCTTCAGTATACAAAGACTGTGTAATACCATGTTTAATATTTTCAGGTGTATTATAGTTTTCCTTGGATATACCAGTACTAGGCAACAGCTCTGAAATGTCTTTACCAAAGGAAACTCAAAAGAAATCCGCATTGCTTGTGTGGCTCAAACCTGGGACTTTGGGTTAAAACTTCATCACCAAAACCACTTGACCACACAGGCCCAACTTTGGTCCTTTTACTCACTGTCAAAAACAGTGTAAAACTCCAATCGAAGCATGACTAGGAGCAATTCAGATATTTGATTTCTATCATGAAGTTTAGAAATCAATATCTGCAGTATAAAACCCCTGAGTAAAGGTCAAAAGGTATTTGTCAAGGTACTGTCTTTCAATTACACTTGTTTGTTTGTTTACATTAACCCATGACTTTATCAAATATCATTAGAAAACAGCTTCAGTGGAATATTCCCCGAAGCAAAGATGGCAAAAGGATAAATTGCCAATATCATGAGAGACTTCTCCTCTTGTCACAATTGTTTCAACTACTTATTTCATTAGATGAACAAGTTTTAGTTTAAACTTCTTTACTTAACAATGGTTGCGACGAAAGCTTGAAGCTCTTTTAATTTACTTTTGATGACTGTTTCCTGGATATCAAACCAGTGGGCGCACCTATTTAAGGGCTAGTACTGGCAATTTTCACCTCACCTAATGGGGACCGAACCCGGGACCCTTGGTACAAGAGGCAAGTTTTGCAGACTTGATAATTTCCAACTGCAATAAATGCTTTCAAATTGGGACAATTCGATACATTAAATGAGCAGAAGTGTGTTATTGGTTGGTCAATATTCAATATTGAAATGGTTCAGCAGATCTATTGACCCCTATCAGAAATAGATCATGGACATGTCTTTTGATCTTTTATTTCTTTCTTTGAATACTAATTTCATTCAGGTTCTACATCAATTAACTCATGCACATATACTAAGCTCAATTGCAGCTGTATGTGATTCAGGAATTCACTGTGATTAAAGGAGAAATAGCTCATAACAAGTAATTTCCTTTTATTGTTTCAATGTTGCATTTTTGTGATTATCATCTGCTGTTGCTATGAAATGGGATCATAACAAAATACATGTACCACTATAGTTGAAAAATGTCACTAAAAAGGAAGTGAATGAATTTGTTATGATAGATTATGGAAAAATGTTGTTACATTGAGTTTTGTTTGAAGACAAAAGAGGAAATGTTGATGAAATGTTATCAATTCTTTTTGCTCAACTTGTACTTAAAAGACCTAATGGCATCCGAAATGATAATGTGAACCTAGAACCTATGCATGGATAAATAGCCATCTATAGCCTGGGGAATCTTTGAACTCTTACCCTTTTATACCTGTGCATAAAATGATTGACACTTAAATTCCTATGAATAAAGTGTTCATGTTTCAAACAATTTCGTTTTTGTTAAAAAGGTGTATTAAAAAATACAAAAATGCCCCTATTGAGTTAGGAGCATATTTAGAGGTAGAGGAAATAATAAAACGATAATATTTGACATCATTAAACTTGCATTAAACCTTTACTTATTGTATTTCACAAAATCAATACCCAAACAATCTTTTTAGCCTCATCCCTTTATATACGGGTAGATAACAGTTGGTTTACATCAGACATTCCTTTCAAAATACTATTTCTATGAGCTAGTTCTTTCATAATTTGTATATTCTTTATATACAACTTTTTTTAACTTTGTTCCATGAATTGTTTCACAAATTTACATGTGTGACTTAGGTTGTTCAATAGGTTAACTTGCTGATTGAAAAAAATCTAGAAACCAGAATATGCACCTCATACCAAAGATGTACCCAGGTAATTTATCGGTTTCACACTTTTCCCAAAGACTTTTCCAATGCAAATCCAAGAATGAACTGGATAGGCTCAGAGCATGAGTGTTTTACTGTTATAAAATTGATTTGTAACTTTGTCTTTAGCTACACTTTGTTCTCTACTCAATTCAAAATTGCATTTATAAACATTCAATAATCTTTAGCTGTTCCCTAACCCACTACAAAACAATAACGACATTTAAACCAGTTTGTTGTAGACTACTCTGGAAAACATGGTGGGGAAAGGAGAAATTGCTCTTAATGAGCAATTTCTCCTTTTCCCACTATGTTTTCTCCACTATCAGAAGATAATTTTCCAATTTCATCATATTTTGAAATGTCGTCTGCAAACTCTTTGAATTTAGGCTGTTGAAAATTTGGCATTTGGTAAAGGGTTAAGCTTCACTTTATTCTCTATTCTATTTAAAAAAAACACCATTATAAACATTCATAAAACATTTTGGTCTAACTTAAAGAAGCAAATGATAATAATTAATACAGCATACCTTAAAACTAGCAAACTGTGTGTCAACGCCATCTTTAGAGGATTTCAGACTGTCCGTCTGTTCAATTGCCTGATCTAGCCACTGATCAAGGTCCTGAAGCTTGGCATAGAAGTCTTCCAGATCATCACACATATCGTCCAGATGCTTGCATCTTTTGCTCGCTTCTGACGAGGCCTGAAAAATAAAAGTTGGAGATTGAAACATTTTCAATGTTACATACATTGTAGTTTAATTCCAATTTATCTATTTTACATTGATTGTGAAACAAGTTCTTAAATCTTAGATTTATCCCTCTCAATTCCTTGATCATAAGCAGTACTCAGGCCTAATGTGGATAAATAAAATGTTGCAAGGTGGACCCTGCTTCTCAGGGGATTCGAACCCACACTCTAGTCCAATGCTCTACCCCTGAACCAGTGTCCTCCACAATGTTACATGCAAGGAACAATTTCTTCTTCACTATTTCCCTCAAGTTTGAAATTTTTGAAGCTTGACAAAATCATGTTCATGGTGCTTATGTAGTACCTCCTGGACGACATGTAGATATTGGTTGGATATTTGGAGCAGAATCTATTCTATCAAAAGTTGATTTCACTCACAATCTTTCTTAAATCCAGGTCTAAGGGAGATGGTAAAAGATCTTTCATAGCTAGTTGTGGAGAAGTTTGAGAGTAATCTCCCCTATCAATTTGTTTGATGAACACGTAAACATCATTTTAGTTCAATTATGCTTTAGCCTTATAGTGCTGGAACCAATTTCATGCTTATGCAAACAGGTTAGATCCAGGCCAGCCGCCAAGTAAATAGGTGGCCTGCCTGTGATCTAATCTGTTTGATACTATGAAAATTAAGCAGATATTTAAGGTTTTGGAAAGCACACAAATCTATTTTCAGAAAATAACCCAACATTCTAAGGGTTAATAAAGATGTTATTCATTTATGTTTCTAGGGCTAAAAACCAGTACATGTATTAGCTGATAATAGTATTCATCATGCAATGAATGAGACATAAATGAAATTTGAAAGTTTTTCTAACCAAATATCTTTTTCAAAATTTTTGCTGCCTTCTTTAAATACTGAGAACAAGGCATTGTGATTGGCTGCTTGTTAGTGTTAATTATTTCTTTGGATGTCTGGTATATGCACCATAAAAAAGAATAGTTTGAACATGTTTTTCACTCACTGTCTTATAATATATTTCAATATTCAAACATATCTTTACCTTTCTGATTTCAGATATTTTATTCTGCCCTATACAAATGTTTATATTCGCACCCTCTCTTTTCTCAGTCTTAAAACATAGCTTGACTAAAGGTCTCCCCAAGATCTCTATGGCTACCAAAATTATCATGGCTATTTCTAGTTAAAGCACAATGGTAGACGAATTTCAGCTTTTTCGAATACCAGTATATAAAATTAAATACAATTTCTTTATTGCATTGAACAAATATATATTGTTTATATCTTAGGAAGTCATTTACTTTCAAATATCACATAAACATGTCCTTGTAGATTTATTAAAAGTTGTGCTGTGAAATGATCAATTTCTGTTTCACAGCTAAGATGAATAGTATTTTTTCTCCATTAGGGATAGATTTCCAATCTGGCATGAAATGCCATGAACTTTTTCTTTAAGAATCTTTCTTATAATAGTAGTAAGGTATCACATTGAATAAAAGCATATTCAGCTACTAAGTCCAATATAAATCTTAACAAATTTTGCATATTGACCAAAGCAACTTTTTGAAAACTTTAACAAAGCTCAACTCTCTGAGCCAAGATAAAAAAACTCCTTTTTCTAAGGTATTCTTTTTTTAAACCATTAATAATAATAAAAAAACAGTTAAATCCCAATGAGAGTTTCATATATCCATAAAAAAATCTTTCAAAGTCTTATAAGGTAGAACTTCCACATCCAGTTATATTTTTGTTCAATTTAATCATACAAATATTCCAAAAAGCAATCACTTTTATGACTGACACAAACACATTTAACAAATGAATTAAAACCAAATGAAAGCTATAAACATGCACTTTAAAAGCCAAGTCATATTCTGACTCAACAATCAACCAATTAAGCTCCGGATTAATACAGACTACCAAAGACTTAACAAGACAACAAACAAGTTAGTCATGGACAAACCCATATGTTGTTGGTACTCATCGAGACAATTCTAATGAGTTTCAAAAACATTTGGTTTGGGTTAATTCAAAGGAAGTCATTTATTGAAAATCAATTCTTGTCTGGAACTCCGACTACTCAGACTACAGACTTTAAAGGCAAAAAAGGACTCATCTGTTTTACATGTGATCATGAGGGGAAGCAATATTTCGTGTCTGGATGTTGGGTTGAAATAATGATGACTTTGTTTGACAAAACACTGACCATTTTACTCTGATGAACTGCCAGATACAATTTTATACCAACAGAAATGGATACCGACTCTTTTCTCTTTCTCTAAAACGGATGACTAAATCTTATCTGATTTGCAGTAGAAGACATCGTGACAAAGTAAAGGTTGTTTCTCTTTTGAAATAGGTAGAGTTCATTAAGTAACATTTAGACATCAGTCAAATCTGCTTATCATAAGTATATTCTGCTTTTACCACATTGTATTTGAAATTGTCATAATTCCATGAAGTAGCATTTCTGACTGCTTTGAACTTGTTCAAAATCTAATACACCAAAATTTTGGTCAATTTTGTTAAAATAATTGAAAATTACTTTTGGATAAATGCACTAAGTCATGTTGATTTAAATGAAGATTTGTAAGGTAATGTTGTATGGTTAGAGAATACAGATACGGCAGAATGTTTAAAATTCCCTGATCCTTTTCAAAGTGTAAAGTGATAGCTAAGAAGTAAAATGCCATTGTTATGCGATACGCAAGGTTGAGTTTCCTTCAAAAAAGACCAATAACAGGTGATGTCAAATATTGCGTGCCTTGAACCATTACTTCATCATTACTCTTATATCGCTCCAAAATTTACTCATTCAAGTTGAACCAATGCACTTAGCGTAGACGTTGTCATGCTGATGACTTCAATATGGACCATTTATCGATCTGAAGCATGATATATTTAAAATCAGTCACAATCAATATGGTATTACACCAAATAAATAGTAGCGGACCAGGGTTAGAGTGTCCACCTTTGGACAGGAGGGTCATGGGAACAAATCCCACAGGAACCGGGGTCCAGTTTTCAACCTTTCATTATTTTATATTCAGCTTGAATATTGAAAATGTATCCAGGAACAAGAACCGATAGACATTTATCGAAAATGAAAAAAAATAAGACAAAAGCAAAAATTGCTTGTAGCAATCCATCTTGTATAACTTTTTCAAAAGTTTTGTCTCAAACATAGGATTGACTCCTTTTGATGCAGTTGAAAACAGAGATTTAGATGTTTCATGGCAATTTCAGCCTCTTTCTTTGTATTGCTTCTTCAGAACCATACACTATTCTTTCTAACCCAATGACTATTTTTATATGTAAAAACAATTGTTCGGTGGTGTCTCAGAAGCATAGAATTAATTCACTGTGACTAACTAAATTATCAAAACATAAACTGTGAGAGCTCAATGCAACTCTTTAGTAAGTCCTTGATATAGTATTGCACAGATCCCTTAACTGGCCATGGATTGTCTTGACCTCAAAACATGTGTGTTTCATTTCAGGCCAGCTACCAATTAACATCAGGGTGTGAGTCCCAGAATCTATACTACTATAGCTTACCTTTGTTTTAGGGATATTCTTTGAGCGAACAAACCGACTACAACCTATGGTAGTTTTAACAGTCTTTTGCTTCACACCTGAGCTTTTCTTAAACACCATTCTGTATCACTTCTTTTCATTAAATGAATTGAAATGAAATATTCTGTTGATAATCTTCATAGCTAATTAAATAAGTTCCAATCTTAAGTAGGGGATAAAATGAATCAATTAACATTTCCATATGTAATATATAAGCAACTATTTCATGTTTGGACAATTAAATTCGGTTTAAAGACTCGTCTTTGACACAGCAAGGGCTCCATGCAAGACTTTAGCAAGTTCTTAACTTTTGTGAAGGCGTTGCATTAGTCTTGCATCGAACCCTAAAAAAACCTGCTTAAAACTTTTTTGTTCTATTTCATTGGCAGCAGAAGACACTTTAAACCAATAGATAACCTCAAATCAACAGGAGCAAGGAGCAGAGTTCATCAATTTGTTTCAGGATATATTAGGCCCATGTATTAGAAAAAGTGGCAGTGTCTAATTAAGATGTATAAAATCTCTAACAGAAGAAAGTAAATGCACCGTAAAGCACTTGAAGTTAAATCCAAACTTTTATTTTCATTTCACAAAGTCAGTCATTAAACCATTTAGGTCCACACACATTCACAGTAAAAAAGCAATTTAGTTTATCCAAAGCCTGCACAGTGATCTAAACCATCTTACATCAATCATTGTTTACTACCTACTATTTACCCCCTAATACAGGTGGACATTACAAAAGGTAGGTGGACAGCTTTTGTAACACTTTCCACTTGACGGGGTTTACCTACAAATTAATTTGAAGAGTAAAAGGAAAAACAACCAGGATTGGGCTCTGTCTTGTTTATTCCCATTCTCAATAATCACCCACTTTATTGCAATGATGAATAATTTAATCCTGCAGTGAGTGACAAAAGGATAAATTGCTTATTTTATCCCATTGGATTCCATCCAATTTCTTTAAGAAATTTATTTTTCTTTCTTGTTACGTTTTTGGTCAGATACTGCTTTTAATAATGACAAGTTCCAGATTTCCAAATGGGGAAATAAGATAATTTGGAGGTTGTTATTTATGTTATTTTTATATTGCTTTTTCCTTTTCAAAAATATCTTGACACAATAAATGATTCATTTAAAATTTCACATGTTTGATAAGAAAGTCTATGAGGTAAGACATTAGCTATTTTTCATTACAAGACAAGTCACTCTGACAAACAAAATATGAGTTTTAAAATTGTGCATGTATAAAACAGAAATTGCTAATTACAAGCAGTTTATGACTTCTTCTCCGAATTGATTAATTAAATTGGGTAAATCTTTGAATCAAACATCAAATCCCATATTGGTTTGACTGTATTACTTTAGACAACATTCAACTTGAATGTGCTTACAAACAAATAAACAAAATAACTTAAGGATACGGTGTTAGACTTCGGTATTGTGCCTATTACATGTAATGGCTTAATAATTTAGGCAATTACTCCACTTTATTATACTGAAAGTTGGTTAGTAAACTTTTAACCCAGTGTGGCTTTCCTTTATACAAAATACTTAAAACACATTTGAAGCAAACAATTTTGGTTTTGATCACATCTTTGACTTATAGGTTAAAAAGAGAATTTGATCATGAAAGGTAAATTCTTCTTTTGACACAATAGTCTTAATGTTGATTCCTTAAGTATGCCACTTTATTATAATGTGCATTATTGCATTTTATAACTTTGATAATTAGTTTCCTCTATCACCTGCATAGACTTTGAATAGTTAAGGAATAATACATTTAAAAACCATCACTCCCTTTAGAACCAAAAAGGGCTGTCCTGATGTTGGTAAGCTTATACTGTAAGTCAGAGCTGGGTCTGGGTAACAGTCTGAGCTAGGTAGCAGTAATAGTTGATGGACATTCAGATTTGAATCGTTCCAAGTTTGGAAATTGTTTCATTCAATGAGTCTCCTTAGCTACACATTCACAGGAAGATTAGGTAATTAAAGAATTGAAAGTAATATTGCGAATAACTATATATGCATAGTAATTGCTTGTCTAGAAATAGCTACCATTCAAAGTTCTTTATACAGTAATAAAACATTGCTTATTGAAGCAGTGAAGGGATGCTTTTGTTCAATTTACGTTTTACTCTGTAGTTATTTGTTTCAAATCTTAGGTTTACTTTAGTAGTTTGCATAATTGGATGAACATTTTCACCCAAACCAACAAATTTTGAACTTTTTTACATCAAGGATAGTGTTTCATTATTCATCACCCATAATATTATGAGCTACTGAGATGTAGGATACTCGACGTATGTTGCACAAACATTTAATTCATTCCCTACACAGAATGTTCTTTCCAAACTTTTCAAATTTGTGCAACAAACCTTGAGGATTCCAACTGTCTTTGGAGCTCTTTTATCTCTTATGTGTTTTTATGTTAGACGCTAATATAATAAGGTGTAAAATAAAAAGTGGCCATACATGAACGAGCTGCAACCTTGGCCTACATGAAAATGCTCAAAATGACAGAGCAATCTGACACGCTTATTAATTTATTTCTACCTTGTAAACACAATTTTACTGTGCAATACCTCAGCAATCAAAGGACTCAATCCTTGAGTGATATATGGGTATTCATGGTGAAATCTGATTTGAAAAGTCCAATAAACAACTTATCTCTCAATGAAGCAAACAAACTTGTGTGCAATCTAAGCTAAATTAAGATAAGAATTAAGCAACTTTGATTTGTTTTGTTCCATACTGAAGTATGATTACCAAGGATTAAGGTAACTTAGAGCCCTTTTAAAGTCCCAAATAATAAGAGTTGAATAATACAGGACTTGTTATCCAATACTCAGACTGAATCCAGACATGAACCTTTTCCCCCATGAGTGTTTTGTGACTGGTCCAAATTGAAAGCAAAAGCAGCAAAAAGAATATGAACCTCTTCTTTGTAAAGAAGGGTAGAAAGATTGTGACAAATTAATGAAATATTTCCCTGTTTTGATTAATTTGGAGCAGATGACCTCAAATTTGATTATAGTATAAAATAACCAATCAACAACAAGATGCATTATTGATAAACAGACATTTTGTGTCAAAATGATAACTTTCATAATAAAGAAGCTAATAATCAATTGTCACAATGGTTTCTATGTATCACCTACAAAGGTTACAGCTTACAAATCTTTGCTTTTTTGATCAACCTAAAGTTAAAGTCAGAAAAAAGAAATAAAAATAAGATAATATCCTACCACTTTTCTGTTTGTAATGAAGTCCCCAGTGTATTGAAAAAGTTTAAATTGAAATAAGACCAAATTTTAACAGATGAAGCGTGTTATTTAGAGGTATGTTCCCACACATGGGTGCATACCTTATACAATAGAGTATCTTTTTTAAAATCAAATATTTCTCAATTTCTTTCCCCATTCCATATTTCATTTTATTTTAGCTCTTCTTTTCATATTATACCCATTTTTATGAACCTGCAGCAAATGTTGAAAACAAAAAAGCAACAACAATACTGTAAACGGAGAGAACCTGCACACAAAATGATATTGCTCTTTTTACAATGATGGATTCTGACCAATTTCAGAAAAGAGATGTATTAATTAAAATATTTTGTGAGCAGTTTTCAATTAGGACAAGATACGCATTTCCAAATAGGGTAATGGGTTGGTGGATATCACATTATATCCAACATAAATCAATCATTTCATACTCTAACATAGTAATATACCAAAATGGTCAATTACTTTGTCCCATAAAAAAAACATACTATTTAGCTGAAAACAATCAAATTTCAATGTACAAGTGAACTAATTTCCCCATATGGAATTGTCTGACTAAACCAAATTGACCCTCCATTGGCATTTTTCGGACTTGCTTAAATTGAATTAAGCAGCAGACGACATGTTTAAAGTATGAACAGATAAATTCACAAATGACAATCAGGTAAGAAACATTTTGTAAGAAAAGGAGATATTGGTAATTCCAGAAATTATTTCCCTCCCCAAAATGGACTCCTAAACCTTTTCCTTTGTTGTAAAGCTTTTCATGATGCAAAGAGTTAAACAAGAAGATGACAATAGAGAATAAGCAAAAATTATTGGTATCATTTGAAACTGAGTCAAACATTGTGATGTACAAGAAACTGATTATACCCATCACTACAGATCATTGAATCCCCTTTTTAATTGCCATTATAAAAGAGACTGTTTGACAATAAAAAATCTCCTTTTGTCTCAATGATTTCAATCCTTCTATTCCCTTTTGTCACTTTTTCTATTAAATATTTATGTTCACTCTGGAATCAACTAAGGGAAAAGGTTCAATTAAGATGCAGTGAAATGTCAATAGGGAATGTTGGAGCAGGGGTCTTAATATGGAGGTTTCAGTCTCATCATGATGGTAAGCGTATCAATTCATGGTATTTCATCACAAGTACTGCACAACTTTCTTACAAAGCAACTGCATGCTTTTCCACATGAACATTATTCATTAATTGTATATCAAACAACAACACAATGGTATTTAATTTTGAATTTCAAATTTTCTCATTTGTGAACAAGCACCTTTAAAGGGTTAATCAGGATGACATTGTGGGGTGGCTTGACCATTGTGTACTAGTCCTTGTGATTTAATATAAGAACTGCTTGGAACGGTTAACCCTTTCCCAAACAATAACGACATTTGGCCACTTTGTTGCGGACCACTTTAGAAAACTTTGTGGGAAAAGGAGAAATTGCTCGTGACGAGCAATTTTTCCTTTTCCCACAATGTTTTCTGCACTATTGAATGGTTATTTTCCAATTTCATCATATTTTGAAATGTTGTCTGCAAACTCTTTTAATTTAGGACCGTCGAAAATTTGGCGTTTGGTAAACAGTTAATACTGTTGAAGCATGTAACATACACAAAAGATGCATAACTTTACTATGGACAAAGACAGCGTAATACATTTAAGGGTTGTGGATGTAATTGTAACATTTCACAACAACAATCATGAGTGGTATTAATCACAGGTTAACCCTTTGCCTTAAAAAAAAGATTTTAAGTTTATTAATCACGGGTATTAATCACGGGTTAACTCTTTGCCTTAAAAAAAGACGATGTTCAGTTTAGATTATTTGTACCTTGCTAAAGAAGCATGGTAAAACATTTTGGTAAAGGGATGATTTGTTGTCTGAAAGCAAATTCTTTTTTAATCAAAATGAACTTTAATTTAATCATGCAGTTAGTCTTTCAATAAATATTTTTGATACTTGGATATTTTGTGCAAATATTGCTATAAATAGCTAAAAAGGGGTTAAGGGTTGAATATGGGCTTAAACCTTTACCAAACGCCAAATTTTCAACTGTCCCAAATTTTCAACTGTCCAAAATTGAAAGAGTTTGCAGACGTCATTTCAAAATGTGATGAAACTAAAAATAATCACCTAATAGGGCAGAAAACATTTTGAGAAAAGGAGAAATTGCTCGTTAAGAGCAATTTCTCCTTTTCCAACAATGTTTTTCAGTCGTCTGCAACAAACTGGTCAAATGTCATTATTGTTTGGTAAAGGGTTAAATATCTTCCCTTGGGTTCCTTTACCCTAGGGGTGCTCATTATTTATCCTTTTGTGTAGATTTGCAACAGGAGCAGTCTAACAAAAAGACAGATAGACCAGTTCCTATTTTGATAAAGAAAACACAAAATTGACATAATAGGTGTTGTTTATCACAAAGGTGAACTGAACTTGTACCTAAATTGATGTATCTTTTTTTTTTAAAGAAGATTTATCACTCTACTGTTATATCGGCTAAAGCCATAGATATTTCTTTTTCATACTTAACCCTTTCCCAAAGAATAACGACGTTTGACAACTTTGTTGCAGATGACTTTGGAAAACATTGTGGAAAAAGGAGAAATTGCTCATAACGAGCAATATTTCCTTTTCCCACAAGGTTTTCTGCTCTTTCTGAAGAATGTTGTTCAATTTCATCACATTTTGAAATGTCGTCTGCAAACTCTTTCAATTTGGGACAGTCGAAAATTTGTTGTTTGGGAAAGGGTTAACCAAACATCATGAACAAAATTTGATCAGATTGTGACAGATAATATCTAGAATAAGTCATTACCCACGACGAGCAAGGTCCCTTTAAGTCATAATGTTTTTATGTACTATATATACATCAGTGAAAAAGTAACAAATCATAGTCTAGTTTATAAGAAATCATAAAACTGAAAAAAAAAAAATCAGTAAAACCCTTTAGCCATTCAGAAGTTTGAGTTAGTCAACAATATTTCATATAAATAAATCACTAACTCAACTAACTCTGGTAGGGAATGAAATATGGTGATGTAAGTGCTCATGACAGAGATTATGTTTTTAACCTGAATTCTATTGCTGTATAGTACCTATGAAGATATGCTGTAACCAATAACCATAAAGATATCCATATGGTATCATAAGGAGATGAATTACATGTATGAAGAGGGTTTTTTAAAAAGAACTTTCTTTTCTGTTTGAACTAGCTTTTACTGAATATCATTATGAACACATTCCTCGTGAGAACTTGAAATATAAGACCAATGCTACGTAGCAATCATAAAAATAAAAAAAGGAAAAAGAAAAATTGCTCTGCTCAAAGGCATTCAGAAAACATTGTGGACAATGTTTGTTAGGCTTGTAATGGATTAACTTTCTCCTATTTTGATTTCTTGACTACGACTTACAACTCAATAGGGCAAATAAAACCTTTGAAACCCTTTGGATCTTTATAAAATGATGCATTCCTCAAATAACATTTTGAGACTGGTTCAAATAAGAAGCAACAATAAATGAAAATTACATACATACAAGAATGATGATGTTTGTTTTTCTTTGCATCTTTGCATGCATTGTAATAAAAGACTATCTTTTGTTTCACTGCTGAAAATGTGTTAACCAAATGGTTGGTCATATTTTCTGTGTGGTAATGTGAACGAGAGGGCCAATACAAATCAAAACCATTCCGACAGTTTTGTATTCATTTGTACCAGTTATATGTTCATGCACTTGTGCCAGCAAACATACCCTTTAGTAGTGTAAAAAAGCGTATGGAATGTATCATGAGATAATTCATGTAGAAATGTCCTTTTGGTCCACTTTGTTATTTCTGTGATATGGTATACAAATCATCAATACCAACTTAGATAGAGCATTGATTAGGTAGACAAAAAAAGAAATACAACCAGGAAAAGGAGACTATCTTTGTATGGTGTTTAATGCTCTATCAACAATTTTTCAGTTTTGTAACAGCTTTCCTGGATCCACGTGTACTAGGCTAGGCTCTAAAAAAACTTGCCAAATGGAAAGGGACACTAAAATTATGACAGTACTTACATTATCAAAGCGCACTTTAAGATCAGCTGTGCCAGACTTGAGTTTCTGGAGCTGTTGTGCAGATTCATCTTTCTTATCCGCCTTGTTGTTTTCTATCAGACCTTCAGCTTGTCTTATGGAGGCCTGTACCTTCTCCTCATTCCCATCTATCTCATCTTTAAGGTTCTGGCAATAAAAATATATAACATGTATATTACACTCTTCATTTAACAATTAGGAGTTACACAGTACAATCATCTTTTCATATTTCTCACTTATATTTGATTTTTACTTTATCAAGTTTCTTTCTTCTTTAATATAAGTTCAATGCAGCATATGGCCGAGCTCAAAAAATGTAAACAGGTGAAATAATCTAAATGTAACAGTAGGTTAACTTTGAGCAGAACCCCTTTTCTCAGGTATGGTATCAATTGATTGAAACATAAACACAAATGATTTATTAGTATTAACAAGTGTATCCCATGTTTGTTCTACTATAACAAACCTCATACAAATTGATTATAAGAAGAGGAGAAATGACTTACGATTCTCTCATTTCATCTTTAATATCAATTTTATGAATGGATTTGATTCAAAACTCAAAACATTTGGTAAACAATTTGAATCAGAACTATCCAAAATGCAGCTTTTTTGAAGAGGTCAGAAAAAAACATTGCATTTACTTTATTTATCTATTCATATGGGTTTTACATTGTATCATCATTATTTCCGTTATGTTTCAATCTGCTTAATGATGGAGGAGGGCCCTATACTCAACTACCCAAAAGGGCTGGTCAAGCCAGGTAGACCCATCAGCATTATATTAGTCAGTTGAGAGTCTACCTCTCATCTAAATGGTGTCACTCGGATTAAAATCAACACAGAAAGGCTTCATGTGATTTCAAGTCCTATACTCTAACCACTAGGACACAAAGGCCCTTATTGCATACTTACATGTGAATCTTGCCTCTGGCTTTCCAGTCCATCCACACGCTCTCCCGGTGGTCCCTGTCTGGCCAGCTCCTGCTCCTTTTCCTGCACCCATTCCGTTTTATCCTTCACATCCAGCAGACATTGTACCACTTCCTCATCCGACACCAGACTCACATCACCCGTTTCTGGGTCCACTTTCACTTTCGAACTCATCGTTAAAAATCCGTTGGCAAGGGCATCTCTTAATGACATCTTCTGCCCATTTGGAGCGACGAAACTCGTTGCTCTTGGGTTTACTTTATTACCATCAATGAGGTCTCGCAATGTTGAGGACATATCAGCAAATTGTTCAGGAGTAATGTCAGGGTTAATAAGGCCTTTCTTTATGGCCTCCTCCAGGGACATTCTCTGGCCTGAATCTGAATCGAAATATTTTCCCGTTTTGGGGTCAAATTTCCCAGATTCTATGAGAGCACCAAGACTTACGATGTTACCAGTTTCATTGTCAACTAACATTACTGTATTGGGATTAATTAGACCTCTGTCAATGGCTTCAGCAATGGACATCTTCTTTCCAGAGACGGGATCAGTTACAAGTCCAGATTTTAGGTCAAGGACTCCGTTTTGTGCGGCACCATTTAGAGACATTTTGTTCATGGCCTCGAGTAATGGAACACAAAGTTTTGGATCTATTTTTCCCGCCTTGATGGCGTCAGCTATTGTCATTACCTCCCCTGTTACTGGATTACGATACTGGCCATTCTTCAAGTCAAGAACCCCTGCTCTAATGGCCTCGTCAATGCTGATAGGCTCGCCTGTATATGGAGATACAACGCACTTCACACCCTTACAGTCACCAGCCTGCTCTAGATTGGCCAGTAAGTCACAGTTACTTATAATATCATCAGGGTTTATATATGGTTCAACTAATCCCTTTAGGATAGCTTCAGTCAGACTCATTTCCTCTCCTGTTTTGGGGTCAACAAACTTTCCAGATTCAGGATTAAAGAGTCCTTTTTCAATGGCTGTTGCCAGGGAGATGACCTTCCCAGCTGATGTATCATACAAGAATATTGAGTTTGGATCAAGGATCCTCTGAGCAATGGCTGCCTGAAGAGATATTGTATGTCCAGTGTTTGGGTCAGTAACAAGTCCTGTATCAGGATCGAATTTCCCATCATCAATAAGTTTACCTATAGAATTATCTTTATAAATATCTAATATCTGACTGGCTGCAAGCGGTGACATTGCTTTCCTCCTGACAGCTTCTTCCACAGAAAGAACTTCACCATTTGGCAGTGTGACCTCATTCTTGGCAAAGTCAATGAGTCCCTGAGATATTGCCTCTTCAAGAGAGATCTCTCTCTTACCCGAGTTTTTAACGAGGGGCACGGAAACGTCGTGTTTTGATCGAATGCTCTCCGCGAGTCGTTTGTTTGGATCTCTGATGTCTCCATCAGCTTCGTCAAATCCTTCCATAATATCACCAGCACCAGGAATAAACTTTTGTTTTTTGATATGTAGTTGTTTGAATGTGAGTTTATTCTCATCCGGGGTACTAGAATCTACTGGCCGCACTTTGATGAAACCTTTCTTGATTGCATCAGCGATCGTCATGGTTTCACCAGTATGAGGGTTACGATACACAGAGTTCACAGGGTCAACCACCCCATCTTGTATTGCACGCTTCAAGGTCAACTCTTCCCCTGTGCTTGGGTTGATAACCCCCTGAATATCATAGGTAACGTCCAAGAAATCTACACAAGTAAACATTCCATTGTCCTCCGTTATTTCGTCCAAGAGGCTCGTGTCTGCAACCAGGTAGCCATTTTGTACTGCCTCCATTATACTCATTTTCTCTCCGGTTACTGGGTTGGTATATTGACCAGTTCTGGGATCTATAATTCCGGATGTGATTGCTTCTTTGACTCCAATCCATTCCCCAGTTTTGGGATCAATGACCCCTTCTACAGGGTACTTAAATGTCTCCATCTTGTTTCTCATTGGTTCAAATCCACCATGTGGTCCATTTCCATTGGTCAGATTCTGTCTGAAGTCAGCGAGAATTAGACCTTTCTGTATGGCTTCTGGTATGGACATGACTTCCCCAGTATCAGGATTTTTATATGTGCCGTTTATCTGGTCCAATATACCGTTGGATAAGGCTTGGAAGACACTTAATTGTTGTTTGGTCCTTGGGTCAATCACACCTGAGGAAGAAATGGTATATTGTAAACCTTGATTTATAACAACATAACTCCATTAAGGTATTTCCTTGTTAAGCACTAAAGGCCTGTTAAACGTTGTGCTGCCCCAAGCACATTTATTTCAAAATTGATACTCCCCCATGCCTAAATTGACCCCATTGCAAGTAAATATGTCGACACAGCTTTAAAGTTGTCTAAAACTAGCCTACTTGCTTTTGACATTGATCCATTTTATTTGGTTTAAAAATGGTATTTTTTGTCTTTTTAATTAAAAAAATATATCCTAAAAATGTGATTTAAAGTTTTATACTCTTACCACTTCCTTCCAATTCTGTTTCAATCAAAATAATTTGTTAGCAATAAGGTGCACTTAGAAAAATGCTGCATTGTGGAGAGTCTAGAACAAGGAATTACCTGTAATAACGAAGGTATCAACTTCCTTTATCATATCCACTATGTTACCATCCCCACCTAGGGCAGACGCTACTCGTCGTAACTTCTGCCTGCGACGGGGCGGGGGAACCGGTGGTTTCCCATGGCGACGCTCATGAATATACAGTTCAGATCTTACAGTAGTCATACACGTCTTCTTGGTCTGTATGTCTATATCTATCATAGGTAAGGCCCTGGAAATGGATAAATAAGTTTTTATATGTGTGGCCCTAAATATGGATAAGTATGAGAAATTGGTTATCTTATGGGAATAACCTGCATCATCTACTTGATATTAATTTGTCATGTGTTAAGATGACGTATTGTCTTTATTTGAATATATCTGTATGGTTGACCTTATAAAAGCAGACTGTGGATGTAAATAAAAGAAATTTCAATCATAAAATAAATCATGTTATGACATTATGTTTATGTCTATTAACTGAAATCCCCGGAAAAGGAACAATAACATTAATATTTCACAGTAAGCTGTCATAGAGATGCATTACACATTGTTTTCTTTTCTTGAATCACAAATATGTTAATCGTTTTGTTTTTCAATAAATCATTAAAAAAGACAATCTGACAAAATAAACTCTTACATTTCAAAATAGGCCTTAGATGAGTAAGTAGGCCAGTTTTCTTCAGGTATCAGAACTCCTGCCTTCTCTCGTGTATTCCCCCTCAACTTTCTGTAGGCCTTGGCATAAGTCAAAAACTCCTGGAAACAATAGCAAATATTTCTAGAATATATATGTATTACCTTGATCCTTTACTAAACAGTACCGAGATTTCCTTCAAATTTCAGATATCCCTAATATTTTACTTTTGAAAAAGCTGTGAGAAATGAAAAATAATTATGCTCCTAAGGTAAGTGGCAAAAGTTAATACAACAAAAAATCATATTGATAAGTATTATGGAGTAAAGAGTTTATTTTTTTAATGGTGTTTAATGCCATATCAATAGTTTTCCAGTTATGTAACCACTTTCCTGGATCCACCAGTACACATCGTACTAGGCTAAGGCTCTAAAGTGACTTGCCAAAGGTCACTCCTATGAAACCAGTGGTGTCAGTGGTGCTTAAACTAGGGACCCCGAGTTCTAAGTCTGCCAACTTAACCACTGGGTCACACAGGACCCCTAAAGACCCTAGGATCCCTTAATAGCCCAGGGAAAGAAACAATGGTTTAAAGATAAAAGCCACAGGCAAATCAACAAACCTTATAGGAAGTGAGAGATCTCGCATTTGCCTGCCAGGTTAGGGTTGTCCCATTTTCAGCATCCTTCGGACTTGGTTTGACCTGGCTGAGAATCTTCCTAAAACTGGTTGTCTGGACAACAAGGTCACGATAATCTGGGTCCTCCTGAACGTTTCCTGGTCTGAATAGTTGAACAGCTTCATTCATCAACTTCATCAGGTCTGCCTTTTGATTGGCTGATATTGTATACAACTGAAATGAAATGGTCATTTTTTATTTACACCAAAATAAACATGTGGATGATCCAAATGGAATGCTACAAGAGAGAAAAAGTTGTAGAAAGATAAAGATCAATCAGTGTAGTTTCAAGTGACCAAGGTAAAACAAGACAGAATCTTTCAGTATAAGCCAACTAAGAGCACTAAATGGATGCCAGTCACCTAGAGAACTCCGGTAGAAACTCTCTGAGTGGCTTGCATCCAATACTAAATTAGTCTCAATATCTTTTTGGGCACTGCTTAAGATTAGAAGAAGGCATCGGAATCGCAATCTAAGTACGTTTCATGTTCTTCTATCTTTATCTCAAAGTTTCATAAAATATTTTGTACAAATAACAATGGTTATCTTCATTTCTAATATCAATTCAAAAGCCTTTCAATACAACATCACATCTTGAAGATACTCACTTCCTTTACAGTGGTGTCCTCTGCTGACAACACAAAATATTGGGTCATCTGAGTTCTCAACCGTGTTATACTCGTCTCCCAGTTAATCAGGAGTTGGTCTTTTAACCTGAAAAAAAAAACATCATGCATTTCAAGTGTGTTATATATTATAAAGATTTATATGATAAAGACAGATTCAGATGATATAAAAATCTGTCACTGAAAATCTGAGTGCAACTGAACAAGTTTCATTAACCAGACAACGCCTATAATTGTGACAAATCTTTGATATCACCAGAATGCAGAAAATCAAGCTATTAATCATATTCCATTTGAAGATGGGCCGAAACATTGTGAGAAATGTTTGCCTCTATCACATCTTCATAAACAAGACTGATAGGCAATTTAAATCTAGCTTCTGCAAAAGATTTAAGAACTGTGTTCAGCAACTTCATGAACAGACATAAATGAAAAATGATTTCATGAACACAAAGTTGTTCTTAAGCTTGTTTATGAACATCAATAATATATTCATTAATGTTAATTCATGAGCAAAGTTCTTGAATCCTTCAAAGGAGATATCACACTGAAGTGTGAAAATACTAAGATTACTAATACAAATACTAAGAAATGAAATATAAGGTGGTAAACTAATGATAGAAGTAAAATCCTTACTTCTGTGCTTCATCATAAGCCTTTTTGTCTGGGGGAGGGATTTCTATGATAATTCCAGGAACTTCTGCTTCACTATTGTCTTTGCAGCGAATCTAGTATAAAGAAGAAATCATGTATTAGTTACAATTCTGTGTCCTAAAGAGGTGTGTGTGTGTGTGTGTTCGATTCTTTTCAACACCTTCACAGTATTTAAATCATATTGCATTGCATGGCCCATTATAGATGAAGGAAAATATAAAGCTTAACTGCCCATAAGAGCTAGTCGAGCTGGGAAAAAGCATCTACATTCAATAAGCAAGCTGGGAAACTGTTTCTCTTGAAAGTCCAAATCTACCGAAACCAAGATTTGAACATAACGCATCCTTTATGTCTTGTCAGCCTATTGTGAATGTCCTACTGTATAGTATCTAATCCTCTATTTCAAAAGATTATTTTCTAAAACAGTTAAGAATTTGAGATACAGTTTCTAGAGATGGGAGATGTAACTCTGTACTCTAAATGACTAAGAAAATTATTTTTCATTATAATTGTCATCAGGTTCTTTCACCTTGAACCCATTAAATGATAGTAAAAGAGATAATTGGTATACATACCTGCCAATTATCAGCGTCAGAATTGTCTAATATAATACACTCATCTCCCTCAGATAGGCTCACCTGTAAAACCAAATAATTGCAATGAGCAGTTACAGTAGTACGCCTGGTTTAATTTTTAACTATTTAATCCATAATGTGTAATTTTATGCAATTGTTGCATAGTTCTTTAGAATTCAATAAGAAAAAAAGAGAAATTGCTCCTAATATGTGATTTATCCTTTTGTCTATATTGATTCAAATCAATATCGGATAGAAAATATATCCTTCTAATACAACTCTCGTTTTCATACTTAATTTCTATGATTGGCTCAATAGGTAAAATTGAGAACCTACCAGATAAATGGGTAAATAACTTATCAAACAATATCAATCAAAACCTTCAATTCAATGATTCAACGTCAAAATTAGTATGAAGCTAGACAACTCATTACATACCTCACTATGTTGGTAAGCTACAAGTGCTCTCCCTTTGATTCCATAATCCTCAAGGTCTTTGCGAAGGTGAATAGGGTAAACCTCCCGACTTCTGTCTCCAAGACGTTCAACACGCGCCTCGTAGTCTAACAGTCGGTTTGTGACGTCCTAAAATATAAGAAATAACTTCTGTAAAAGAGCCTTGGTGAATAATGAATGCAGCAAATGTCTTTAGAGAGGTCAAAGATGACATGTTAGCCAAGATCTGCCTGAAGTCATTTTACAGACAATGCATAAAAATATTATTAGACTCATTGCGAAACTATCAAAACATAACATGTCAATATTCTTTTTGGAATTGTTTCAGCCTACTTGCCATCTCTTATCCTTTGCATTTCTCGTGATAAAACAGAAATGTCACCCAAAGTTATTGAACTATTCCAATTATAATCTTTGAAATATTTCAGTTTTAAACAATTACATTTGCATAAAATCATTTCAATTAATATCCATTTCCTCTTTCAATATGGAATAGTTACATAAAAACATTCTATAACTAGTTTCAATCCAACCAAATCAACAAACATCAACTTACCATTTATTTATTTGTTATGGGTCTTAAATTGAGTCAACAGTATTCCAGTGCTACCCGTCTCTCATATAACGATTGGAGAAGGCCCCAAGGTTGATTGCCCATGAGAGCTGATCAATCCGGGAAGAACCTAAACATTCTGTTGGTACACTGGGAGACTACCTATCTTGAAAAGCCAAAAGCCTTAAAATTACTAAAAGCTGCATACATACTCTGACATGTTTGATCATGGTTGTTGGTTCTAATGTCTCCACTCTATCTCTCATCTGTTCAGAGTTCAGCCAGGCCAGGTAGCGCTGCATATCCTCATATAGGTACTGGGCATCATGGAAAAACTGCAATACAATCAACCAATTAGGTAAATCTTATTTATTTTACACCGATTGTGTCAGAAGCCTAAAGCTTATTAAATTCACTATTGATGACTGCTTACTCGATACTAAGCCAGTACTTGCGCTGATTTGAGAGCTAGTCCCGACAATTTTCACCTCGCCTCACGGGGAACAAACCCAGGACCCTCGGTACAAGAAGCTACTGCTCTACCCCTGCACCAATTAAGGTTACATAACCAAATCTGTCCATTCTAATTAAACTAAGAGTATACCATCACGTCTGTTGAGGGTTAAGGGACCAGTGCAATTCTAAAACAAGTGCTTCACATGTGTGAAGGACTTACTTTAGTCTCATATTGAATTTCTGATGTAAATATTTTTTCCAAACCGTTTTCAGCAGATATTCCACAAAGCCATTGAAGCAAGAGGGGAAATGCTCCTGATGAGTAATGATGAGTACTTCTTACTTTAGTCTCAATAATTCTAACAAGTATGTTATTGTCTATTCTTTATTACCTCCATGAGCATGGTGCTTTTATTTTATATCATTCTTCAGCAGAAACAAAAGAATATATAAGGACCCCTATAGTAAAGTTTACCTGGTGGTACTCGGCAGCATTGGACAGATGCATCTCCATACATTTGGCCACAGTTCCTAGCCAGGACCAACTGTCTCGTAGTGTGTACACACAGTCCTGTAAAACAATAATATACAAATCATTATTGTTACTATTATTGGTATTATCTAACGCCAATTGCTTTTTTGTATTTGTTTAAGATCTAAATCAGAAATTTGCAGCTACACTGCAATGACAGTCCATATACATATATCCATGCATTCAGGATTCAAACTGGTGCCTTATTGATTCCCTTATATTAATAAGAATATAAGGTTTTTAAAAATGATATCAAAATCTGTCTACTCAGAAATGATGAGCTTAAGTGGGATTAATTGTCTTTAAAAATAGTTTACTCATGCACACCCTTTCTCAGTAAAGAATAGGCAAAATACGTGTCATTGTATAAAAAAGTGTGTGTTGTTCCTGGTTTGAAAATTTACGAAGTATGCACAAAATCCAACAATTTGTGACCATGACCATGGGGAAATCCCAAAATCCCTATTTTTATGCAGAATTTGAGGTACCTACAATGATAAACAGCCTAGGAATGCCACTGACTTACCCTGTGCATTCTTGAAGACTGTTCCATGTGCTCATGCCTGTATACACTATCAAATACCCCTCTTCTTTCTGTAAGATACATTGCCCTCTCTTCGAAATCCGTCTGTACATTCTGAAAGCATGATTTTTATTGTGAGCTAGATAGATGGTAATGTCTATAAGACTAATCTTGTGAAAAAACTTCAGTTGTCAATTCACTTAATTAGATGAGGAATCTTTGTACTAGACGTAAGAGAAAATACCAAAGAAGACAAATGCCCATGAACAACACTTGATTTATTCATAATGGGTTTTACATTGAGTCAACATTATTTCAGTTATGTTGTGATGCCCGATGTTAAATAATGGAAGAAGACCCCATACTCAACTGGCCATAAGGGCTGGCCAAGCTGGGTAGAACCATCTAAGTTGGTCGGGAGACAGTCTCTTATGAAAATCAAAATGCTGTCAGCGGGCTTTGAACCTATGCCTAGGGGACAAGTGATTTCAAGTGCTGTTCTCTAACCAGTAGGTCATGGAGGGTGCCAAAGAAAAACCTCTCCTATTCATAGCTATCCATTAATATCAATACCCATTACCTATATTTTGTCAAAGTGAGCATAGTCCAAAAAAAAAGGAATACCAATGATAGAAATTATATTTAGACCAAAATCCATGAAGAAGGAGTCAATAAGAGGCAAAACGATAAAGATTCACAAGGTGGTCAAAAGGACAATTGAGTCACGGTTGGGTAGAATTAGGAGTAACAATCTTGACCAACAATTCAGACGGTCAACTGGACAACAGAACCTGGTCAAGCATTTAAAACAACAGGTATCATAGCATGTGACAAAAGCTTGATTTTCTCAAGTGGTACTCATGGCTCTGAAATGCTTCTATACTCAAGCTTCCCTAAGTAAGTTTTATATCAAAGCCTTCCTATGTTTTGTCATAGGTTCTACTTAAAAGCATTGGGCTTTGAATTGTAACAGCAATATTTCAGTTTTATCATGGCGCTATGCTTGAAATATATACTTTTCAAGAGAAGGAATATCTGGGGACTCCAAGCTATTTCTCATTATTATGATAACAATGATATCAGCCTTTTCCTCATTAAAACAGTCTCATTTTATGCATGTCAAAATGTCCATCTGCTCATTTATATATATTATAAGTACTGGCTCTGGTGTGGCTTGCCAAAGGACACTCCCAGAAAACCAGTTGTGTCTGTGAGGCTCATACCAGGGTCCACCAGATTACAAGACCAACACCTTAACCACTGAGCCCGCAGAACCCAAGGGGATGAGGTCTAAGTTGAAAATATTTTATATTTTACAAAGTACACATATTACAGGGGCCACTGTAGGGATACTGTGAATCCAATTAACAATCTAAATGATCGAGGGTTTATTGCAAGACTATAGTAAGTCCTTCACTTTTGTGAAGCACTTGCTATTATCTTGTACTGTATCCTTGTTATGGTTTGTGAAACCCTTTCATTATATTCATGGTCTGGTGATTTTTGTACTGTGACTGAACTTTAATCCACCCTCCACATTCCAGCTCTTTCCTTCATACAATTAGATTAGATACACTTCACCTGGGTGGCATTTTACCAAACATCTTGTGATAAGAATGTGTGTGAGTTCATAACAATACTCCTTATTTCAATATCGATAAAAATCATATCCCAATGTAACATGCCATTGAACTAAGCTGTCTATCTGAGATGTCTTCAACAACTTATTCCTCGCATTCCAATATCGTACTTTTAAGATAATGTTCATGGATGTTGGTTTTGACTCACGCAGGTGTCTTTCTCTAGTCATATTGTAAAAAACTACCATTAAGGATTTTGCAGCAGATGAAAAAACAAAAGTAATTCATGTTCATGTTCAAAATTCATACCCATGAATATGCTTAGGAATTATTGTGACAATAGAGCTAACTAGTCATGATTATTGTGCCCATGATGATCCAATTCCCCATTTGTTATAAAGCTTTTAACCTTTAACCAAATGCCAAATTTTTAACTGTCCCAAATTGAAAGAGTTTGCAATAGACATTTCAAAATGTGATGAAATTGGAAAAGAATCTTCTGATAGAACAGAAAACATTGTGGGAAAAGGAAACATTGCTTGTTACGAGTAATTTCTTCTTTTACCACAATGTTTTCCAGAATCGTCTGCATCAAAATGGTGTTATTGTTTATAAATGGGTTAAGTATTGTCTGTTCTGGCAGCATCTGGCAAGTATGTCTCTTCATATAAATCTAAACTAGCCAAAGGTGAGACTCAAACCTAAATGGAAAGGTGTTCAGTTAGTATGGGCCAAACACTTTAACCATGGGGGGGGGGCCAGGGAACTAACTCTTCCCCAATCATCCCCGTCATGGTCATAGGGAGGGTTCAGTACATTACTTTAGTAAGTGCATCATGTTTATGAAGCACTTACTATAGTCTTGCACTGAACCCTCGATAGTTTGTAATTGACTATCAATAGAATGTTGTGAATTAGACTAGACAGAGCTGTGACACACACTAACCAATTACATTGACACATTCTTTGATGAATTACATGTATCATCCAACTATCCCCTCATTTACAAACTTGAGATAAGTCTAAAATGTATGCATCCTTTGAAAATATGTTCTTATAGGTAATTACAAAGAATGTTAATTTCTTTGAAACTTTGAGAGAAAGAAATATCTTTTTGAATGGTGGAACATCTGTGTATGTCAGATTTGTTTGCTTAGAGTTTCTTTCGTAAACTGTTCTTAAATACGTATGTGTTTACCCCTAATCCAGATTTCTGGTCTCAAAGGCTATAGCTATATTGACTGACACCTTCCTAACGATGCATAATAAATGTCCAAATGTTGGAAAAAGCTTTGTTCACGGATCATTATTGAGACTAGGTTTACCTGTCTACAGTATTTCAGATACTTAACAACTATCCTGAATTTCACCAGTACTAGGTCAATAATTCTAAGCAAAGAGGCTTTATCTCAGATTGAGCTTGAATTCCTGATTCATCATGGCATGTCCATGTGTAAGAAACATTTCCCAGCCTAGTACTGGTCAGTTATATACATTAATAATGGTCTAGAGTGAGCCATGTACATTTATAAAAGAAAGATATCTGTATACCATAAAACCAATGGATATTTTAGTTCACACTTTCACAAAAGGTTCAATAAGGTCTCTTTTACCAAACCACAGCTGATCAAGAGTATATACCATATATTCATTGAAGTTTGACAAATGAGCCAGCTCTCTCTAGTTTTAATGACCGGGCAATAAAAATACTATTAAACAATCCATGGATTGTGGGTTTAATGTGTCAATGTGGGGTTATTTGAGTTTATGACATTAAATTTGAAACGGTTTTGCATGGGGCATAAATGTGACATGGCTGACAATTACAAATGGGGCAAACAAAATCCATTTGTAAGTTTCATATGTAACAAATTTTGGATTTCATCTTGCCTGCAACACAATTTGTATTTATTTGTTTATATGGTGGTTAACTCCATGTCAACAGTATTTCATTAACTTTACAGCGTTCCTGGATTTCACCAGTACTAGGAAGGGATCTGCAGTGTCTTGCCCATGAAAAAGCCAGTGTTCCTGGCGCAGACTGAACCTGTGAAACCTGTGTCATAAGTCCTACACCGTAACCACTGTGCCATGCAGGACCAAGCATTATTTGTAATGTTTGTAATGAGTAAATTGACATTCCCTCAAGTGGAATTATGTTATTGGTCCAATATTATAGCCAATATTATAGCCTCAGCTGAATTCCATTAAAAGTATGAATAACAAGCACTTCCTTTATGTTTTGTTTCAGTGATTTTTCATAATCATCTGCTTCAGGTGTGTAAAAACTGGTAAAATGAGATTCACACAATAAGGTGTCAACCCTTTTTTCAATTAAACATATTTTTACTCATCTTACTCAGAAAACATAAGTCAAAATGGTGATCCAAAGAAAGAAATTGCTTATGACAAGATGCTCTTCTTCCTTTTGTCACAGTCGTTTCTACAAGATACCATGAGTTTCAACCTCGGGACTGCTGTATTGGAAAAGTTGCATGCTATGAACTAAGCTATTCTTTTGTCACAGTTGCTTCGATGAGATATCATGAAGATTCCAAGGGTTTCAAACTCAGGACAGCTGCATTGGAAGAGGCACTTGTTACAGACTGTGCTATTGGGACATAGCCTGTAGGCTTAACCCATAACCATACATTAATGACATTTGAACAGTTTATTGCTGATGATCTAGAAAACATTGTGGGAAAAGGAGAAATTGCTATTAATGAGCAATTTCTCCTTTTTCCACAATGTTTTCTGCACTATCAGAAGATTATTTTTCAAATTCATTACATGTTGAAATGTCGTCTGCACACTAATTCAAATTGGGACGGTTGAAAATTTGGCGTTTGGTAAAGGGTTAATGAGATTGCAACACTTACTTGCATCAAACTTTCCACCTCACTAACATATAATACCGTCTCCAGGCATCGTTTCTTCTGGTGCGCCTGGTCCTAAAACGATAAGTTAAGTTACAAGTTATATGTTAAACAACTGACTCCATGGTAACATAAAACTCCTATAATCATTATTTCAAATTTGACTGCATCTGCTGCAGAAGAATTAACCCTTTCCCAAATGATAACGAAATTTGACCATTTTGTTGCAGATGACTCTGGAAAACATTGTGGGAAAAGGAGAAATAGCTCTGAACAAGCAATTTTTCATTTTCCCACAATATTATCTGCCCTATCAGAAGATTGCTTTTTAATTTTAATCACATTTTAAAATGTCGTCTGCAAACCCTATCAATTTGGGACATCCGAACCTTTGGCGTTTGGTAAAGGGTTAACTTTTTTTAACCACTGTGATTAACAGACATGTTCAAAACTATTACCAATATATCCTTTTGTCACAGGTGTTTCTTGCCAATATCATGATAATGTGTTGGTTGTTCTTTACATTTTATTTTCCACCTCAGATGCTTTTAATTTGGGCAAATCATAAATTCCCATATGTGCCTAATGGATCAATCCTTAATCTCATATGCAACAAATGACTGAAGCAAATGCAAGAGCCAAATATTTTTACCGTTAATCTCATATATGTAGCAAAGAACTGAAGCAAATGCAAGAGCCAAATATTTTTACCATTAATCTCATATATGTAGCAAAGAACTGAAGCAAATGCAAGAGCCAAATATTTTTACCATTAATCTCATATATGTAGCAAAGAACTGAAGCAAATGCAAGAGCCAAATATTTTTACCATTAATCTCATATGCAACAAATGACTGAAGCAAATGCAAGAGCCAAATATTTTTACCATTAATCTCATATATGTAGCAAAGAACTGAAGCAAATGCAAGAGCCAAATATTTTTACCATTAATATCATATATGTAGCAAAGAACTGAAGCAAATGCAAGAGCCAAATATTTTTACCGTTAATCTCATATATGTAGCAAAGAACTGAAGCAAATGCAAGAGCCAAATATTTTTACCGTTAATCAGTCGCAATTGTTTCTTAATGCAATTGTTTCTTGATGCAAATGTTTCTTGATGCAATTGTTTCTTGATGCAATTGTTTCTTGATGCAATTGTTTCTTGATATGTTTGGTACAGATGATTTCAGATCAGTATTATGATCATGAAGGAAAAAACTCACACACAAACCACTTTGACACTTCTGGCCTTCAATACAACTATTTACTTACAAGAAACATGATATACAAGTATATAGGAATGATTACAAATCTATCGTATAGAAATCTATGGGTTCTCCATCAGGTGGACCTGTCAATGGTATGTTTTATACCAGTATAAGGACACTTATATTGACAAAGGGAATCTAAAACCATTGACTTAAACTGAAATTTGAAACAATGCACAAGATAAAGTGATAGAATTTACTACCATATCTATTGTTTAATTGAATGGGGCATGTTTGGTGTTTACTCCATTATGGCATATATAGAGGTATTTGTTTTAATGAACCTGAAGTAGAAAAGATATAAGAAAATGCTGTGATAAAAAGAGAAATCCCTTATTTCAAGCAATATCTAATTTGATGAATGAATGGTGTTTAAGTTGCATCAACAACTAAGGCCCTTTAGCATGCATTATAATGATGTGAACAAATGTATATTGAATTATCTACAGGCTAAAATGCATTTTGTATATGAAAAATAGATAACAATTTGCGATTAATGAATGATAGTTATTAGATAATTTGTAATGGGTAAATGATAAGTGAATAGACAATTTGTAATGAGTGAATGATAGTGAATAAATGACTTGTAATGAGCTCTCATTTCATAGTCACAAGGTATCAGCTCAATATCGCAAAGAATAAGGATTCTAAACGCTTTATATTTGTCGTTAACTACTGCTTTCAAACATCGGCCAGTTTTAAGCGCACTGAGAGAATGAGTGAAAGCAGCTTATTTCAACCCTATATCACATTGGATTTTGACTAATTACCAAATCGATGGCAACTATAACACTAAAACTGCACCCAATTACCAAAACCAAAAATCTTACAAGAGGTAAAGGGTTCTGCTCATACAATACTGAGAAGGGTAGGGTTACAGTATATGAAACCCAAAACCTGTTTAAAATACCTAAAGACACACATATCTGTTTAATCAATCTGTGACTACCTTGAACAAAGGAACAGAGGGAAGATCTCAAATTAGTTACAAATCAATTTGACAATCTAACTAACTCCTTCACAAATCAGACATCATGATAGCGATTAAATTTCAATGCTTATTTCTTACTATACTCATAAAATATCAATTGTATTCTTGTGATAGCAAAATCTCGGCAAGACACTTCTAATGTCTATGAACAACCTAGTATAGAAAAATGGTGTTTTAGGGACCAATCTTAAACAGTGCACAAAAACTTTATTTAGTCTTAGGCTATCTTAAACTCTTAATACAACCTGCAAACCATTCAGAAAGTTCCTAATGGAATGCCATATCTGTCTATGTATGATGTCGAGACGGATTTGTTCATCAAATCTCAACTTGCAATAGGTCTTGCACAACCAAAATGATCCAAAACCAGCATTTTCCGAATCCCTGGTACTAGAAGATTCTTACTGTATCTAGTTATTCTCTCAGTATATTATAATAATCAAATTTTACTACGAATAATTCAATTTAAACATATTTTCTTTGGAAAATAAACACCATTTAATACATTACAATTTAGTGAAAAGGATTGGAACAGAAGCTAAAAGCTGATAGAGTTTGTATTATGTTCAGGATAGAAAATGTGCCAATCAAAGAAATATCAATTATGTACAACACTGAATTAGATTGATTTGCCTCATAACAAATTGAGTCTTGACAACTTGCCGACTGCAATGAGTGTTAAGCATACAGTACAGTCAAAAGCCATAGTAAACAGCTGAATATAGGGCATTGAATTCTACGTAGATAAAGATGAGCTTTTTCACCCCAGCAATTTTATCCCTTTAAAACTTCTTCAAATAGAAGCCTTTTCAATTTGTTTTGATATTGAATACTAAATCATTCAAAATTTAAATATATAGGACTAGTTATATGACGTTTCAATGAATAACTATGGTAAGTCCTTCTCATTTCTGAAGCTCTTAATGTAGTCTTGAATGGAACGCTCAAATAGCTTTTGCTTTCCTATCATTGCCCCCATCTCTGAGGAGTTTCCCACCTTTTGACATTTCTTAATATATGTAATTGTCTGCTTGTTCTATCAATTCAGGATGAAAGAAGTAACTTGTTAAGGAGTAAAGAGGGTCAATTACAAGCTGTTTTACATCTTTTTTCAAGGGTTTCTAATTTGAATATCAACCCTTTAGCTGTTCATAGCAACAAGAAAATTAACTGAATAAACTGATAAAAGAATCTGAGAACATGTCTGTGTAACCATCAAATAAAAGGTTGAATTATTTTCAAGGATGTGAAAATATACTTGATATACACACATTTTCCTTTTGACCCAAAGGGATGCAAAGTTATCTGCTGCCAAAAATTTGAAAGCAACATTTATTAATGTAAAGGGCATATTGTGTTTGATCTTGCAAGTAATGCCTTTGCCTTTACAATAAATTGAGTTCGTCTTGTAATTATTTTTATGTAAACAGTACTTTTTAAATCAAGTTTGCGAAAAAAAGGTATTTTTTACCATTAACACCTACCAGTAAGTACAATTCATTTATTGATAAAGTATTCAAAGAGTTCTATTTGTCTAACCACCTCAAATGTTGAATGTATTGTGAGGACAGAAGTAATCAAAGATGAACTGTACATAGCAATTTCTACATTTTCCATCAATGATTTGTGTTCGAAAGCAGGAGTATCTTTACTACTTTTCAAGTATAATTGGCCTCTTCAATCTTTGCCAATTAAGGACTGTGAATAAAGTTCAATTTGATTCACACCTTAACGAAAGGTGTGAACATACAATGATTGGTAAATTCATATCATTTTTTGTGAAAGGACTACATTTTCCTATAATTACATGCCTTAATCCCTACAATGCTGAAACTGACTTCATGCTTATGCAAACAGGTTAGATCCAGGGCAGCCGCCAAGAAAATTGGTGGCTGGCCTGTGATCTAACCTGTTTGTTACTCTGAGTATCTTTCCTCATCAAAACTTAAAGGAGATATATAAGGTTTTGAAAAGCAGACAACACAAAAATCTATTTTTAGAAAATTACCCAGCACTCCAAGCCTTAAACTTCCTGCTACAGGTGTTTTTATTGGTTTTGTTGACTGCTTCCTGAAGCAATTGTTTAAACATTACCTTTTATACATATATATTTTTTTGAACACACCTGTAGCATTCATTGCAACAAACCATTGAAACAAAAGGGGAAATTGCAATTTATGATCTGTTTCTTTATGTATTTAGTATAACATGATGATGCATTTATTCAATTTTTGCTCACAAAAATATTATTTGAGAGAATAAGTTAAAGGTGTCTGTTCACATATGAGATAATTTGGTAGCCCAAACCAAATATTGTTGAAACAATACAATTATTGTATTGCAATGAAATATTTAATGAAAAAAGATGTTATGTAATCGATTTCAAAACCATTGCATTACTTTTTGATTTGAATATGTATGTATCAATTGTATACAGGCTCTGAATACTTATATACAAATCGGTTTTGGTTCTAATCACTGTTCTTCTGTACGTCTCATACAACAGTAAAGATGTCATAAAGATTTGAAGAAGAGCAATTAATATGTCTAAGTTTTCTCACATTCTATGAACAAGCACCTTTAACACTTTATATTAATAAAATAACAAAGCTGACTTACCTCTAATAGGGCATATTCTATTTCTAAATTTCTGGTTTCCTTGGATTTACTCTGTGTAAAGAAAAAAGCACAGTTAATGAGTTACATCATAATATTACATAGGACAAAAGTGAATTGATTTTAAAGCAGTTTAATGCCATTTCAACAGATATTTTAGTTATATAACAGTATTTCAGTTATCAAATGGCTGTCCTGGAGTTCACAAGTACAAGGCAGGACTGTGTCTTTGTCTTGCCCAAGTACACTTCCAGTGGCGTAGCTTGACTGAAATGGGTGTGTAGACAACTCATCCTATGGGGGAGTGAGGGGGTGGGGCATACTCGCCCGGGGAAAAATGCAGACCGAAATCGCTCTGGTGCGTTCTGGCATGCTTTGAGAGCACAAAAATATGTTTTGTTTACGCAGGAAATGGGGACCCTTTTCTTCAGAAAATCTGTCTAATTCATTTGCGGTTTTTTTTTCGCTACCTGAAATAAAAGTGTAGGCACGTGCCTACAGTGCCTAAAGGAAGCTACGCCAATGACTTCCTAGATAAATTCTAGTGCCGCTGGCGAGGAATGAACCCTTGATTCCCAGGTCACAAGTCTTACTCGTACAATGAGCCACACAGGACCCCGTATTCTTTAGCCTAATATCCGTCTTAGTAAGTCAATAAAAGGTAAGAGGTTTATATCAGTTAATTATAATTAACGACTTGTATGGGGACTCATTATAATTTATGGTTTATTATTCACTGTGTTTTCAGGGCCTTTCTTGCTTGCATTTGAAAGAGGACTATGCCTGTAAGTTTATGGGAAAATATATCACTGACATTGTTGGATTGGGAAACCAAACGGCTGATGTAACTTTGAATTTTTTAGGAAACTGCATGATTTTTAAAAAAGAAAAATAATCAAATTGGGAAGGTGCCTGTTAAAGGCACATATCATATAGCGAGAAAAAGACTGGTACACTTTCTGTATTTACCTTAGACTTTTTGAAGTCGTCCACTTTTCTCTTGAGAGGTTTGATGTCTTCTGTCTGCTCCTGAAGCTGAGCTAACTGTTGTTGCACCCCAATCTGGTTATGTCGAAAAGGCAACTCTTGAACAGCTGTCTGTAATGATATAAACAGGAGAATTTGTTAAGTACTAATAATTGATGGTTCAAATCCTAATATCCAAAAACAAAGAATCTAAGGATATGTTTATATGTTGGCAGGTACTTTGGTGGTTTCATAAAACATTCCAATTAACACAATTTCGTAACTTGTATATACATTGGAAGAAATAAAAGATAAAAGGATCATCTAAGAAGAAATAAAGTTTTAGTGGTCATTGTGAAAAAAGGAGAAAGCCATTTGTTATTTTGTTTGTATGGTGTTTATCACCGAATCAACAATTTTTCAGTAATGTAACAGCTTTCCAAGATCATCAAGAATTAGGCTAGGGCTCTGAGGTGACATGCCAAAGGACATTCTCAGAGTTGTTGATTAGTATCAAAAGCTAACTAGTAGTTCTATCTGTCATATTGGTTTGATCCAGCCTTCTCCTGCAGGAGCAGTTATGTCTTTATCAGGGGATAAATCCGCGATAGCTTTTGGACCTGTCATCCCGCCTTCAATCACTAATGCAGGCCAGATATCATTTTATTGTTAAGCTTCAACAAGACACTTATCCTTTTTTAAAAGGCTCTCTCTTAATGTGCCACAGTGGGAAAATTGGAAATTAACCAAAGATACTAAGTGCTGAGTCAAAAGGGTCTCAAAAAGATGTTTCAAGTACTGTACTGTCACACATGGTCATAATATCTTTGTCATTAAGTCAATAAAACATCATTTAACCTCAATAAATGTCAAAATGAAATGTTACAGGACATAGCTGATAAAATATCACACAAAACATTGAGTTAATTGGAGGGGAACCAGGAACTGATTGGTCTTTGACCCTTTACCAAACGTTGAATTTTAGACTGTCTAAAATTAAAAGAGTTTGTAGACGACATTTCAAAATGTGATGAATTTGGAAAACGGACTTTTGAAAGGAGAAAAAACATTGTGGGAAAAGGAGAAATTGCTGGTTAGGAGCAATCTCTCCTTTTCTCACAATGTTTTCCAGAGTAGTCAGCAACAAAGTGGTTAAATGTTCTTATTGTTTGGGAATAGGTTAACCCTCTACAAATCATTGCCACTTTTTTCACTCAAGATCTTTTCATCCCCTCCCTCAATCACGTATTCAAAACATTATCTGCAACTGATACTTAAAATTTGCTTGTTCACAGATGGGATGACATTCGGAAGTTTAGAATAAACTTCTTTAAAATTATAAAAAGAGCTGTACTTTTGCATGATACGCATTGGCAAATAGCCATTAAAAGCAAAATATCTTTGTATTTAAGTTTTTAGAACCTGCATGCAGTGAATTAAAATTCATTTTCACCGTGAAAGCTTTGTAATGGTTTTGACATTTCACATTTAGACTGTATTATACATAAGGATAATGACATATTCAGAATCAATTTTATTTTCAGTAGCTTTGTTTTATTTAATATTATACCACAAAACTGAATTTGTTTTGTTAAAACAACATTTAAGTTTGACTTGCAAAGTGTTTCATTTGAGAACAAATACCTCTAAAATGCAAGACTTTTTTTGTAAAAATCAAATATTCTAGGTAATTGTTATTTTATTTCCCTATGAAAGATTTGTTTTGAACTTATTCATTTTAAATTAATTGTAAAACAACTTCTTATAACTACTGTTAATTATGCTTAATTCTTCTTTCTGGATACATATCCAGATTTGCTCTATATATGTGTCTAGTTTAGATGTCTATATAGTTATATATAAAAAGAAATGTTCAACAAACAGTAATAATAAAGCATGAAAAATAGGTCATTTTTTATGACATAGGATAGAAATCATCTTCACAAAATATCAAACTATAAATCATGAGTGCTTGTTTCAGTCCTTGTGGTTTCTTAAATTGTCCTTTGTATTATTGTGTAAATACAAGTGCCGGTATGCCGGTATACATGAAGAAAGAAGACCACATATACCAATACTGCAAATTAATACATTTGTTTTATATAACAACCAGTAACCAGTGTGAAAGGGAAAAATGTCGCATTTAATCCCAAAGGTTTCTTTCTAATTAAACAAAAGAAATGCACATTATCATATTAGTGAACTGTTTATCAGTAGTAACTGTTGTTCTCATATTAGACCAATCATCAAGTCTAATATTAACCCTTTACCAACGACATTTGACCACTTTGTTACAGACGACTCTGGAAAACACTGTTGGAAAAGGAGTAATTGCTCATAACAAGCAACTTCTCCTTTTCCCACAATGTTTTCTACTCTATCAGAAGATCATTTTCCGATTTCATCACATTTTGAAATGTCATCTGCAAACTCTTTCAATTTGGGACAGTATAAAGTTTTGTGTTTGAGAAAGGGTTGAACAAAAGAAATGCATATTATGCATAGAATAGAAATGCATATTATCATATTAGTGAACTGTTTATCAGTATTAACTTTTGTTCTCAAATGAAACCAATCATCAGGTCTAATGTTAAGGTAAATACAAAATACAAATACAAATACAAAAGATTATATAGAAGTAGATAGGCCACCGGCCCACAATACAATCATACAAAGTCAATAATAACATAAAAGTAAATTGGATGTGCATATCACACTGCTTCTAAAAGATGAGTAACATAAATTGAAAGCTTTTGTATAATAAATTTGTTATCATTTTGTAGAATGGTGTATAGATTTTGCCTGGTAGGATAAGATGTATACCATGAATTGAGATAGATTTTTCTGATTTCACTATATTTTTCACAAATGAAGAATGCATGAAATTCGTCCTCGATCACTGTATTATCTTTGTTAAGAAGGTAGTATAGACATACTCTATCTTCCTTCTGAGTGTTAAAATGTCGTCCTACTTCAATGTTAAGTTTGTGGTTCGAGCATCTAAACCTTGCTAAAGCTTGTTTATAATAAAACCGAAGATCAAGTAAGGGGTATGGGGACTATTGTTCGAATAAAATCACAATAGTTGTGTGATAACCTTTATGATGGAGATCTTTCTTCAAGGGTCATTTAACAAACAAAAAACGATCATGATTTATTATGTCTAGTATAAGTGTACATCATTATCAAAATAGCTTTGCTTTCCCCATTATCCCTTTCCCAAACAATAACGACATTTGACGACTTTGTTGCAGACGACTTTAGAAAACATTGTGGGAAACGGAGAAATTGCTCGTAACGAGCAATTGCTCGTAACGAGCAATTTTTTCTTTTCCCACAAGGTTTTATGGTCTTTCTGAAGAATATTGTTCAATTTCATCACATTTTGAAGTGTCGTCTGCAAACTCTTTCAATTTGGGACAGTCAAAAATTTGTTGTTTGGAAAACAGCTTTATCAGATTCTTCTTTTATGTGTAACCTCACAGTTTTCCCATGAAAGTCTCCTTTCAACATTTTCTACATCATGACATTGTTTGGTTGGTTGGATCTAAGTTTAAAGGTGCTAATTGCTCCCATATGAGAAAACTTGGAAGTATAAATGAAAAGCCATTGAAACATTACAGTTCTTGTATTGTTTTACAATGAACAATTAAAAGTAGTAATTGAAGTGTGTACAGCTATATGAGGTAAATCTCAAAACCGTTACATCGCTAAATCTCAAAACCGTTACATCGCTTTTGGATATTAATACATATTAATTCACTTTGAGCAGGCTCTTAATTAAAATCTTTAATACAAACTAGTTTTGATTACAATGGCGAATCTCCAATGTGAAAGACACAAAAGTACAGCAATTATATAGCAACTGCCTTCTTTCTGGCATTAATACTACGGAAACAAATACATCAAATTCTAATGAGCCTATTATCATAGGAAAAATGTAGTCCAAGTCAGGGTTACAAACTCATGACAATGAAAAAGTATGAGGAACCATTTTGATGAAAGGAGAAAATATCTATTTTTTTTTATAATAGAAAAAATATCTATGTTAATTGGCTGCATTTGCTGTCTGTTAATACGTTTATTTTGGGGACTTAATAATGCATTTGAAAGTATTTCATGTTGATATAATTTTATCTAAGAGTAAAGATTTTTTGTTCTTCCAGTTTTCCTTTGATACTCTTCTAATCATGGAATGAAAAAATCTCAAAACAAGTCATATCAAACTTGGATTAGAAACATACACCATTACAATCCTAACCTGAGAATTATTCAAGTACTTTGCGCAAGACTATAATAAATGCTTCTCATTTGTGAAGGACTTACAATAGTCTTGCCTTGAGCCCTCTATTTGTTATGGGACAGCATTAATGTGATAATTATGCACACCACAGGCTATTTTCACACTAATTGATGATTTTAAGGTGTTCAGTAAGAGATGTTTATGATCACTTTTATTCATTATTGAAAGGGATTACCCATACTTTGATTTAGGTTTTAGGCGATTTCTATTGCCTATTTAGGGAAAAGGTTAAATGAATAAATAAAATGGACGACGGACAATCGCCAACCAAAAGAGAATGCTTTCTACAAGCTTACCATCAGCATGGTGTGCCAAGGTGTGGAGCTAGAAATGTAATGGGCTTCAACAATGATTTTTAAATAACATTATATACGGAGGTATGTCTATATCTTTCCACTTTGGTTTTATTTCACCTTACCAGTACCATTGGTCTAGGCAAGAGACATATTTCCCTTGTTAATCTAACTCATTTATCTCTTTTTAAGACCAATTTTTGAGGGAACTCATTAGAATCGTTAGAATCATTAGAATTGTCCTGTGAGACCCACAAAAGAGAATTTGTATAATGGATTTGGATATACCACATGCATAAAAGACCCTAACACACCCTCAACTATCTTGACCACTGCAGTACAATATAACATTCTCTCAAATAAACACATAACTGTTTTCCAAAGTGCACAAATTGGATTGTTTACAGTTGAGATACACATAGGTATATCATGCCATAATGATATTGGCATCATTATTGTTCAACAACCTTAACTTGAAATTACTGGGAGAATATGAATGCAATGACCTTTTGTTCAGGTATAGTCATTTGATAAAGATTAGTTGTTTATTCATTGAATAGCAGTTGAAAGATCATGTGTTTCTGTAGAACGAATGGCCATTATAGAAACACTCCTAAGAGCTAGCAAAGGTGAATTAGTCTCAAATTAAGTTTGTTGAACAATAAGTTGCATGTTATTGATTGCATCAAAACAATAATTTAATAATAGAGAGTTGAACCAAAACATCAATCTAATGTTGCTTGAATTATGAAAATGCATACATATCTATTATTTGCATTTGCTCATTTATCTTTAAACTTTATAATAGTGTGAGTTGCATGTCTGCTTGAGCAATTATTTTAATTTATTAGTAAAGTAAAGTCTTTAAAAGAGAAATGCCCAATGAAAGCATATTAACTACGCCCCCCCCCTCAATTCAAGAGTAATATTTCCATTTCTTAATTTATTTTCTAAAATATAAGATGTTAACAAACTTGTTGTTTGGTTATAAAATAGAGAAGTATCTTTCATGTATAACTTATTAGTTTCAATGTATAGCTTGTTTCATGCCCTCGTGCAACACATTAGGGTAATTCGTCACCATGTAAATCTTCACCAACTTGATGTATTATAAATGTATTAATGTCTGAACACTCGTCAAGAGAAATCTTGTGTATCTCAACCATTTCCTTCATCTATATATACATATATTAGTTTTAATGCTCCTTTATTAGAGGACCAGGTAGAGAAAAAATGATACAATTATTTTTCTTATTGTCCTATTGGTTCCTTTCTACTCTTAAAGGTTTGCTTGCTGTTGCTTTTATATTTGGTAAGTTTCAAAAATCTCATTGGAAGTTACGAGATGACAGGTTCCAGTAGATTGAACTGCATGAATTCTATTTCATAATCATATATATCGAATTCCCGCATGTTTGCCCCCTCTCACATGTGCTCCCTTTTCTGCAAGGGCAGTCATTTGGTCCCTCATCTTAATTAAGTGCAGACATATGCCCCCTAAAGTTCTTTTTATTCTTCATTAGTTTGATGGCGTTATGTTATCTAGTTAATATAAAAAAATATCTCATTTGGAATTTGGTCATTTACATTTATTCAACAATGAAAGGGATGTTCGATTACCCTTAAAGTATTGGTGACATGCGAAGAAAGAAGTATACCGCGATTATCCCATATTAGCCCTTTTCTTAATGAGTGAGACACCTACATGTATGCTCAAATACAAACTATGAAAATATTTGGAAAGGGAGGCAAAGGTCTCCCCTCTTTATTATTTCAAGGGGGCAAAAGTCTGCCATATCATGAAAAGGGGCAAATGTTCAGGAGGGCAAATGTTTAGGAGGGGACATATGGCTGAATACCTGTTTATCTAAATTAACAAAATGACATAATTGCTAGTTAGAAGACACAGTCTTGTTCTGGAAACGTTTGAAAAATTCACATGCCATAAGATTCACATACATGAAGAAAGAATAAAGGGGAAGTATTTTGAGTCATGAATACATATCATAGGATTGCCTTTCCAATCATGCCTGTTTCTTATTGAAAACTTTCAATTTGCCTGTGGCAAATTATCAACTTAAAACATTAACTCAATACAAGTGTGATTCTTGTATTCAAGTATTTCAGTTTCTTCACACTGGTATATGCTCTTTGGTGTGGACCTTGTGCAGAGACATTCAGTTTAAAGTATGGTGATAAATTAATGGTGCAACCTAATTTATCTTCCATCCAACATCTTTGTTGAAGGTATTCTTTGTTTACCAAATACTGGCTGCTTGTTTGACAAAGTATACTCCTGAGGCAAAATACAATGATGTCATCACAACATGTAAAGGATTGGTCACCGGTATGTATTTGACAACGAGACAGTTTTTAAGCTTTGATAATTTTCATTAGCAGGTGCCTCTGTAAGAGGTGTTTTTCATATGCTCACTTTATACTTTGTTTAACCTTTATAGCAGTGGAACCGACTTCATGCTTATGCAAACAGGTTAGATCCAGGTGAGTTGCCAAGTTAATTGGCGACAGGTCTGTGATCTTTATGTAACCTGTTTGCTATTCTGAGTATCCTTTCTCATCAAAATTAAGCAGATATCTAAGATATCTAAAGCAGATGGCACCAAAATCTATTTGTAGAAAATTATCCAATATTCTAAGGTTGAACTTTTTATTGTGGAAATTGCTTTGTTGCAGTCCCCCTTTCCAGCTTTTGCATTTAAGTAATTCTTTCATCCCCATATTGACCCAGGAACAGTTGGAATCTTGTAACGCTTGACCAATTGCATGCATCGTTTGGAAATTTTTAAACTAAAAAGTAATATGTTTTTTTTGTTTGTCTTTTTTATAATCAATAATGGAAGTAAAGCAATAATGCAAAATAACATATCATTGGAATCGTCTTTCTGAGAAGATTCTAATGGCATGTTATTTTACACTTGTCTTTTCATTTGAGATGCTATCCATGTTTATCAGTTTTGACTTGCACAAATATTTTCTTTATGTCATTTAGTAAAACGGTACCCTGCTCTTTATGTAAGTACTCAAAAGCTAATAGCCTATAGAAGATTGCCTTTATTATCCAATGTCCCTATACATTTATTGACAGTTCATGGCTGGAGGGGTCTTTCTAACTGAACCATCAAACAGGGCTCCCGACAGGTAGAAAAATGTCTGCCCATAACTTATTGACAGGTCATTGTCACCTGCCACCCACAACACAGGGCTGGATTTGAGAGGAGAGGCGGTTAAACACTTTTCTCTCTCTTTGTGTATGGACTTTATCAATTGCCTGTTAACCCTTTACCAAATGCCAAATTTTCGACTGTCCCAAATTGAAAGAGTTTGCAGACGACATTTCAAAATGTGATAAAACTGGATAATAATCTTCTGATAGGCCAGAAAACATTGTTGGAAAAGGAAAAATTGCTTGTCACAAGCAATTTCTCGTTTTCCTGCAATGTTTTCTAAAGTCATCTGCAACAAAGTGGTCAAATGTCGTTATTGTTTGGGAAAGGGTTAAGGGGAGAGGCCGGCAAACCCTTTCTCTCTCATATATGTACATGTTTGATCAATTGCTTGTTAATCAAAGGTATTATTTGTTGCACCTGTTGTAAGTCAAGGAACTTTCAAAAACTTTAAGCTGGTTTGAAATAGTCACAAAATCTTAAAAGAGGGAGTGGTGGTTAGGGGAGGGGTAGAGAATTATTCATTTATTCATGAACCAAACCCATTAGTTTATGTAGACTATTTTTGACATGCATGAGTTTGCAAACAATGATCTTTAATTTTCATTCTGCAAAATCATCTAAACTAGTAAGCACCTTGGAACCTTACTCTGATGATCATTTTAAGAGGTAAATGGGTTACAGCTTGAAGGTACTGTGCAATAAAGGCGCATCAGGTAATACCCCTCTTGGCCAGAGGAGACCAATCGGTGACAAGAATTAAACTTGTGAACCAATCAGAAATGAGATTATGCGAATAATCTATATTTATTCTGACATGTTTAAATATCGAATGCATCCATACATAGAATGAATTTATCTACATCTGGAACATTCAGACTACTGAGAACCAGGGTACCGTTTTACTAAACAGTTTACGCTTAAGATTTGCGTAAGACTAAATCAACAATTCCTCTTTTATCAATATTGGGCTAAGCAATATTGCAAAGTAACACATCATTGGAATCGTCTCTCCGAGACGCTTCCAATGACGTATCACATTGCAATATTGTACTTTCATTGAAGATACTATCCATGTTTATCAATTATGACTTAAGCAAATATTTTCCGTAACTTGCTTAGTAAAACGGTACCCAGGAAACTAGGATACAAAATAGATTTTGACATAAAAACATGACATGTCACCTCTTAAATGTTTGTAACTCACAGACCAAAATGTGTGAGATAGCCCCTTTGAAAAAGTTATTATCAAAATCATCTTTTCTAAAGATGAATTTAGTCTAGACAGATAGACAACAGATTTATGGTTACAGTCAACTTACATCCAAATAGTAAATACTTAACAACTTTTTATTACCCCATACGAAAGATTTAAACTGATCAAAATCATATGCCTTACATGTAAAGGCAACATTATTTTGTAACTAAGCAAAAAAATTAATGCTTTTAAAAGAACACATCAGATGGATGTAAAAATGTTTAAATGAATAAAACATATTTGAAGAAAAATGTGTATAAAGGGATGGAAATCTCGCTGTTTTTGTCAATGCAATAGATAGATCAGGACACACAAAATGAGACAGACTTATATAATATTACAGTAATCTATCCCTCTCTGTAATGTGGTATTTCTATATAATCTGTACTTTATTACAAATACATGATAAATAGATGAAAAATCATGAATATGTAACGGCCCTTTGGGCTATAAATTGTTTTAACAATATACAGTTTGATAAGGCATTTACTGTAAACAAGATATGGCAAAATATTGAAGTAAAAGGCGAATTTGTTTATCAAGAGTTTATTCCCCTTCAGCCAAAATAATTATCATAGTTAGTATTAATTGCTTTTTTACACTATTTTTGATGAAATTCATTATGCTATCATCTGAAGCTGCCTGCGAGTTTCTCACAACAGCGGATGGACGATGTTCTTCAAAAGGTGTTATATAAGGATTATTCACATGATGTATTTAAATCATTCAGAAAAATCCTATTTTGTAGGTAGATAATAAGAATCGTCTCACGAAAACATTTCTAACTCAGAAGTACACACAATATAAGGAACAAAGGATAGCACAGCATTAAAGACATCCAAATATTTCTTGATAAAAACATAAATGAATGAATAGACTAAAGACATCCAAATATTTCTTTATAAAAACATAAATGTATGAATAGACTAAAGACATACAAATGATACAATCATGATGAAAGACTATTGGAACAAAAGCCCAATGCTTATAATGTTCCTATCCTAAATAAGTATATTATAAGGGAAGGGAAAATGCCTCTTATCTGGCCCATAGAAAAGGTTTGATAATTTTCAGTTTCTTATAGAAAATGTCAACGATAAGCAGTGATAAGCATTTGAATGAACAATGAAAACAAATCAAGATTTGTTTATTTTGAGAATTAAAGATTTTTCATAAGAAAAACATATGACTATTTTCTACATGAACATTCTCAAAGTAGACCCTCGGCAAAATGATTGTTATCAATTTGGACTGGTATGATACTTTTGAATTTAGAAAAGGGTGACCCAATTTTGGATAAGAGATACATTTTCATTGTATCATTCATGCAGTATAAGATTTAAGATGTACCAAAGTTGCAAACAGAGCATTTTCTCGCGAAAAAAAAAAAATGTGCAAATTTCTTGTGACAAGTAATTTTGACATTTGACAATGTACATCATTATAATGAAAGGAACAAATATTTTTCAATTAATTAACTTTTGCTGAATGTTTGTGTTCTCAATATAGTTTAAATTTATTTATTTTGCATCAATATTGTAACAGAAGCATGAGGCTTATTAAATTCAATCTCAATGACTGCTTCCTGGACTCAAAACCGGTACTTGCCCCCGGTAATTTCTACTTTGCCCTTTACAGAGATCAAACCCAGGACCCTCGGTACAATAGGCGGACACTTTCCTCACTGCACTTACTGTCGCCAATTTGGACCACTCACAGTCAAAAAAGGGTACAATGGATAAAAGGGTGTATTATGATGACTAAGATACTGAATGGGCAGTGGCTTTTAAATTTTTCCCCCATATGGGAAATGATGACCAAATTCAAAGCAATAGCAGACGACAATTACCAAGAATCAAATGGGGCGTTTTTTGACTAACTTTTGAAATAAACCATTGTGACGAAAATGGAAATTGCTCCATGTGAGCAATTTCTCTTTTCATCACAATAGTTTCTTTCAAATGTCTGCCTGAGGTCTGTTATACAGTGTATGTTTGAAGGTTTTAAAATCTATTTATAGGCGTTGATAGCCACATGTACTATAACCTCCTTTCTAGTCCCTTTACCTTATATCAATTTGTAGAAATACATATCTGGACAGAGAAATGAGCTTAAGCTTTTCCCCAAAAAGAATCATCAATTTCAGCTGAAATACATACCAGCTGTGTTTCTTTAGTAAAGAGTACATCCATATGGGAAGTTTTAACCCTTTACTTCATGCAAAGCAAATTAAATATAATGTTTTTGCAGTAGACATCTTTTCAAAAGCATATTTTAACCTCAAAACCTAATTTCCATTCTTTATCACATTGATTCAAAATGATAACAAATTTATCATGTGATGTTTCAATCTAAAAATTAAATGTCAAAACCTTTCAATTAGACTTTGCTTCCAGTAAGCCTCTGTAAATTCATTGGCAGTAGAATGAGAAGCAATGACACAGACTGATAAAAAGTCCATAAAGTGGTACTTGACACTGATATGGCTGTTAAATACTAAACAGGGTATCAAATCATTAAATGTCTTGTGATATTTAAAATAAAAAATTAATTTGTGTATTACAACTTTCAGTTAAATGGTTTCTTGAAATTTAATTGCATGTAACAAACCAATATTTGATCCTATGTTGTACCTTTAATCATTAATTAGCATTAATTCTTTGAAGAGTACCTATAATATTAAAGGGTTTTGCCGGAATTCCTAATGTTGACAGCACTCTTAAAAGCAAGACACGAATATCTTGCTCACTGTTATGCAGCAAAACAGAGGATGAGTCGATTGAGAGACACAAACACCTGTTACTGTACTATTCAACGTATGGTTCACAGTTTTGACAGGTAAACGTTGTTCAATGGACGATTATTTAAACAACCGTTCAAACACGGGTTTAGGTTTAAATAAAGAAGGAAATCTTACCTGCTTTTGTTTCAATAAATCCAAAACCTGTTCCGGCGAACCGGTGTCCTTCTTGGACGCCATTTTCACCTGAAAAGTAGTAAATTATGACAGTTGATTGGGATGTTTTGGGGTTGACATTTTGCGCATGCGCAGTGGGCCAGTTTTACCTGCGCTGCTTCCGTAACTGGTTTCAGTTTCATTATCAAGCGTGAATGGCTCGCTAGTCACATCTACCCTTTACCCGTAATACCTTATAGGGTAAAATACCCTTTACTAATGATTCTGTATATGAGCTTTTACAATTTATTTAATCCTTTACCAAACTCGTAATTTTCGACTGTCCCTTATTGAAAGAGTTTGGAGACGACATTTCAAAATGGGATGGAATTGGTAAATAGTCTCCTTGAAAGTCTAGGGCAGAAAACATTGTGAGAAAAGGAAAAAATGCTCGTGACGAGCAATTTTCCATTTTTTTCACAATTTTTTTCCAGAGTCGTCTGCAACATAGTTGTTAAAAGACATTATTGTTTGGTAATGGGTTAAATGTGAGGTTTATTACTGACGACACATATAAAGTAAAAGCTAATTATCATCTTCATTGTGATATTGGCTGACATCCAATCTGACCAAACGAAAATAACTTCTTTGCGTGTATTTTCTCATGTTGCCACAATCCTTTCTAGAGTCTCCTGCTGATGTTGCGTTTAAAAGGAGACTTAGATCCCAAGAATCTCAAAACCAGTTATTTTAAAAAGATATACAAAAATAAAATACAGAAACACATGATCTCAACAACAAAAATCTCGAGAATAAGCTTCTTTTTTAAGAAGTTAACGCTGATAAGTAAACATCTATGATCATTAGGATAAAACAAAAAAACGATTCTTTCGAACGAACTCTCCATTGATTACATTGAATTCAAATAAGTTATACATGTACTTCACAATTTAAGGATATCTCATAAGGCTGGGGTTAGGTTTGTGTTTGTATATCTTAAAAAGCAATCTTTACGTCAGGACACACACACAGGCATTCTTCAGATATCAGAGATAGTTAATTACTATGCACAGTGTTATGCTGCATGATCGCGTGCATGTTACCCATGCAACACAGTGCATCACTTGTCCTCATTAACAGATCGTCCATACTTATAGAGATCTTCCATTGAGGAAGATTGCTAGGTTGTTATAAGACGTAAATATTTCATTCTGTTAGTCCGAATTATCCAGACGTAGATATATCATACTACTACAACACATTTACAGCTTGGATCATCCGAGATACACAAGACCCCGACCTGTAACTCTAATGGTTGGTGTTGGAAAGAGTAAAAAGGATGCACGCAGACATTGTCGAGATGCACCCGTCGTATGCTGCATGAACAAAAACTACATGCATGTGACGCGAAGGAGCTTGACAATCTATGGGCTCATCGATTTTATTAAAAGTGCTTGTTCACAGATGTGAGGAAATTTTGAAGTTAAAAGTTAAATCAACAACCTTCACTACTGAGCCCCTCAAGACCCCACAAGACCTAGTCCGAATGATTCAGACGTTGATAATTCACTCTACCACAAAACATTTACCGCTTGGATCATCCAAGTTAAGCAAGACCCAGACTTGTAACTCTAATGGTTGGTATGGGAAAGAGTTAAAAGGATGCACGCAGGCATTGTCTCGATGCACCAATCATATGCTGCATGAGCACACCTACATGCATGTGACGCGAAAGAGCCTTACAAATCGATGGGTTCACCGATCTTTAAAACGTTAAATCAACCTTTAACCTGAACTTACCAGTGTCAAGCACACGACTTCAACCCTATATGTTTAACCATTTTCCTCTTCTATGGCTGTTTTTAATGGTCCGGATAAAAAACATAATCGATATGCAATCATAAAGCATAGGCGTTAAAACCTTTCCTTATGATGCTGGGTAGAAATGATGGTGCTAAAAGGAGACTTCCTGGTTACAAACAGTTTTCCTTGTGTCAATGTATTGTACACTATTCTTCTATGTATAAAGTAAAACGTATTTGTATGATATAATGGATTAAATAACCAGTATTTTGAGCAAATTGTTGCATAATTGCCAATCACACATGCTTGTCATTTAAACAACAGGATAGTAGTCTAGTAATGAAACAAGCTATCAATTTGTGATGAACTGTTCGAAATTCTACTTTCTGTAAATATGTATGATGATTGGGTTTTTTATGGGTCACCAAAGGTCAACCGTTACTGGATCATGAATGTTATTAACCAGAAAATATCTTTTAACTAAGAGGTACGTGCTTTGAATACGGATAGTCGCTTAAGACAATATTACATGGTTATAAGGGATTATCCACAAAACAGTAGCCTTAGTATCGATATATGTCTATTAACATCAGAATGGAACATTTGTGCCTCAAGAGGCCATATATGTATGATGAATAACTGATCGACCGCAGCATACTAAGCAGACTAACAGTGACATAAGTTCATATAGATTTCGCACATAACTTCGACTTTTGACGATATCTGTATTAAATATTTGAAAATATTTCTGAAAACCCCTCAAACTGGTGGGCATATCTAATCCATTTACTCTCCTTTATATACATAAATTAATCCGCACGGTTAATTTCATGTGTAAACAAAAATGTTGAGGGATATTTATTGAGTTTACTTGCATTCATTACTTTCCAATCAGCGGTCTTCAATACATTTAAAGGTCTCTTTATAACTTATCAAAATATTGGAAAGTTCTTTTCAGTGGATTATTTTCCTTTTGGTCTTATCACCCTCTTATCCACCTATTAAACGATAATGCACTAAAGGGTCCTTCGAATAAGGCTTTCAATTGAAACGAACTTCGATAACCCTTATAGTGCTGGAACCGACTTCATGCTTTTGCAAACAGGTTAGATCCAGGCCAGCCGCCAAGTAAATTGGCGGCTTGTCTGTGATCTAACCTGTTTGCTACTCTGAGTATCTTTCCTCGTCAAAAATAAGCAGATGTGTAAGGTTTTGGAAAGGTGACAACAAAAGAATCTATTTTGAGACAACTACCCAACATTCTAAGGGTAAAATAAACTGAGATTGAGAGTGAATCAAAGTTTAATCTCCGGATATAACTTGAAATGGGGGACCCGTGATTGTGACAACTTGAACATGAAATTAGGAGCCCATGCTCTAGAAAAGTCGATGGGAATATGATTCTGTGAAAATCATCCCAGTCCACAGGCAACCCAAAGTCAGTAACAAAATTACTATAAGTTAACTGGCAATAAGTTTTTATTGCATTTCAAGGTTTTAAAACAACTACACTATCTAAGGTATAGGGTTTATATAGGGGAATAGTTCAATAATTAGTTTTTGATAAACCCACTCTAGCAGATCGTATCAATTTACCTAAACATAATAATGCGTAAGGAATTTAAAGGGTATCTAATTTACTTTTTACCGTATACGCAGTGTGTTGGGTTGCTGTTTATTCTATCATTTTTTCCATTGTGTGACGATTTTAAGAAAATACGATTTTAAGAAAATAAATAAAGTTTTGGCTAAACTCTAAGCTTGTCAGTTACTATACATCTAGGGCTTAGATATTTTAAGTCAAATACTCAAGCAACTATACCAAAGTGGCCACCGTCTCTATCTATACAAACATTTCTTTTCTCGTTCCAGTTCAAAAATAAAAGAAATACGCTCACAGCTTTCTTAAAGGATTTATTACATATCACAATATGTACAATACATTATGCAATGGATTTCAAACCCACTGCAACGCCTTTGGATCTGAATACATTTCTTTTTAAATTCTAAATTCTTGAAGACAAAATTATTTTATTTTCGATGGCTATTTCCCGTAATTCTCATACGACAGACCAGCTTCTATAGAGCTTCATACAAATTCAATCTTAATGTCAAAGTTTCGACTCATCTGTATACAAGCGGCTATAAGCGAAACCATGGTACTCAGATCGCTGTAATGATGAATAGCAACATATAGCGTAAACAAACCATTTCTTTTGTACATTGTATTCAATTAACATAAATTAACATGATGCTCATTATAAATGCGGGCCTAATTTATGGTCACCGAACAACGCATATGTGAGATTCTAATTACATGATGAATTCATAACTCTACAAAAATAACAAAAAGTGTACAAAACTTAACAAATCATCAAAGGAAAACCAAAACATCTTACCTCCTTCAGAAAAAAGACACTGATCAATGCGATATTTTTATTCTTATTCTAGTTTATACCATTAAAGTCATCATTTATGCATTTTCTAGAAACCATATTGGCATCTTTGAAAATATGCATAAGATGAAACACGAAATATATGCAAGGTAAGAAGTGTAATGCTCTAACTAGCGAGTTTATTATTCTCCAGACGCTATTTTGTTGGAACTCATTATATGCGTATCTATGAGACGATTCTAATGACTACCAGCAACATATGATTTGTCTTTCCTTTTTCTTAAATACTATAAAAACTGTATACATCAGCCACTGAAGAGAAGTACCCAAAGTGGCTGCTGTGCACAGACTGGCTGTTGTTTACAATAAACGCGCTCTTATGCGGACTACTGGATTAAGAATGTCCAGTTTGCCTTCATACGTTGGGAACAACACAAACAATAATGATGCGTGCCCCAGAAGACCAAATCGTGTGTCACTGATTTCAACCTTTCGAGTCTGATTGTTATTTTCTGGAAAAGTTGATTATCATTCACCAAGTTTGAAATGTTCGTCTCTTATAGACGTTTGAAAAGGTCGGATTTTATTGGTTTTAATGAAGGATATTCGGCATTTTTGAGCAGCAGAGTACAAATCGACAGTCGATCGTTGAAATCTGCACGCAAAAATGTTGACCTTTGACATGAAAATGTGACCTTGACATCGAATGTGGGTATCACGACTCCTCTATGGGTTTGACGTGGTGTAAGTAGGCCTATATCTGAACTGATAGCATTTTGTGCTTCTTTTGACACACATGAAACGAAACCGCCTTATGAGGACATCGTGTATAAAAAAGTACACAAACAATGATTTATGTTTAATCTATGACTATACAAACGTGCTAAATCTCCAATACTAATTCAGATCGTATCAAGCTTGATGGAACTTTGAGCAATTGAGTACAAAAGTATCTTTCAGTTTTGAAAAGTTTTACTCTGTTTACGTTTCAAAGTTGTCAATTTACATACATGTAATCACATTAGTACCTATTAACAGTGCTTTAACATTTTCATACACAATGCTGTCAAAGAAATGATACAGATTGAAATGCATTTTCGCCCAGGAGAACCTTTTGTAGGGTTAAGCCAAAATGTTCTAGTTATTCTCGTCTTTTAAGTTATATAACAATATTTCCTAATTTTAAACGTGTACCCGCATCTTGGTTGGCATCTTGACTTTCAATCTGTTATGCTTTATCATTTACCAAGAGTTCCACGGAGAAAAGCTATTGAGATCTTGGGTTGTGGTCTATTAATGCCGTCAGTATTTGCTTTACGGGTCAATTTTAAGCGTTCGGATGATGACTCAACAGTATCAAAAACAGAGATGAGCGACACCCTAATGATAACACAATTTATTTGGTTTTCCCGTTACCTCATCACGCACTCATTTGAACTCTAATGAAGCAGTCGACTCAAGAAAAGGCGGCAACAAAAGAAGGAACTTCTATATTTTTTTTCTTCTTTTGCTAAGTTTTCTGTCTCCATGTCAAAGTCAAGGCGTTTCGATTCTTATTGCATGCTTCTGATGTTGCGGTTTTGGATTGTCCATTTGATTCACAATACAGAATGTAACTTGTATAAGAGGGTAGCGTTATCTGCAAAGTAGCAAAACTATTTTGGTAAACATTCCGACTTCCTTGGGTTGAACAATTACTATATTTTACATATGTGGAATTACAAACACTCAATAGAGGAATGTCTTCAAACTTAAAGACATGTTTACTTGTCAGCCAAGATTATGACAATATAACAAATGTCATCACATTAACTTGCTTTCAAAATAACGATTTTCTGGTAAACTACATCAAACTCAGCTTGACGTGTAACTCAAATCATTATCGATTCAAAGCACCTATGGATTCATGTTATAATCAATTAAGGTTTGTTGCTATACCAACCTACACCTTTTCAGTTATTTACCGATTCCTTAGAGATTTACCTGTACAAAGTTTGACAATAGTGTTTCGCCAAATGGAAACAATAGAATGAAAATAATAGCACATAACTGGAGTTGAATCCAGGTTTGTCGGTCTCAAATGGTTCCTAGTATACAACAGCTTAATGTTGGAATCCAGGGCTATAACGGTAACATTCTTGACGTTTGATAAAAGGTATCGTTTGTCCGATTTCAAATCATTAATCCACTCAATCGACGAAATATAAAAACGTTATTTCGAATGTCTTCATTTGAGCCATCGTACTCCATGAAAGTAAATGAATTCAATGGCTTAGAAAGAATATTGCATATAATTGTTTGGGAAATATCAGGATATACGAGTAGATGAACTGAATTCCGGTAAACAACCATATTGAAAACAAGCACCCACCCTAACACATTGTCAAATGCAATATAGGGCCTGACGAGAAGGTATACGCCATGCTGTGCATCGTTCGAAACAAAGTCACCAACAAATCGTAGGGTAAATTGCTTCTAACGTCATTTTAATTTATACCAAAAGAGGAGTATATCTATTTGGACCAGTCAAAAAGCCAAATAGTGGCATAAGGCAAAAATTTTCCACGTTTCATAAATACTAGACATTTTAGAAGATCGCTGTGCATGCACAAGGAAATAGTATTTCCATGATGAATCTTTAATATTCTAAGATAGGCCTACTTTACCTGGTTCACAAATATCCTATAATCTTTGAGATCTTTTAACAGAACCATTTTAGCAATTCGACACTTCACTTTATAGCTTAATTAATAACTCTTTTATGAACGTAATGTATGTATTGTTTATTTGCTTTAGCAGACATACACATGCCGAAATACTTTCCTTAAATTCAAGTTCGATTTCATTACAAAGTCTTATCTTTGGTTACGAAAATGTGACATTTTCATATCTGAACTCTACGTTTAACCACATACTCCTTACATGTACTTAATCGCATTGTGAACAGCTCCAACACGAGAATAGCTCAGAAAACGTTATAAACCTTTCGAACAAAATGGGGGACTCGCTCATAGCAAGCAATATATTGTTACATCACACGTATTCCCATATTAAATCTCTATACAGGAATGTTAGGGCACATCACGAGCCTTTGCCGTAATTTGTGTCCTCAATTTGGACGAATCGTGAAATACAGTGGGGTAATGGGTTAATCTTTATCCTTCTACAGACAGCCTACAATACCTCTTTATCAACATTTCGTACTTTACCTCATTACCTCATAATTCCTCTTAGAGGATTGAGTGACCGTTATAAATCCAGAGCACTGTAGACAAAACCATTATACAGTATGAGAAAATAAAATCGATTGTGATAGACACCATTATGGCTCAGTTTGCCTGAATATCTTCAGAAACTGAGTTGTCTGCTCAAGAAGGAAAGAATGAGTTGTTCGACGAAATTGGTTTACAAAATTCTGTGAGAAATCATAGAGAAAAAGATTCAAGGAGTCTTTGAACCTTTATCGAAGGCTATGCGTGTTAAATCGAATTATATTTTGTTGAATCATTTTGGGACTGGGTAGAAAACAAAGGTTTTCTACAAGGAGACAACAAGACAACTGTTCTCGAGAAATTATTCCTTTTATCCTTAAATACTTATATCAATCACCTTCTGCAGGAGAGTGTTTTCTGACCCTTTTATCCATGAGGTAATGTTATTGTTGACGCGTGGTATCTATTGTATTGTACATATCAGGCAGGTGCTAGCGTTAATACCGATAATACTGAGTTGATATCGTCATGTTATATCATACAAACCGGTGGTCTGAAAACATGGGATTAACTTAATATACCACACGACAAATGTTACTATATACCATATCAGAAGAGTATCCAGACGTTATAACACTGGAAATAAAATAAGGCAAATATTCGTTTCTCATTTATGAAAGGAATAATTGCTGGAAAAGATAAAACTTGAATGACCACAATAGAAGAAGAAAGAGTTTGGGATGTCTTTTCTTATAAGAAACATCCGAACATATGCAACATTGTCGAACAAATGCAACACTGTCGAACAAATGCAACATTGTCGAACAAATGCAACACTGTCGAACAAATGCAACATTGTCGAACAAATGCAACACTGTCGAACAAATGCAACATTGACGAACAAATGCAACACTGTCGAACAAATGCAACATTGTCGAAAAAATGCAATATTGTCGAACAAACAACTAGAGGAATCATCAATTCTTGGTTAGCTTTACAATGTCCAAATGGCATTCAAGAAGTACATGGGAATACGCCCCTTTCAAGAGGGTTGTCGATTCAATAATACGCCTAAAGTACTTATCAATTTGACTGAGTGGCTCTTCAACACAAATTTATAGGGTATATAAGGTTGTTTATGATTGCCTTTGATAAACCCTATCTGTGGTCTCTGTTATTTTCTCTTGAAATAACATATTCTGTAGACTTAAATCAATTCAAATTTGATGAAAAAGAAGTTGTATTCGTTTCCTCCTAGTTTACGTAACAATTGCATCATTCATCAAATACATATTAATACCGAACTGGTACTTTTAATGTCATAGATTTAATAGTTTGCAGACGGAAGCATACTTCTTAACAGAAGCAGGAAATTTTCTTCTTGTGTTATGGAAAATGATATTGCTAGTCTAAGCGAAAATGGTCCTTTTTGAATTTTCTCCATTTTGCAAAGTATTCGTTGCCTTCAATCAAACAATCAGACTTCAGGTGAAGTGAATAACATGTAGATGGTAAAGATGTGATTTACGACTGATATGTTTACGCTTCATTGTCGGTTTTAGATCAACGTTCCACATCTCTCAAATATATTTGTTCAGTTGAATAAACCCGCTCCAATGTGTTTCGTATATTATTGCACATACTAGGGCTCATAGCAACACCATAAATTGTTCCTCACTTTTGTGAAGGACTTACTATTGCCTTGCCCTGAATTCTTGAATAGACACTATCAAAAAGCAAAGCCGTCAACGTCTGATTACAGGACGCAGGACATTTCTCCTGGATCTTTCTAGATGACTGTCGTATATATTAAACTGTTAGTTTCTTTATACATCATGAATATCTTATTTTCCAATGGTAACCTAGAACAAGCTTTATTGCATTCACCTTTGAGACGTTTTGGCGACTGATCAATAATAGATCACTTCGGCTGTGCCCCCACTCATACAACTCGCCGACCAAGTGTGGATGAAGTATGGCCCACTTGAGATAAGTGTAACAGGGGTTATCACTTACTGTTTTAATAGAGATTAATCGCTTTACGACATTTGCCCTTTTATGGCACGAAACTTGCTTACCAATCGAAATTACTCGGGTATTTCCGTAGGCTGAGAAATACACGTTTTCATTGGATAAACCCAATGTGTTCAGATGGCTTGCTTACACTTGCCAATCGTAACTTCTCGGGTATTACCATAACCTGGGAAATTCGCGTTCGGACAAATGGATGATCGAGATTGTAAATGTGCGTGCGCACTTAAATTGTTAATTTGTCCGTTGATTAGGTTTCCTTAAAACGCCAAGAAAGGTATGCAATGGAAGCACACCAGAAGCATTTCCATGTAGGGCATGTATTTTATTTCATATACGGTAAATCCTGTATTTGAAAACTGAAAGAAACAATTCCTAATAAGAGTCCATAGTGGGACTGTATGATTTTGACGAAACAAATAAGTAACTAAACTTTATCTTAACTTTATCTTTTTACTTTCCTTTGCGTGTAGTGTATTTTGCTAAATATTCATGTAATTATAGTATCACTAGTCACATTCTATCGAAACATATTCATGCCCCATAGACCCAAACAGGTAGGTACCCTTTTTCTATTTTGGTTTAGAGCAATATTTCCCATCGCAATGGTGCGAACCCATTACTACAAGCCTTTCCCTCGTCTGTAACATGACCCGCCTACGGCCTGACCTTTTTGTCCCTAAGGATGTCGTAGTTCTGATGCAGAATCACCAGTCTGTATAGCTATTTATGCCCACTGCCATGCTATCCTTGACATACGATCGGATGTAGAGCAATAGCATAAATCAATTGAAAGAACTAGCTATGTATCGATATGTTCTATATACCTCCTTACAACATAAAACCTCCCATTTTCTGCAGAGGTCTTTCGAAACCACTGTAACAAAAGGATATAGTGCTGCTAATGAGCAATTGGCCATTTTGTTATTAAAGTTGTAACCAAATACCGGACAGAATATTTATTGTTCCACGTTATTTCTATCTTCTGCTGATGCTTTCAATATGGACCAGTCACAAATTCCTATTTCAGGAATTGTGTTTTACACAATGAAAAATGCATAAATCTAATGCCCAGAAATACCTATACATGTGTGTGTACGAGAACTAATTAGATATAATCCGAGTTTGATACCATCAATTTTACAGCCTGGAGTCAGTGAATAATTAATTAATGTGCTATCGATCTGATAAATCCGTAACTCCCCTATGTTTTACTTTTAACAGGGCCAAACATCGTACACTCAGTCAAACACACGCCTTACTTGTTTTGAATTCGAGATCCGACTTGGTTTATACTTTACTATTTCCGGCGTGAAATGTAACAAATACGGCATGATTGATTGAGTTCTATTAACCCTTTCCCAAACAACAAATTTTCGACTGTCCAAAATTGAAAGAGTTTGCAGACCACATTTCAAAATGTGATGAAATTGGAAAATAATCTTCTGATAGGCCAGAAAACATTGTGGGAAAAGGAGTGATTGCTCGTCACGAGCAATTCCTCCTGTTCCCTCAATGTTTTCTAAAGTCGTCTGCAACAAAGTGGTCAAATGTCGTTATTGTTTGGAAAAGGGTTAACTAATCAATCATGTCCTAATCAATCATGTTCCGATATGTTCACCTGGGGAAAGACATCGATGGCTTGAGAAGAAGATACTGCAACAAGTAACCACATGATGAAAGTATAGGTACGCTTACCGTAATGACATAAACGATTTTGTTTTTGAAAATGTTGTGAAAAACAAGTTAAACATTTTACTAAGGGTTTCTCATAAGATGGAGCCATGAGGAATTTAAGATGGGAAGGTTCCCGAATGACATACGGTTGGTCATTTGTTATACAAAGACTCTTAGTCGAGTAGTGGTGAACAATATATTTGGTAAATAGGGAATTTTAATAGGGCATTAATGCATGAGCAGTGTGCATCAAGATATAACATAACTGTTTGTTGGTCCGACATAAAACCACATGGAAAACAAGTAAAACCATGGATTCAGAAAGTTGTTCGGAAATATAGATAAATAATTGATACGCTTTGTGCCTTGAGCGTTCATTTGGTCTCCTTGTATTGCCTCTGTGGCATTGGTTAGATACCATTGCTTTTAAGGAACACTTTTTACCTTTGGTCACAGTAGTGTTCAAATTCCTCCGCAGCAGATGCGTTGAAATTGGTGCGTTATGGAGATGTAAATGACCTATTGTTAGTACCTTAACCCATTACCAAACAATGACGACATTTAACCACTTTGTTGCAGACGACTCTGGAAAACATTGTGGGAAAATGAGAAATTGCCCGCTAAGAACAATTTCTCCTTTTCTCACAAGGTTTTCTGATCTTTCTAGAGAATATTTTTCAATTTCATCACATTTTGAAATGTCCCCTGCAAACTCTTTGAATTTGCGACAGTCGAAATTTGTCGTTTGGGAAAGGGTTAATGGATACCATTCAACATTTTCACCCAAAACAGCGATTTCAAACTTCGAATTAACACTCGCATATATGTATACATGTCAGTTATGTTCATGGTGTTACGGTGTAGGACTTGATTTACATCACTTATTTCATTTATTCAACTTTTTCTTTGTCCAAATCATTCTTTTTCAAGTGTTATCTCTTAATTTTCATATTTCTTTAAGTTTAGTTTAAACTAATTTATTTTACATCGATTGTGAAACAAGTTCTTACAACTTGGATTAATCACTCTCGATTCTGTCATATAGTAGAGATGTTTTTCCAAATTTACCGGAACATTAATGAATCAATAATTTAACTAATAGAATGTACATATAAAAATATTCTTGATAATTACAATATGTAAAATACCTGCCAAGGGGATGGCCGAATCTAAGTTGGTAGAACTTGTGGCCAAACCCTTTTGCCTTATTACTCGTTTGATTGATTGAATGTACATGTATATTTTGTAAATTGATGGCAATAAAATATGTTTAAAGTAAAGTTCATGGTGTAGGGGTATTTAACTAGCACATGGCATGAGTGTAAGCAGGCAATCCGATCCGTTCGTCGATCGTTGGACAATATTTGTTCAACTATTTCTGACCTTCTACAAATATTCGGCCTCCTGTTTGCTCAGCTTAACCGCCATCTTTAACTCGACTAGATAATATTAACGACATTTAACCACTGTGTTGGAGACGACTCTGGAAAACATTGTGGAAAAAGGAGAAATTGCTCGTCACGGGCAATTTATTCTTTTCCCGCAATGTTAACTGCCCTATCAGAAGATTATTTTTCAGTTTCATCACATTTTGAAATGTCGTCTGCAAACTCTTTGAATTTGGGCCAGTTGTGAATTTGGCGTTTGGTAAAGGGTTAACTCGACGAGATAACATATTGTTCGCCACAGTCTTAGTGGTGACCACGGTAACTAGGGAGTAGGCGACCGACTTGTCTTGTAGATTGTCCAAAGTCTATCATCGTGTTTGTTTGTTGTTAAATCAAGATTTCAACATTTATTCCAGTTATATCGCAATTTCCCCAAGTCAAATCATTTTGAACAGTGTTTCATTAAGATAGCTTTGTGTCTTTAATCAAAATAATGGACAGGGACATGCAATCCAAAGTATGATTATGGTCCCATTGAAAGAATCTACTACTACTACTACAACTACCAATCTTGGGTATTCATCATCAAACCTATTACACACCAGGCGAGAATTCTAACTATAAAGTACAAAATGAGGTATTCTCAGTCTCGCAGAGAAAAGCCAGCGCTATCATTACTTGTGACCTTTTATAAGACTCTTGCAAGGGTATTGAACCTGCTTTCTACAACCCACGAGGCGAAAACCCTACATCAACACCATTGCGTGGGTGGAGGTTCCTTGAGTCTTAAAAGGAAGCTAACAATGCCATTTGCTTGTGGCCTTTAATAAAAATCTTGCGCGGCTATTGAAGCTGCTTCATACAACACACGAATCAAATACCCTACATCTACATCAGTGTGGGAATGAAGTCCCTAGTACCATGTGAGAAAGCTATCACCACCATCGCTTGTTGCCCAAATAACTTAATAAACCATTTTTCCTCAATAAGTTTTCAATGGTTATCTATGAGAAACTATCATACGAGTCAAAGTTGATATGTATGATTCATGAGATGGACCTTATACATTTTTATATCAAAATGGATCAATTTTGACCAAAGGTGTTACTAAAATAGTGTTTGTGCTCAGATGAGATCACACTAGGTCACTACATTGCTCTTTTAACCCTTATAGTGCTGGAACCGACTTCATGCTTGTGCAAACAGGCTGGATCCACGCCAGCTGCCAAGTAAATTGAAGCTTGCCTGTGATCTTACCTGTTTGCTACGCTAAGGACCTCATTATCTTAACAAAATCACGCATATAATTAAGGCTTTGGAAAGCAGACGACACAAACATTTAATTTTAGAAAATTACCCAGCATTTTAAGGGTTAAGAATTACGACCGATTTATGACGGGTGTACTCTTTGAGCGGATGTTTGAAAACGGCCACTTGAAATTGTCAATCAACTCGAATAGTCAGCCACTTTTCATTCATTCCACACGGATTTATGATTATGACCATGAGTTCACCATTTTCACATTAGGGTCAATATCCCTTCGACGCTTACTGCCGCCACACCAACGTGACCCGTTTTCGATGCCGTTAAGTCAGCCGGGAACAATTCGTTTTGCTTTCATAGCACAACGGTATATTTGATGTCTTCCTTAAAACATGTACACCAACCGTATCTATACTCATTGTTAAAGGACACAAACTTCAATAAGGCAGGGGACACAAAATCAATTGTCCATATTGCCCAGGTTGTCCAAAAGCCATAACGGACAAGTGAGTTCTTACTAAAATTTACTACATGACAATTTTACGGACAAAAACAGGAAAATGTTTGGCATTTAAATCAAAATCAGATTAAGTCACACCGTAAGGTAATCAGGAAGTAACTCATGCATATATACATTCTTCCCTGAAATCAAATTCTTCCTTTTTTAACCATTAGATTTTATCACACGTTTTGAATTTCTTCTCATGCATCATATTGTTAAATGCTGACTACATCGTAAACAGATTGGGACTAAAGATATTGTTTTTTTTGTGTTTTTTCTTCAGAAAAGAACTGTTTCTCAAAACCACCTAATACAGCTTACAGACAATCTTGAGCACAGTTAACGCTTTGAATTAGACAACAGGCTTTTCTCTTTTCGTACGTTGACCCAAATTTAACAGAGGTGTGTAGTAAAATCCCTCGTTATAAACAGTTTATACATAATTCATATTTTAAGCCTTAGATTTCACACATACTTAAGTCCTTTAAGACATGTCCAGATTTTCAAAAGGATTTTTAATCCCCTTTCCCTTTTATACAAACGGCAAATCAAGACTGAGAAACGTTCACTTAAGACACTGCGACAAACAGAGAATTTGCTCATGATGAACGAATGCAATATTTGCCACACTGTTTAAACGAATGAGTCAAAGTTTACAGATACATGTTACGGTTTCGCCATTTGTGTTGGTTGTCATCTTTTGTAAACGAGTAGAAACTTGGAAAAGAGTTAACGAAATATGTAGGGAGTCGTTTGTATGTTTAACCAAATTACCTCTTCTTGTGCCATTTAAAAAATCCTTTTGAATATTTCGTATATGGGCTTCGTTTTGTCTATCACTGAAACACAGAGGACTAATGTTTACGATATGTCGCTAAAAAGAGAACCGACTCTGTAACAGTATGAAACAAATCTGTATTCATATGTCCACCAAAGAGGCGTCGCTTAACCCTTTACCAAACGCCAAATGTTCGACTGTCCCGAATCGAAAAAGTTTGCAGACGACATTTCAAAATGTGATGAAATTAAAAGACAATCTTCTGATAGGGCAGAAAACATTGTGGGAAAAGGAGAAATTGCTCGTAAAGAGCGATTTCTCCTTTTCCCACAATGATTTCCAGATTCGTCTGCAACAAACTGGTCAAATGTCGTCATTGGTAATGGGTTAAGACAGGACGGTGTATCTATCTATGAAAAACCAACAACCCGTCTGATATTCATTACTGCCAGACCACTTAGACAGGGGTGTTTAATAATTAATGAGGGTTTGTGTCTGTGAAACGTCACCTACCCACTATTGTGACGTTACGCCCGTCATCATGCATGCATAACCGCATGACACATGATGTGTACGAGCTACACACGGACATCAAACAAAGCATGCAACCCCTTACTTCATGATACCTCAACAGCATATACATATACAGCAGTAGAATCTAGGAAACACTGTGACAAAACGACGTGTTGCCGTTTATGAGTAATTTAACCTTTCGTCTCGGTATCAATATTTCTTTTATCCGATATAAAAGAGAAAGTGTATCTGTTCACAACATTAGTTTGAATGCTGTTGTTGCTTTTAATTTGAACTAACAAAAGCAGACGATAAACAGGCAATGGAACATAATTTTTATCATATTTGGAAAAAACCACTGCGACAAGACTGTAAAAGTGCTAATTAATGAATGATTCATCTCTCTTTTGTCACAGCGGTCTACAATGTATTCTGCAGCAAATGCGTCGAAATAGTGCGTCATGGCGTAAAGGGGTTAATAGGTGAAATGTTAATTTGGTAAACGATTCGTATAAGTATGGTACATACATGTAACATTAGCACAAAAAGAATGGTAAAACAAATCGCATTGACGTATACATGTACGGTTTAACTTATGCACATTTGTAGAACATCGACTCCAATTGGTCCTAATTGCTAGAATCACCATACCTCAATGGACATTTATGTCAAAATAACAACTCTAATCTTTAGACGAACAGGGTGTAACTGAAGGAATTATATTTTGTTATAATGGTTTGGCCATTCATCTTTTACAAGTTTGAATTGAAAACAAGTATAGATAGTGGTAATTAGTAAGGCGGCCCATGGTCATTGGTTTATGGTTCAACAGATCAGGCCCGTGTATATTACAACCAATTTAACAGTTAGATATTCAATCCAATTATCGAGGGCATATTGCATACCACGAAATCATATACAGTGATGCCTCGTTTATCCGGATCCCGATAATCCGGATGTCTCGCAATCCGAACGAAATTGTATGGGAACGGAATTATTTGACCAGTTTGTTGCAGACGACTTTTGAAAACACTGTGGGTAAAGGAGAAATTGCGCGTGAAGAGCAATTTCTCCTTTTCCCACAATGTTTTCTGCCATACTAGAAGATTATTTTTGAATTCCATCACGTTTTGAAATGTCGTCTGCAAACTCTTTCAATTTGGGACGGTCGAAAATTTGCATTTTGCTTAAGGGCTATAATTATACATGTGCATACAGACCGTTTATGTCTTAATGTGTATCAGAACATGCTCTGCTTCATCAGTCCGGATGATTCGGTAATCCGGACATTGTGTTGGGAACGGACGTGTTCGGATTAACGAGAGATCACTGTACTCCAATTCTCGTTCGATACTATTCTAAGGTAAATTCATGGTCATGGTTAACTTTACTTTGATGGTTCCATGCAACAATGTGGCAACTCGACCATTCACAAAAGTGAACGCCCCTTATGGGGAAAGGGTTTATGGTTATTCCAAGAAACACAAAGACAATCTTTGATGGGGACAGGATAGAAATCTTCCTCCACAACCAAGCAATACAGAGGGGTTTAAAATATGATATGGTTGGCAAAAAAGACGAATTGGCTGATATCAAGTGAGCAACTTATTTTTGTGCTACAACTTTCTGAAATACGCTTCTTTTTGAAAGAAGAAATTTCAAGAAACGGATTGGTGTATGTATTCTAAGTGTCCGATGTATAAACAAGAGGGCGTGAACAGAGATCGCCTGGGTTCAATCCCTGCTCAGGAAGAAATGTATCATCTTGGCAACCCCTTGGGCAAGACGCTTATGACATAACGTAGTACTCGCTACCTAAAATTAATGCATGATTTTGTGATAAGGTGCGTTGATATTACTAAACTTGTTTGAAAACGTCTTTCAACTTTAAAGAAAAAACAAATAGCGCAAGAATAAAAGCCCTATCCTCGAAAGCCATTCATTTGTAACATAATACTATGTATCTAAAGTATAACTTACCGGTCAGCCAAAAATATTGGCTCAAGCGCAAAATTCGAACCCCAATGATATATAATTCCAGATGTAAACCTAACCCAACTTAACACTTAACAAATATAATTCCACACTATTTCAAATACATTAACATGTCCTATACACACAGAAATAATTCCTCAAACTAGTTTATTCAAATCGAAATCACCGAAATGCATTTAAATCCTCATTAAGCCTTATTAGGTAATAAACCATCTTGTACGCTAGGCGCGGCTATAAAGTATGTGTAACTAATATTGTATATAGAGTGCGAAACCACATTTAGTAAGATCCTTGCGGCGAAGTTTAAAACCTGATATCGACAAATGAAAAGCTAAAACACCATACCGACTTAATTACCATGAGGGGCATACGACATTTTAGCTAAACAGTCTAGATATGCAAACTATTTGTATTTTAACCCTATGCATGATTATTCTGCCATTCGGTTAGAGTATGAACTTTATTCATTTCATTTAACCATATGCTAATGTGATAGTTTTCTCAAATCGATTTCAAATTTGGTAGAGGTAGGATGAAGGTTTAAAAGTTCAAAGCGAAAGGTATAGCAGCGAAAGGTTCAGGTATTATTATAGAAATTGGGCGAATCTACATCTTTGTTAACATATCAGGGGTTTTCTCAAATTGTCCCTAGTGGTATTTAAATGCGATACTACAAAGGGAGGGAATGCAAGTCATACTATTTATTTCTAACCACAGTTACCCCCCTTAAACCTTACCAATAAGGACAATGTTTTGGTGTCCCAAAGCATTGACAGATATTTGCAGTAAAGGCAATTTTCAATTTAGACCTGTCACAAAGAGACTCATGAAACGGCATGCCATGTTACAAGGCGACCCGGGCAAAAGATATTGTTATAAAAGCAGAAATCATATGGCTTGCACGAATGATCTGTTTGTTCTTTTACCAGCACATTATCTCAATCATCTACAGAAAGACAGTTTGTTATCAAGAGTAGTGTACGGATTACCATTAAATTATCGCAAAATACAATGCCCCTGATCAGCCTGAGAAAACATACAGTTTGCAACAACAAGTGTCATATACATGTAAATGGTGCTTTTGGAATCAGTTCTTTCATACAGGAGCAATTGCATGCTTTCCAAGTTTGAAATACCCGTGTGGTGACCATTACATAAGGATAATTTTTAGTGTTAGATCAGTAGTAAAGTTCATAAGCACACACTTCATTTCTAAATGTACCATCATGATATGTACTGAGTGTCATTAAACCTGTCTGTTTCATGTTACTGCTGTGACTGTCAGTTAGGCGTAAATTCCATTGCTATCTGTAAAGGGGAAACTCCCTGGCTGTAATTTCTGTCAATTGTTGACCATACACACCCGTTCCATTTTTTGTGTCCTTTTTGACAAGCCAAAAATGTACAACTCATATGGTTCAGCAAGCGAGAGAGATGATCAATAATTACTTTTTGAGATTGAAAAAGATTGGGATAAAATGACAGGTTGGTTTGCAAGACAAGAACGCCCTCATAGGAAGTTATTTACTTTTGTGAAAGACCTAATATAGTCTTTCATTGTAATCTCAAGAGATGGTATGATATAATGTGAACAATAAACAAACAAAACAACAAATTTCAACATATTATAATTTATTGCCAATCATCCTCTCAGAAGTTAACACACAAAAAACTCTGCAGTTTGTAAACAACTTTACAAAATCTAATGTTACAAAATAGTGTCACATGATTCATTTATAGATAGTATTCACAATAAATAATTCAACAGAATAGCTATCTTTTGAATGTTCACATACATGTTTCAAAATAAATGAGGAACTTAATACATTAGTATCTATTTTTGTCTTTCCTTAATCATAACATGTCTGCTGCGGTGAATTTGTCTGTATAAAGAAAAAAGTATCTGAGAAAATAAATTCTTGTAAATATTTACAGTGACTTAAAATGTCCAACAATATGTATACAATAATTAGTCCATAAATCAGCACATCAAGAAAGCTACCTTTTTAACTTTCTCCTTCATTTAATCATCTTAAATTGGTTTTACACCACATCAACAGTATTTCATTTATGTTTTGTTTGTATGGTGTTTAACTTCATATCAACAATGTTTTAGCTATGTAACAGCTTTCCTGGTTCTTCATTTACTAGACTAGGGCACTGAAGTGACCTACGAAAGGTTTCTCCCACCGAACCAGAGGTGTAGATGGGGCTCGAAACCCCCCAGTTTTTTGTCCACAACCTAACCAACCGGCCACACAGAACCCTTTCAGTTATGTTGCAAGTCACAAATAACAGTTGCATGAGAAATATATCCCTTAATCGCAGCAATTTGGAAAGTTGTTTTATACAGAAACATAGATTCATTAATGATTGTTTCAGGCTAATTAATTAGTTCATATAAACATATATTAGCACACACATGCAGTTCAAACTTAAGAAAACATTTTATCAAAAAGACAAAATGCAACTGGGAAAAAGTTAACCAATTCATCCATACATACTGAACCTTAAATACTTACAACAGAAGACTATGAAAGCATAGTAACATAAACAGAAATTGATTATGTTGATTTCTATTCAACATACACAGGATAATATCATATGTCCATAGTTATGAATTAATCCTGCCAATGCTTCTAATCCCCAACTCTATAATAGCTCACTTTGCAAGATCTGCTGCAGAAGACTAAAAACAACTGTGATAAAAGGATTAATTGCTCTTAAAGAGTAATGTATCATTTATTGTCACAGTTCTATCCTTATATCCCCCAAAAAAAAGATATACTTTCATGCTATTTTGTTGTTTGCTGTTGTTTTATTAGGACCAGTAAAATTTCCCATTTGGGGGAGTTACATTTATTTTGGATTGGCTCACAAATCTACTTGGGGAAATAATTTGAACTAGAGTGGTGGTAGAATTCTCTGCTGTTACTTTCAGTTTGGAGCAGTCACACATTGCCATTTTGCAGTAGAATTCTCTATGGGGATATAGATTACTTTCATCGTTTAAAAAAACAATGATGTTATACCAACATCTTTGACAATGCTTTTAGAAAACATTTAAACATATGTTTAGAGAATCTTATCTATCCATATCAAAATTTTGTTTCAATTATATCAAAGCAAAAATATTAGACATCATAACAACAATACAATGGTTCAATCCAAGTCTATAGTAAGTGCTTCATGTTAGTTAAGGACTTTCTAAAGTCTCATGTTAGCCATTGAAATTAGAGCATAAAGCTAACATGTCATAATAAACAGTTGTCTATTTTGAATAATCAAAAATATTCTTTACACATTCAACATAACATGATTTCAAACAAATGTTTCAAAATTTTAAAAGAAATGCAGATCATAGCGGGCTTATCCTATTAATCAGATAGATATATCTTCATGATTTCCGAGGTGTAAATAAGAGGGTTTGTGAAATAATTGTTACCCTTAGAATGCAGGGCAATTTTCTTAAAATAGATTTTTGTGCAGTCTGCTTTCCAAAATCTTGAATAGCTGCTTAATTTTGATAAAGAAAGATACTCAGAGTAGCAAACAGGTTGGATCGCAGGCCAGTTGCAAAACCTCTCACAGGTTTTTAACCCCATTTTCAATGTCACAAGGGGACTTAAATCTTTTATTCAATTGTGCCTAATCACAAACTCCCATATCTGGTAATAGGCTAAAGAAAGAATATATATTCTTAAACTGACAGCCCACATTATTTATAAGAATAATAAGACAAGGTAATAAAAAGAGCATTGCACATTTTAAACATGCCATTTTCTGAGTAAGTAAATGTAAAAAAAAAAAAAAGAAAAAAAAAGAGAGTCAAGAAAGATATGAAAGCAGAAAACATAAATATTATATGTACAAGAAAAGCAAACATAATGGAAAAGCTTTTGGGATACAGAGTTCACAAAAAAGGTAATAAAACCAGAAACAAAACTTTTGAAATCACTTTTTTATCTATTTTGAAAAATGATTCAAAATAGAATATAAAAGTAAAAAACAACATTTCCTCTTCTTTCAATATTTGGCTTAAAAATAACACAAAGTAACACATCACTGGAATCGTCTCTCTGAGAAGCTTCCAATAACGCATCACATTGCAATATAGTACTTTCATTTAACCCTTTCCCAAACAACAAATTTTTCGACTGTCCCAAATTGAAAGAAATTGCAGATGACATTTCAAAATGTGATGAAATTAGAAAATAATCTTCTGATATGGCAGAAAACATTGTGGGTAAAGGAGAAATTGCTCGTTACGAGGAATTTCTGCTTTTCCCACAATGTTTTCTAAAATCCTCTACAACAAAGTGGTCAAATGTCACTATTGTTAAAGGGTTAAGATACTATCCATGTTAATCTGTTTCCACTGATGCAAATATCTTCCTTAAGATGTTTTACAGTACCTTCGGGTTTGAATATGACTATGAGAAAGGCAATACAATACCTTAGCAATATCACAACCAAAATAACATTTTGATCTCTTCTTTCATATCTATGTGTACTTATCTTATCCCCTTACAGTATTGGAACCCACTTCATGCAAACCGCTTTGATCCAGACCAGCCGCCACGAAAATTGGCGGCTGGCCTGTGATCTAACCTGTTTGCTACTCTGAGAGTATCTTTCCTCATCAAAATTAAGCAGATATCTAAGGTTTTGGAAAGCAGACGACAAAAAAATATATTTTCAGAAAATTACCCAGCATTCTAGGGGTTAAGCATCTGTTTCAGCAGAGGTTATGAGAAACTTATGTGAGAAAAGGATAAAATGCTCATAATGAATAATTATCCCTTTTGTCACAAATGCCTTAACAAATATCATAAAGACACATTATTTTACAGGTTTGTTCGAAAACTGATATCTGCAGGATAGTTAAAAAAGCAAGGAAAGCTACTTTATTCATTTTGTCGCAAATATTCTTTTAACAAGTATCACAAAGAAAACATTATTTTACAGGCTTTCTTGATAACTGATATCTGCATAATCAGTAACAAAAGCAACATAAACTCAAGCAGGTGGGAGAGTGTCACATATTACATTTGTCTTTTCTATAGACACTATACATAAAAAAGATTCTTTTACAATGAAAACATTTACCACAGATAAGCAAAACACATTAACAATTTGAATCAGCCGGATCACTTAACCACTCCCCCCCCCCCCCATAGGCATAATTGATTCCAAATTGAGCACAAGAGTTGACTGACAACAACAAAGAGCTAAACCCAACCCTCATATTAGAATTTGTGACTTGTTCAAATTGAAGGCAACAGCAGATAAAACAAAACATAGCATGAAGAAAAATATTAGGAGAAATTTATCCTTTTGTGTGTGTGGTTTCGTTAAGAACTCTGCAGCAGATGCATAAACCTTGAATAATATGGAGTAAAAGTTAATCCAAAACTTTTTAAGTCTTTCAATTTTGTGATAGTTTTGGAATAAATAATTTTGCACCAAACTATCGAAAGAAATGTGTTGAAAGCTTCTTTTCTTTGCTTTTGCAACTGGTCTGCTGCAAAAAAACTAGCGAAACAATTTTTGGAAAAGGTAAAAAATACTCTTTCAAATAGAATGAATTTGAAAATAGTCGAAATGATAACTTGGTAACTGTTTCTCTGTTGAGTATAACATACCATTTCACACATTTAATTGGTGATACGTTGATTATATGTCACTTCACAGGGGACGAAATTTGGAAAAACGATGGGACAAACAGAAACGTGAATCAAACATTTTACACTTTCACACATCTGTTTTGCCAAAAAATTAAGCGACTAACAATGGAAAAAGGTACAATCAGTTTACTATCACAATGATCTGCGTAACACATTACCTACTAAAATATATCTTTTATAAAAACTACGATGTCAAGGCATTATGCTCTTTCCACCCATGCACAGTAGCCTATAATTTCATGCATTATCATTGTTAAGGTGCCTGTTTACAGATGTGCCAATTTGCAAAGTTAAAAACAAATTTCTCTAAAACTGCCCAACAGTTGTACTGTTATATGATACACACTGAAGAATAGTCATTGGAAGCAAAATTAGATCATATCTAATACTTTAAAGTGTGGACACAGTGAGTTGAAAAAGTGTGACAGAGCTTTGTGGATTTCTGCATATAAACTGTACATTCTTAGATATATCGAGGCTTCCTGAATTAATGATGCTTTCAATGGCTACTTTTAAATATATATCAAACAACAATTCAAAACCTGTATTGTTTCAATGACTTTTCATTTTCACTTTCAAATTTTCTCTTCGTGAATAAGCACCTTTAACAACCCAATGATGTATTAACCCCCACCTTCATAAATTGTCAAAATGGGTTTATACCTAATTGTCTACTAATGCCTTCAATTTGGACTGGTTTCACTACATTGCATGAGGGAACGGGTAAATCAATACTTGATCATTTCACAAGCTCAATCTCCTTATGTTACAGAGCTTTCAGCTAAATTTCAAAATACATGTATAAATAGCATAATTCATTTACTTCAACTGTCATATATAATGCTTTCCATTTGAGTCAATAACGAAATTCCAAAAGGTTTGATGGGACAACTCCAGTAGGCGAGGTTTTTGTCACACTTTACAATGCTGATATGCCAAAAGGGCTGTCCGCTGTTATATCATCCACTAAATGTTGGTCCCTGAAATGAAATAAGATAAAAATTGCCTTAGTAAACCAATCTTATTTAATTTGTTTTATTAGAATTTCTCATGGTGTCGAAAATTAAACAGTTGTATTGCAAAACCCAACTTATCATTGATGGTATAAGATCCAACGCTTAAATCAAATTAAATAACAATTTAGATTTTAGATTTATGATCTATATTTGAAAATGAAAGTACAACGAAAGTCTAGCAAGAAGCAATATGTTGGTCTCCATAGTATGTTGGAGGGGTTTTCATTGGATAAAACCTCATGATTTCAGATTGGCTTCCAATCTGAACTCATAAGGTTTATCCAATGAAATCGCCTCTGACATAATATTGAAGATGCCATATTGTTTCTCATGAGACTTCTTTCATTATACTTTTGTTTTCAAATATAAATCATAAATGTAAAATCTAAATAGTCTTTTAATTTTATTAAGGATGCAGATTTATATCACGACTTATCATTTCACTATTATGTATGAGTTACCAATTAAAAATAATGATTTAAAATGATGTTTAACACTTCCAAATACATTGAACAACTCAATGTGGACGCTTGTAGGAAATGTGTTTTTGATCTGCTTTTAGCAGGGGATGTTTCACCCAAAATTTGTAACATTACACTTATGTATGAGGTGTATGTCTCAGATTACAGAAATACCCAAGTAGTAACAATTGACTTGGTCCCCTAACCTACCTATTCCACCCCATGAGCAAATATCATCACCAAACCAGGCTCCATAATCAGATCTTCGGGCATGTGTTGATTTTCCACAGCTGTCACAACCACTGCTTGTTTACCTGGGGATACAAAAGACAATTCGTCTTTATCATCACTTCTGCATTATATAAAGATTTTGAAAAACAAAGAGAAAAATGTTTGTCAGTGAAAAACCCAATGACTTTTCCATGGATTGCTTAGTAATAACTTGAAACATTTGGAAGTATTCATCAAGATCAACTTTTCTTTAAAGGATGTGTACAAGCAAAAGCTGACTAAATCTAACCATAAATGTCTGTTGCGCTAAATTCTTCATTTGAATAACAAACTCTGTTCCATTTATATTACAGCTTTCCTGGGATTTATTTATCAGTAAGGGGCTAGGGCTCTAAATTTTCAAGTTGATGGCTCAATGCAAGACTATAAAAACTTCTGCACTAAAGTAAAAAACTTGTTATAAACCATCAAAGCCATACCTGGAATTCTGCGTGTTACATAGTTCTCATACTGTCTTCGATTTAATTGCCGCGTTTCCAGTGTGCTCAGTCCAGCGGGCCATCGACGTTCATGTGCGTTCTCCATCAACTCATTAACGATGTGTGAAGGACAACCACTGTCAATCAAGGAGCGTTTAATCACAGCTTGTAAAACAGCGTCCGGTGTGGATATCATCCCACCCCATCTGGTCACACGGGCCGTCTGTAAACTATTCGACCACCTACAACAGTAGAAAAGAGAACATTAGGTTTAGTTTTAAGTTAGGCTGATAAATCAAGACGTAGGTTCAAAGGTGTTCATATGTTGATATTGTTATATCACATTATATTCAAGAATTTTTCTAGCATTTATCGTCTTCAAACATTTAGAGTTAACTATTTGGACAAAAACTCTTTGTTATGAGTACTCATAAGAGTACAGTGATCTCTCGTTAATCCGAACACGTCCGTTCCCAACAAAATGTCCGGAGGACTGAATCATCCGGACTGATGAAGCAGAGCATGTTCTTATACACATTAAGACACAAACGGTCTGTATGCACATGTATAATTATAGCCTTTTAGCAAAATGCAAATTCTCGACGGTCCCAAATTGAAAGAGTTTGCAGACGACATTTCAAAACGTGATGAAATTCAAAAATAATCTTCTGGTATGACAGAAAACATTGTGGGAAAAGGAGAAATTGCTCGTCACGAACAATTTCTCCTTTACCCACAATGTTTTCAAAAGTCGTCTGCAACAATCTTGTCAAATAATTCCGTTCCCTTACAATTATCGGGATCCGGATAAACGAGGCTTCACTGTATTCTTAATAAGGCCTTTCTGTTGAGTACACTTAAAATAGAGTTTGATCAACTGTTTTTGAAAAACTGCATATGAAAGACCATGATATACCTCTTTATCTAGACAAATCACAAGGGAAACCCTACCTACCTTACTATATCGGATTGTTCCATTTCTGTTTGAATTTCCCGCATTCTTGGATTGGAAACTCTCATTGACCTCATATACTCCTGGGGAAATAAAAAAATCGATGCAATCATTTGGATCCAACCCATTTAATCAACATACATCAAACAGTTTTTTTACATGGGTTTTACATTGCATCAAAATTATTTCAGCTATGTTGCATCGTCCGACTTTTTATGATGGAGGAAGACCCCAATCTAAACAGCCCATATGGGCTGGGCAAGCCGGGTATAACCCACTAGGAGAGGGGCCAATTGATTTCAAGTTCTGTACTGTACACAAACGTGAAGCACTTGCCAAAGTCTTGCACTGAGCCTAGCATATAAATTGCATTTTAATAATATCAAACCTTGAGTAATTGAAGTTCCCGTTTTTGTTCATTGATTTGTAGTTTATGTTCAGCAAGCTCGGTCTGCATCTCCGACATTTTCTGGTTTTGCTGTTGAACCAAGTTTCGCAACTCCCGCACACAATTATGGTCCTAAAAATAAAAAAATGAAACAGTTTTTTTTTATATTATCAACTAGAGCAGGATCAATTTTTTAAAAGTACATTGGTTGAATTATATGTACTTACAAAGTATAAAAGAGAAAAACATAGATAATGAACCATTGGCAATCCATAAGTCACTTAGGAGATTGCCTATAACAAAAGTCCAAATGCGGCAACCCCTGAATTAATCCAAAGCGACATTAAATTTCAAATAGTAACACAATGTTTTATCAAGGAATGGTTTAAGTGGTTTTCCAAATTGAAAATTTGTGACATGTCCCATAGTCTCAGTGGTTTCTGGAGACATCTGATGCAAATACAGTGAAGCCTCGTTTATCCGGACCCCATTCATCCGAATGTCTCGCAATCCGAACAAAATTGTAAGGTAACGGAATTATTTGACCAGTTTGTTGCAAACAACTTTTGAAACCATTGTGGGAAAAGGAGAAATTGCTCGTCACAGATTATTTTTGAGACGGTCGACAATATGGCGTTTGCTAATGTGTTATAAGTATACACGTGCATACAGACCGTTTATGTCTTAATGTGTATAAGAACATGCGCTACTTCATTAGTCCGGATGAATCGGTAATCTGGACATTTTGTTGGGAACGGACGTGTTCGGATTAACGAGAAATCACTGTAGTTGAAAGTGAGATATTACGAGTTAGAATGAAAGACTAATATTTACAAGAGCCCTATATCGTCCACCTACCTTCAACTCATCTTTGGGGACAACCAACCCGCAGCCCAGTTCACAATGAACGGGCTTCTTTGGGTTAAACTGACACTCATTGAGGTGGGCCTGCAACATGTCGAGCTTCACAACCTCTGTACAACCATAGCCAGAATTATCACATGTGATTTGGAGGCGAGAGAGGAGATTGCGCAATATCCGTGGAACGGGTTTTAGCTGGTTTGGCGTGATAGGATTTCTGTCCACAGGGCAGGTGGGCTGGCGGGTTAACCACTCTTGTATGCAGTAGGCACAGAACGCATGCTCACAAGCTGGGGCCTGAAAAGATATCAATAGTTTATGTCAATATACTGAGTAATCACATGCTTTTTTGCGTTCCAACCATAAATACTCAATTTAAAATGTTTATTCATGTATGTAAATGTTTGTGGTTAAACAACTTCTTAGTTTTAGTTAGGTTACAACTTTCCTGGATTCACCAGCACTCGGTTTAGGCTCTGAGATGTCTTGCCAAAGCACATTCACATAACCAGAGGTATCAGCCTGGCTCCAACCTCAAACCCCCAAGCTCTATGTCCATCATCATAACCATTAACATTTTGCCAAACGCCAAATTTTCGAAAGTTGAAAGGGTTTGCAGGAGTCATTTCAAAATGCGATTAAATTGAGAAATAATCTTCTGATAGGGCAGAAAACATTGTGGGAAAGGGAGAAATTGAGAGCAATTTTGCCACAGAGTTTTCCAGAGTCGTCTGCAACAAACTGGTCAAATGTCGTTATTGTTTGGTACAGGGTTAAAAGAAGGACCACCTCCAAAACATCAGGGGCCCGTTTTACTAAACAACTTACGGAAAATGTTTGCGGAAGTCATAATTGATAAACATGGATAGTATCTTCAATGAAAGTACAATGTTGCAATGTGGCACTTCATTGGAAGCGTCTCGGAGAGACGATTCCAATGATGTGTCACTTTGCAATATTGCTTTGTCCAATATTGAAATAAGAGGAATTGTTGTTTTAGACTTACGCAAATCTTAAGCGTAAACTGTTTAGTAAAACAGTACCCGGGATCTTATAATTAATTAACTTTGCATTTATTTTCATAACTAAAATCACTTATCAAATGTTCCATAAATGATTTAAAGAACATTTCAGTAAAGGAAAAAAGTAATCAAAATGAATAAGCAATGAATTATCTTGGTATAAACAAACAGTAGAACCCAAATTAACTGTTCCATACAAACATAAGCATAGCTAGAGGTCTTTCTAAACAATTTTGTCTTATTTCCACACAAAAATAAAAACAAGTCATAGCTAAGTAACTCTGTAAGGTTCAACACTTTCTAAAGATATGCATAGCAAAATGCACTGCCTTTTATAAAACAAGAAGATGAGAGTCAAACTTGGCCAAAGCAACTGCCACTACCTCATTAGCCAGGCATCAATGTATTATAAAGACAACAATCTAGTAAAAGCTGTATTATACTCATTAAGAAGTACAGTATGATTCTTGGAGAAACAATTGGTGATTTCTAGAAGGGTAACCTATATAGAGGTAAATCCCACTTAGTAAAGATAGAGTTAATTAACAGAGGAAAATATTGACTTTTGATGAAGTACACTGCAGCCTCATTATAACACGGTCATCGGGAGCCATGATGCTAGATCCGCATTAATAGTGGGGTTGACAAATATAACGCGGGGTCCCTTACGCGCTATATGCCAGACCATAACCACTTAAGAAACAATCAGATTCAAGAAGTAGTCTATTCATATTTCAAGATTGTGTTGAGTTACAGACTTATCATTGAATTTATTGTGAATAAAAGAAAAGCAAATAAAAAACATAATCAAAACTTACATGTTTAACTATATAATCCTTTTTATTTGTTTCATTACGATTCAAGTTAAGGATCATTGATAGAGGCACGTGCAGTTTAAATACACACTACAGAAAAAGGAGGGTGGATTCAGTTAACCCATGTTCTATTTATAGATTTAAACTCCAAGTAAGGAGTGAGTAAATTTTATCGATAGTTCTCCCAGCATGTGTACCTAATGCTTTACCATTTAAACTAGGTGTGTGTATACATATGATGGAAACAAAGAAGTTAAAACTTCATGTGTTAGTGATATTTGTTTAAAAAGTGTGCATACGGTTGGACGCCCTAGGTTTGGGGAAAAGCATGGGTGCACGAGGGGATTTATGCATCTGTGTCCGATAAAAACCTGTAGTTGCTCTAAGTTTTGAGTCAATCAGGCATAAAACACTCCCCTGAATAAGCGTGTACAAACTAATGATATAATGTAATTTATCAACACTATGTACACATAGATTTAAATCTTCCCTCGGGTCACGGATTGTGTACGTATAAAGGCCACGTTTAAAAGACCGTGACAAACAATGGGGATTACCCAGGGAGTTATTGATTTTCACGCCTTCGGAGTGCAATTTGTAGGTAGACTTTCTATTTAGGATGCCGACCGCGTCATTTTGCAGAAAGGGGGAGATTTAGGCTATTGTTTAAGCCCTAATGTGCTTGAAATTTTGGGAGCCATAGGAGACCCGCGTTATAATGAATATCGCGATATAACGGGTCGCGGTATAATGAGTCTGCAGTGTACATGTATATGCGTGTAATTAGGCTTTCACTGCGTCAGATGAGGTGATGTCTGGCCATTGATTTAAACTCATCATCACACTCATGTTTATTACCTGGAATATTTTATTGAAGACAACCATTCTATTGTTTGTTTGTATTGGTTTTACATTGCATCAACATTATTAGAGTTATGTTACGATGTTCAATTCATGATGATGGAGGAAGATAAGATACTTTCCACAAGCACTGGTCAAGCCAGGGATGATGGAGGAAGATAAGATACTTTCCACAAGCACTGGTCAAGCCAGGGATGATGGAGGAAGATAAGATACTTTCCACAAGCGCTGGTCAAGCCAGGGATGATGGAGGAAGATAAGATACTTTCCACAAGCGCTGGTCAAGCCAGGGATGATGGAGGAAGATAAGATACTTTCCACAAGTGCTGGTCAAGCCAGGGATGATGGAGGAAGATAAGATACTTTCCACAAGCGCTGGTCAAGCCAGGGATGATGGAGGAAGATAAGATACTTTCCACAAGCGCTGGTCAAGCCAGGGATGATGGAGGAAGATAAGATACTTTCCACAAGCACTGGTCAAGCCAGGGATGATGGAGGAAGATAAGATACTTTCCACAAGCACTTGTCAAGCCAGGGATGATGGAGGAAGATAAGATACTTTCCACAAGCGCTGGTCAAGCAGGATGATGGAGGGAGATGGAGGATGATGGAGGAAGATAAGATACTTTCCACGGGTCAAGCCAGGGATGATGGAGGAGATACTTTCCACAAGCTGGTCAAGCCAGGGATGATGGAGGAAGATAAGATACTTCCACAAGCCACAAGCCAGGATGATGGAGGAAGATAAGATACTTTCCACAAGCGCTGGTCAAGCCAGGGATGATGGAGGAAGATAAGATACTTTCCACAAGTGCTGGTCAAGCCAGGGATGATGGAGGAAGATAAGATACTTTCCACAAGCGCTGGTCAAGCCAGGGATGATGGAGGAAGATAAGATACTTTCCACAAGCGCTGGTCAAGCCAGGGATGATGGAGGAAGATAAGATACTTTCCACAAGCACTGGTCAAGCCAGCTGATTTTCCACAAGCCAGGGATGATAGAGGAAGATAAGATACTTTCCACAAGCACTGGTCAAGCCAGGGATGATGGAGGAAGATAAGACACTTTCCATAAGCGCTGGTCAAGCCAGGGATGATGGAGGAAGATAAGATACTTTCCACAAGCACTGGTCAAGCCAGGGATGATGGAGGAAGATAAGATACTTTCCACAAGCACTGGTCAAGCCAGGGATGATGGAGGAAGATAAGATACTTTCCACAAGCGCTGGTCAAGCCAGGATGATGGAGAAGATAAGATACTTTCCACAAGCACTGGTCAAGCCAGGGATGATGGAGGAAGATAAGATACTTTCCACAAGCACTGGTCAAGCCAGGGATGATGGAGGAAGATAAGATACTTTCCACAAGCGCTGGTCAAGCCAGGGATGATGGAGGAAGATAAGATACTTCCACAAGCGCTGGTCAAGCCAGGGATGATGGAGGAAGATAAGATACTTTCCACAAGCGCTGGTCAAGCCAGGGATGATGGAGGAAGATAAGATACTTTCCACAAGCACTGGTCAAGCCAGGGATGATGGAGGAAGATAAGATACTGTCCACAAGCACTGGTCAAGCCAGGGATGATGGAGGAAGATAAGATACTTTCCACAAGCGCTGGTCAAGCCAGGGATGATGGAGGAAGATAAGATACTTTCCACAAGCTCTGGTCAAGCCAGGGATGATGGAGGAAGATAAGATACTTTCCACAAGCATTTGTCAAGCCAGGGATGATGGAGGAAGATAAGACACTTTCCATAAGCGCTGGTCAAGCCAGGGATGGAGGAAGATAAGATACTTTCCACAAGCGCTGGTCAAGCCAGGGATGGAGGAAGATAAGATACTTTCCACAAGCACTGGTCAAGCCAGGGATGATGGAGGAAGATAAGATACTTTCCACAAGCACTGGTCAAGCCAGGGATGATGGAGGAAGATAAGATACTTTCCACAAGCGCTGGTCAAGCCAGGGATGATGGAGGAAGATAAGATACTTTCCACAAGCGCTGGTCAAGCCAGGGATGATGGAGGAAGATAGGATACTTTCCACAAGCTGGTCAAGCCAGGGATGATGGAGGAGATAAGATACTTTCCACAAGCGCTGGTCAAGCCAGGGATGATGGAGGAAGATAAGATACTTTCCACAAGCGCTGGTCAAGCCAGGGATGATGGAGGAAGATAAGATACTTTCCACAAGCTGGTCAAGCCAGGGATGATGGAGGAAGATAAGATACTTTCCACAAGCACTGGTCAAGCCAGGGATGATGGAGGAAGATAAGATACTTTCCACAAGCGCTGGTCAAGCCAGGGATGATGGAGGAAGATAAGATACTTTCCACAAGCACTGGTCAAGCCAGGGATGATGGAGGAAGATAAGATACTTTCCACAAGCACTGGTCAGGGATGATGGAGGAAGATAAGATACTTTCCACAAGCCCTGGTCAAGCCAGGGATGATGGAGGAAGATAAGATACTTTCCACAAGCCTGGTCAAGCCAGGGATGATGGAGGAAGATAAGATACTTTCCACAAGCGCTGGTCAAGCCAGGGATGATGGAGGAAGATAAGATACTTTCCACAAGCGCTGGTCAAGCCAGGGATGATGGAGGAAGATAAGATACTGTCCACAAGCGCTGGTCAAGCCAGGGATGATGGAGGAAGATAAGATACTTTCCACAAGCGCTGGTCAAGCCAGGGATGATGGAGGAAGATAAGATACTTTCCACAAGCACTGGTCAAGCCAGGGATGATGGAGGAAGATAAGATACTGTCCACAAGCACTGGTCAAGCCAGGGATGATGGAGGAAGATAAGATACTTTCCACAAGTGCTGGTCAAGCCAGGGATGATGGAGGAAGATAAGATACTTTCCACAAGTGCTGGTCAAGCCAGGCAGTACAATCAGCATTAAGTTAGTCAGTCTGGAGACTACATCTGATGGAAATCTAAATGCTGTTACCAAGTTTGTGATGTGACACCTATTTTAACCCTTTACTCTATTATACATCGTCATTATGTCACAATGGGTAAGGGACTCTATCCAATATCGTGAAGAAATTTCATGTGTTCTTTGTCTTCCTTTTTTTGTTGACTGACGTTTCTTTCAATTTGGACCATTCACTAGGAAAATCTCTGGTACTCTAACATCATCATATTGAGGATTGAATGCACAACTATAGAAAGTGCTTCATAGTTGTGTAGGAATTGGTATAGTCTTGCATTCACCACTCAATATAATGGTTTCTTTTTACATTAGTCCTGATGACGACAAAACTTTCTTATATATTCATGAAACATATTATACTACGCCTAAGGGAAAATGCCTTGTCTGAGGTCTTGAGAAAATTGTATTACAGATATCTTAAACAAAAGTGAATTGCCCAATCATTATCAAAATTAAAGTCAAAGCATGCTGCACATTACATAACCTGAACACAGGAATGATCCACATTAAACAAACATGCAAAAAACATACAAACACATTAAGTTAAGGTTAAGTCCACCACAGACATTTGTATTATCCCCATATAACAAATCCTAGAGGACACAGTCAACTATAGTCTAACTTCGTCTTAGACTGGCTTATAGCAGCTTAAACCCTTAACCAAATCATTAGCCGTTCTATCGTCCAATAACGAGATTCCAGACAGATATATAAGCAAAATAGAATCAGAAGATAGTATTCTGGTAGGCCAGAATCATTGCAATAAAAAGAAATCAGCCTATATTACTCATGTGAGCAAATACTGGAAAGGGTCAAGAAATCTCTATAAATATTAATTTTATTGTAGTCCAAATTCAAAGTGTTGCCATCTTATTGGCAAGGAAGAGCAAAAGTAAGGTATTGCTAAATACTATTTTCAATAATAAGTATTCAGTATTATCAGTGTGACAGTTCACTTGTCCAAGGTTGCTGTTTCACAACCAGTACTGCCCTTTGGAATTGACCTTTCAGGCTTGTATCTTTCCCAGTTACTAAAAAGTTACTTTGGTCTTCATATTTTATCTATATATATGTTTTTTTTCATAACACCAACATTATTTCAGTTCTGGTGCATTACCCGTCTCTTAGTGCTCAACTGCCCTTAAGGGCCGGTCAATCTTCGACATTTTGTAATTTTAGTCTGAAGACTACCACTCATGAAATCCATCACTGGGATTCTGTACGCTTACCACTAGGCACAGAGGCCCCTGGGCTTTTGTATAAATTGATACAGCAAGGGTTGAATGGAATACTGTAGCAAGTCCTTCGCTTGTCAAATAGTTTTGCTATGAACCATCCAGGTTTTAGTTTATGTAATTTCTCCTGTTGAAACAGTGCATTTTCTAATCTTTTACAGGAAAATAAACACATGTTTTTAGGAGTGAGCGATTCTCAGCCCATTTCAACACTTATGATCTAATCAAACACTACCACAGTCATTAGCCAGACCTCCCACATGATTGTGAAATTGGCAAGATTTCTTTTAACCCTTTCCGATTTTGACAAACTTTCTTGACTTAACAATCTTGACACATTTTTCATAAATAATGAAAAAGTTGCACAAAACTTGCCTAAATAAATGCACATGTGCCTTTTACAACTATAAATATCTTTCAAATGCTAAAACAAATAACTAAATGAAAACATATGATAATTTATTCCTTCAATATCAACAAAAATCAAGTAAGTTCTACTAAACATTGACTTTCCTTACATAACATTTCACTTCAATCATGATCATCCCTAAGGTTTCACAGAGAACATAACCGACCAAGTACAATTCTTACAGGATCCATGTTACTGACTTCACAGAGAACATAACCGACCAAATAAAATTATTACAGGATCCATGTTACTGACTTAACTGACAAAAAACATTCATGTAATTTGATCAATACAAATCTTACACAGATTCCCTAAACATTCCATCAATTTAGACCTTTAAGGTTCCACAAGGATCTTAACTGAATATAAAGTAAATTAATCTCCTCAAATTAATCCATATCTTTGGCTTTACAGAAACATTACTGACTTCACTGACAAGACACTCATGTACATGTACCGTGATCAATAAGTATCTCATTGGTTCCTTGAAACATTGCTAATTACTGGTATCTATCAGTCTAGAAAACATTACAGTATTGACACAAACTGTCATTTAAAAATATGTTACAAGGCTTGCAATGTTTCTTCCTAAATGAGTAGTCACCTGTTTCTATCAAGATTTACTAATAAAACACAAATGATAGACAGATCTTCAATATTTATTAAGAACTGTATTGACTTCATAATTATACGTTTCTAAATTGATAGCTGTTCTTATTGATGCCTTTTATTGCATATCACTTTTTCAATTCCAACCGAGCAACACTTTTATAGCAGTCTCTTTATGTAAAGAAGACAAAAGTACCTACATGACGATTAAATGCTTCAGCTAATAGTACATCCCTTTCTAGAAATAAGAATCTTATGTTGTAAATAAACAAACAAAAGAAAAGAAAGCTCACTAAACAATATCTCTTTTTAACAATGACTGCTACAATTCCAGATGAAAATCTCCAAATACAATTGATGAATGACAACCCTTTCACTAAAAGTACATTTAACAGAAAAAAAACAGCATAAAGAGCACAATATTCTAGACAGTTGTCTATTGGGTGAAGGAAAACTAATAATTGATTTGTCACACATGTATGTTCTACAAAAACAGTAACAGTTACTGTAAACTGTAGAAAATACTGATTCCCATGGCTATGTATAGACAAATGACATTTAACTTGAGGGTCCAGTGCAATAACATAGTAAGCGCTTCAAGCAGGTGAAGAACTTATTATAGTTTTGCATTATACCCTCAAACTGTGGTGTAGGAAAATGGCTTGCTAGTTTGCTCAATGCCCCAGTTCTGAACTCAAAACAAATCATAATTCTTTGATCGGTCAATAGACTCAACTCATTTAAATATTTCAAAATCTCTGTGAATGTGATTTATTACTGTTTTGGAAAAAACTATGCTATGACTTTGTAACTGTTTACTCATTCATATCACTGGAAATAAAAGAAAAACCCCTAAATGAAAACTGAACCCTGGGTGCCAAATCTCAAACCCTTGATGCTGACCACTAAACTAAGACCACAGCACACTTTTGACCAGTCATAATGGGTAAAGATACATTGCTCTAGTGCATCGCATTCTATAGTCAAGTTAAAAGATATTCTATCCTTTGCAAGGTTAAGTTGACCTATTGAATCTGTTTCATTTATGAACTGCTTTTGAACTATATCCTTGTTCCAAGTAATTAATAGCTGTTCTACATGAGCAAAAGGGTTCTTCAAAGAACTTCAAAGTAATTGTTGTGTCTGTAACAAAGGTTTGTATTATATGTTTCCCCATAAATGGAAAATGGCTCCTCAGAAAACCCACTATTTTAGGTGCTTGGTATCAAATCTTTATGATTCTCTATATTGAGTGAACAGTAATTAAGAAAGCATTATAAATAACAATCAATGGTTCAGATAAGGTAAGTTTCAGATTCTTTGACATTCATTTTAGTTTTTAGTCAAGATTAAAATACAACTTTTTTTAGCCATTACATACTTATTACGAATCTCCTGGATTAGGGAGGTAAGGAATTAAGGCAGATTAAGGGAATAATTCATTCTCTCCTTTGTTAAAAATCTATAACAATTTGCTTTCAAAAAGATGGCTTAAGAAATTGTTAAGCTTATGTCATACCATTATTATACTTGCTTTAAGAATTGACATATCTTATTGGTAATTTTGTTATGCAATGTGTTTTGAACTCAAAAATGCTTAATGCTTTCCCAGAGAGATAGACTTCTATCATCACACTTGCGCATGATTACAGACACTTCTGTAAAATGAGGAAGTATTGCTCATATTAAACATGCAATTCCACCTTTGGTTACATTGATAAATGGGGTAAATATATCTCCTGCAAGACAGAAACATTCCCTCATATGGGAATTTGAAATCCGATTAAGACAAATAAAAAGAGCAAGAAAAGAAATGTTATATTGGGTAGAAACAACCGTGAAGAAAGGGTAAATTGCTCATGTGGAAAATTTATATACATTTCGCCAAATGATTTCTAAAAATTTTTGCAACAGATACATCCAAGTGACGTATTTCAAAAAGGAAGCTTTAAGGGAAGCGTGAGTACCAAGTGACCAACATTCAAAGGGATATGAGTAGCACTGATATCCACAAATCAAGGGTTCAATGCAATACTATAGTAAGTGCTTCATGTTTATGAAGCACTTACTATAGTCTTGCATTGAACCCTCGAAATATAATCACTTCCAATGGTCGAGATATGAGGTGAATTCTCATTCCTTTTTTGGTAATTTTACCTAAATTTTATATTGTTGGTAATTGTCTCTGAGAGATCCATTGTTAGAGAGTTAACTGTTTAATTCTTTAGAAAGCATAATGCAAAAGACTTTTGTGTTATTATATTAATAAGCCCATGTTACTACAAGCAATGCTAGACCTAGATTTAAAATTAGTGTTGGGATGCACAGCATCAACAATTAGGTGAGGTTTATATCATTATGTGCCATGTAACTAGTTTGTTTTATGTAAGTGTTTTACCTGGTGTAAGCATTGCAATGCCCAGCTCACGAATTCTATTACGTCATGCAACTGTCGGTCTCAAATGAGATGCGCACTGAGCATAACCCGAGATATTCAGTGCGAGTTTATCTATCGAGCTGTGTAGATGCGGTCTACGCTAGAGCCGAGATTTTAAACAGGTAGTTTGAGAAAATAATCTCGACGCCTTTTTCGCAAGGATAACGCGGTTATCCAAGTCTTTTATGACTTTAATTTGATTGAGTCAACAAAGAATTATTGAATTCTTTACAGACATTTTAAAGTATTGTTACAATATTCTTTTGTGCGATAGAAAGAAATAATACTTCTGTTAGAGACTTGTTGGAAAGCATGACTGTGCTGTTTATCAAATACAAGATGGCGGAGGTCGAGGTGCAGGCGTCCAAGAATAGATTGGATTCAACCAATAACAAAGCACCTGGGCCTTCCAAAGAGGCAAATCTGATACCCACCCCTGCTGTTTTGACCGAGGGTCGTAATCTGTCGAAATCTACGACGAAGAAGTCGGCACCTGTTAAAGCGCCGTCCCTTTCGGCAACGGGGGTTACCGGTAATGTGAATCATGAAGTTCTGCTTGTACTTCAGGAGCTTAACTCCAATATCAACAAACAGGGAGCTAAATTAGAATCCCTTGCCAAGCGTGTTGATGATTTATATTCAGACGAATATCAGTATGAGGATGACTGTGAACAAGGTGAAAAAGAAAATTCACTTCCACTTCTCGAGGAGGAGTATGCCGATTCCCACGTGGAGCCCTCACAGCCTTTGTTAAAGAGACATTGTCCTGATAATGACATTTTTAAGAACCTTTGTGAAAAATATCAGTCTGTAGAGAAATGTGACAGTGAAGTGAATGAGAACCTTTCATCATTCGTAAATACATCCTTCAGAGTTGGTGTAGCAGACGATTCTCTTCCTGAAATGTTGAAAGACATTCATCGTCCTGCCAATTGTGAGGCACTGATCAAAACCAAGGTTAATCCTTGTATTTGGCGCCTTCTCAAGCCACAAACTCAATCTGATGATGTCAAGTTCCAATCATTGCAGAACATTATTGTGAAGGCTTCAACCAATTTTGTTAAAGTTCTTGACAAAGAAGGTTCTTACCTTGATTTACAGTCCCGTGAATGGGCCACAACTTCATTAGCTTTGTTAGGACAAGCTAATAAGGCCATTAACAATAAACGTAAGGAGTGCCACCGTTCAGACCTTGATCCACGTTTTTACCCTTTAACGTCATCATCCCAGCCTTATACTGACAGTTTGTATGGGGATGATATTAACAAGAATGTCCGTGACATACAGGACATGAGCAGGCTCGGTAATGATGTAGGAAGGAGCCAGCCTCAGCAGAATAGAGGAGGTCAATACCGACGTTGCATGGCTCGTGGGAGAGGTCGTGGACAATCCGACCAAACCAGTACGGCCTCAAAAAACTGGAGAGGGGGACACAAGAAGCAATTTTAGAGGTTAGTGAAACATTTACTGCTGGTAGATTGAAAACATTTGTGGAAAATTGGAGAAAAATAACATCAGACACTGATATTTTAGATATTGTTCAACATATGCATACTGATTTCATTAGCAACTCAAATCCTGTGAATCACTTCTGTACACAGAGTAGATTCAATGAAGAAGAAAGAATTGCAGTTGAACGTGAAATCCAAAATATGCTTGATATGAAAATAATTAAAGAAGTAGAACATCACTGTAATGAATTCATTTCTCCAATTTTTCAGGTTAAGAAAAAGAATGGTGAATACAGAATAATTTTGAATCGAAAAGAACTAAATAAGAGCATAGTATATCATCATTTCAAGATGGATACATTTGAATCGGCTCTAAAATTAGTCAAACCAAATGTATATTTCACCTCAGTAGATTTGAGGCACGCCTATTATTCAGTGCCTGTTGCTGAAGAACATCAAGTTAAATTGAGGTTCCAGCATGCAGGGAAGATCTATCAGTATGTTTGCCTTCCGAATGGAATTTCTTGTGCACCCCATTTATTTACTAAGCTTATGAAACCAGTTTATGCATCACTGCGTATGATGGGACACGTTAATTCTGGCTACATAGATGATTTGATGCTCTTGGGCGATACATTCAGAGAATGTGAAGGAAATGCTTCTGATACAGTGGCATTAATGACAGATGTAGGTTTCATTGTTCATCCTACCAAATCTGTATTGGTTCCATAAAAAAAAATTACATTTCTTGGAAATGACATAGATTCAGAGAGAATGATTGTCACATTGCCTGAAAATAAGGTCTTAAACATTGTTGCCGAGTGCACAGCATTGTATGCCCAAGATTATGCGAAAATTCAGAATGTAGCGAATTATTGGTCTCATGGTTTCAGCATTTTCATCGGTAGAATATGGACGTCTTTTTTGCAGATGTCTAGAAAAAGGAAAGATAGAAGCCCTGAAAGTTAGTAAGGGTGATTTTGAAGCATATATGTCTATCTCTAGTCCTATGAAAGATGAATTGAAATGGTGGGTGGATAATTTACCAATGCAAAAAAGGCATATAGAACATTGTAAGCCAGACATCATCATTACTACCGATGCAAGCCTTAATGGCTGGGGAGCGGTATGTAATGATGTAAAGATTGGAGGTCGTTGGAATGACCAGGAATCCACTCTTCATATCAATTCTCTGGAAATTCTTGCAATTTCTCATGCAGTCAAATCCTTTTGTTCAAGCCTGAGTAACATCCATATCCAAGTAGCAACAGACAATACATGTGCCATGTCATATATAAATTATATGGGTGGTTTGAAGGTTAATGTAGCAATACTATATCAAAGGATGTTTGGATGTTTTGTCTTGAAAAGAATATATGGCTATCTGCAAAATATGTTCCAGGCTCAGAAAACACTGCTGATTTCGATTCCAGACATTTCAATGAAAGTGTTGAATGGTCAATTTCAAGTTCAATTTTTGACACGGTTGTAAAGAATCTTGGTAGGCCAGAGATTGATATGTTTGCTTCAAGGCTGAATAGGAAGTGTAAAAGGTTTGTTTCATGGAAACCAGACCCTGAAGCAGAATCCATTAACGCTTTTTCACAGGATTGGTCTGTTTATAGCTTGATATATGCTTTTCCTCCTTTCAGCCTGATTGGCCGAACAGTACAGAAACTGAGGGAAGAGAAAGCAGAAATGGTTTTGGTGACGCCATTTTGGGCAACACAGACCTGGTTTCCAGTGATACTAGAGATGTTGATAGACACACCCTTGAAGATCAAAGTGAAACGAGGTACTCTTTTCATATATCAGACACAGAAAGTTCATCCACTAACGAACAATCTTCATCTAATGGCATGTCGTTTGTCAGGAGTTCCTTCGAAAGCAGAGGAATTTCGGAAAAATCTACAGACATCCTCATGGCATCATGGAGAAAGTCCACCAAGAAGCAATATTCAACATATATCAACAGATGGGTGGTTTTCTGTTACAAAAGGAAAATTGATTCATTTCAAGTGTCTGTGAACAATGCCATTGAATTCCTTACAGAACTTTTTGAATGTGGATACAAATACGATACGTTAAATACAGCATGCAGTGCCCTTTCATCTCGGTGTGTAACAACAGATGGTTTTCCAGTGGGGTCTTATCCTCTTGTGATACGATATATGACTGGTGTTTTTAATTTGTGTCCACCTAAAAGTTAATATAATGAGACGTGGGATGATTCCAAGGCACTGTGTTATCTACAGTCACTGTCACCAACTGAGAGTTTATCATTAAAACTGCTAGGTTATAAATTAGCCTTGTTAATTGCTCTGACTCAGGCAAGTCGGGTACACTCTTTAAGTTTGATAACTTTAAAGGATCTCAAGAAAGATGCAGATGTGTATATTCTTCATTATCGTGAACTACTTAAGCAGTCCAAGAAGGGCAGAAGTAATCCTGTTTTGGTATTGAAGAAGTATTCTCCAGATAGGAGAATTTTGTGTTTATAACACTTTATGTTTGTACATAGAAAAAACTCTGAGTGTACAGAAAGATGAGAAAGCACTTTTTATCAGTTACATTAAACCTTATAATCCTGTTACATCCAGTACCATTAGTAGATGGCTGAAACAAGTTATGTGCAGTTCTGGATAGACATGAACAAATTAAGTTCCCATAGTGTTAGGGGTGCCTCATCGTCAAAAGCTAAAGCAGCAGGCGTTCCTATACAGGAGATTATGAAGGTTGCAGGTTGGAGTAGTGAAGAAACCTTTGCCAATTACTACAATAAGCCTGTGGAGACTGATTTATACAATTCATCTGTACTTGATATTGACAGTACAGATGCTCACTAGATAGTGACAAGGTATGTGTATTTACAGTTCTTGTTGTACAGCTCTTGAAAATTTCTCTTTGGGAGCTTTGAAGTCTCATTTGAGACCGACAGTTGTATGACGTAATAGAATCCCCCAAATAAACGAGACTTACCTGTAAGTTGATGTTTGGTTGGGATTCTATGTAGTCATACTACAACTGGAGGGATCAAATGCCCACCCTTGCATATGTTTCCCTCCCAGAGTATGTGTGACATACTCCACATTTGAATTATCCCAAATAGAAATTCACTTATTTATCGCTTTGAATACTGAATATCTCGGGTTACGCTCAGCGCACATCTCATTTGATCCCCCCAGTTGTAGTATGACTACATAGAATCCCAACCAAACATCAACTTACAGGTAAGTCTCGTTTATTTGGGGGATTATGAAGGAAGACACAAAACTTAAACTGCACCTGATCTAAACATGAATGGTAGCCTGGATAGGGTTTTCCTTTGACCCTTTGATTTATGCTAATTTGGGGGAATTTTGTCCCCTTATATATGGACTTGTGAATGAAAAAATAATGATCTTTAGGGGTCATATCAAGGAATTGGGGGCCATTTACCATATAAGGTGTGGGTCAATCAAAACCTTGGCTGGTAAACGAGAGACTACCTACAGTAAATGACAGTCTACATTTTCATTGTGATTTGAACCAAAGTGAAGTGGGGCAATTTGATTTTGAGGTCTGTATTCTTACCAATAGGTCACAGAGGCCCCAACCGTGTTAACTCTTTCCCAAACAATAACGACATTTGACCATTTTGTTGCAAACGACTTTAGAAAACATTGTGGGAAAAGGAGAAATTGCTCGTAACAAGCAATTTTTCCTTTTCCCACAATGTTTTCTGCCATATCAAAACATTATTTTCCAATTTCATCACATTTTGCAATGTCGTCTGCAAACTCTTTCAATTTGGGACAGTAAAAAATTTGGCGTTTGGTAAAGGGTTAATAGACCATATAAAATGATCACAATATATAAATACAGAAATATGGTGATATGTGCAACAGTGATACACTGAACGATTGGTATGCACTGATATTGGAGAAAATGCCATAAACATAAAAAAAAAGAAGAAAAAAGACAATGTAAGGAGGTCAATGTTATGATGGGAAATGTATCACAAAATTGTTACATGAATGGATTATAAACGGAAAAATCCTTGCTCAATTTATTGCAGAAAGTTCATGTGCTGGTATGATTGTGAACATGTATTGATTTAGATAGCTATTTTATCACTTAGAAGACTGGAATTTCCATGCTTTTGTGGCCTTGGTATCTTAATTTCAGATAAAGGTGAATTAATCAAAAAGCGTTTGAAGACCCCTGAATAAAAAAGATGCATATTCACAGTACAGTTATTTCTAAATACTGAAAAAGTATTGATTTCACAGAATCAAAGCATTGATAATTCACCATTGAAACATATTCCCCATACTTCGAAATGGCCAAGAAATCTTACTTAAAAGATGGTGAGTCAGAGATTTTACAGAATGGCTCAAATTCATGTATGAAGATTCAATCCATGTCTGTCAGTTCTTAATTTGGGATATCAACTAAGACACAAAGTCTTAAGGTAAGACTTATGCTTACAATAAGGCGATTAGGTAAGATCTTCCTATCCATCAAAATGTCAAGGAAAATAGAATGATTAAGACAAGGAATCATAATCTGATATATGCATTAAGTTCACCATTTGGAGCATATCTAAAATATAGAAGCTTGGAGCATGTTTTATCAATCAGTGTTCTGCCGAGAGCGCGGCTATGCAGGATTGACCCCTAAAAGTCTGTGGATCCTGCGCTCTGAATTCAATTGTGCTCAATTGTGGCCACATAAATACCACCCCAGTGTAACTTGCATGGCGGTACATGACACCGCATCGTCATACAGTGGGAGGTACTGTATTTTTCATTGGTTGCATATGATGCTGTTAAGTTAGATAACCAATTGTCCCTCTTGTATTATCATGCGTAATATCCATTCCGTCAAGGATGGAAACGTTTTAAAATCTGTGTCAAATTCGGCGACAAAACAAACGATCTTAAGTTTCTTTAGTGCACATTTTTAATCAAACCCCAGCGCGACCACAGGCTAGCACTAGTACCGATCATGAGCTAGCACCAGTAAGTACAGATACGGAACCGAGGCCCAAAAAGCTTTTTCAACGCACATTGATGATGTATGAACAATATAAATAACAACAATATGTCATTATGGCAATGTTTTACAGCCACCATACAGACACTAAACACCAGTTGTTGTGAAGGTAAATAAAGTCTGGATAAGTTTGATAGGGATAGTCATATTTCATATGATTTTGTTAGTGGGCCCCCTTTTTTGCCAAATGACCTCTCTTTTTGAAGTCAAAAGGGTCAGTGTCCCCGCATAATGAAAAGCTCGGCAGAACATTGTCAATGATGTTCTCTATGATTTCAATAAAAGAGACTTAAAGCATACTTAAAAAGATTCCTTGCATTTCACAATTCTCAACTTGTAACTTGTACAATCCAAATTGGTCCAAGACAGACATTTTCTAGACCCCTGCCCCCAAGGATACCTGAAACATTTCCTTTAGCTTACTCACAGCGACATATCAGACATAGATCACTATCATACTAGAACAGGCTCAGAATTTGCCAATTCAAAGATTATTGAAGAATTGGTCTGCATATCTTATACTGAAATGGCTCTCCACACTTAAAAAATATTAGTGAAATTCCAAATTTATCTGTTATTGTTACCAGAGTGTCCAATAATGCCCTAGGTGTGTTGAAATTGGGGGTCTTATTATGTCAACAAATCAGCATGCTTGAGATGTTCTTGTTACACAATAACTGATAATGTTAAACACATTGGGTCCAATGTGTAATGCTGAATTCAAGAAATATTTATCATTAGAGTATGATAATAAAATGCAACTTTACAATATACATGATATATTGACAGTTTGTTCCTTCGCCATTGCAATGTGCTATGTTGATATTAAACAACTATTGTTCAACATGTGAATCAAGAGAAACAGACATAAATATTACTTTCAAATCAAATGGGAGATTTGGAGGGTTAAAACAAGCAGGATTAAACTCATCTTTTCCGTAATTTAAATCAGTCATTTGTCACATTTCTAAAATGATAATCGATAGCAATATAAAAATGACAAATAATGAGTAATCTCAAATAAAGGGTTAATTTTGACACCCCACTCAAAGGTGACAAAATCTTTTTTCCTCACTGTCCAGCTTTTCCAAAAGCCTCAAAGCAATGTTTATTAAAACTCACTTTATGACCACAGACATGAGATTAAATGATTTTGCATTCAAAAACAAGTAAATCAAAGCAATATTTTGCCATCCATGCCACTTTCAGACTGATTGAGACTTAGAGATTTCCTAATCCCTACTTGAAAGGGTTATTTTACAGACAACTTCATAAAATGACACATAGAAAATTGCTGGTATACCTGAAGGGGTTCCTCTAACACACAGCTACATATGGGACATAGAAGTTCCTCATCTACATCTCCCTCGAACCGGTTCACCTCATAACCCATAGTGCATCTGAAATTGAAAAGTTAGATACAAATTTATCATTTATTCTCACCTTTTAAGTGTAAAATGGCTTTCTAACCAAGTCAAAAATTATCAAGCCATAAACAGTTCAGATACCCCCCCAGACTTTTTTTATAACAAATATTTGAAAACAAGCAGCTGTGTAAAAGGAGCTGGGATGGGAAGACTTGTAATCATGGTGCAGCAAACAGAGCAAGGTAACAATGATATACCAGATCGTAAATGATCCCATAGACATAACATATTGGTACAGACAGGGACATCAATCAGAGACAACGAAAATAAATTCCTAATGCCATTCTAATAAATATACGCAGACAAGTTTTCCATCTACCCCAGCACATGCCTCTGGATTAGTCTAATACCTCGACGATCTCATCACCAACCCTAGGCGTTCATTGTACATGTATAGTCAAAGATTTGAACCAACTCCCTGCCACAAATCTAGAGGCACCTGACTTGGAATCCTTCAAGCAGGGGCTGTCATTTAACATTTTCTTCCTAGCAGTCATTTTGCACCCTGCTATAAAATAAGTAACCACTAGTGATTCCCATTGCTGGGTCGGCTATAGTCCAGATAACTGGTCTCGAAGGCTATTGCTATTTTGACTGACGCCTTCGAGTCCAGAGTCAATCGTGATTTTTACGTTAGATTTTTGCGCACAGATTTTCTGCGCATGTTTAACCACCTATCATTCCATAAATATGCAATGGATTTTGAAATCAAACATACCGATTTGGAGATCAACCTTTTATCTGTCGATGTGTGAAGTCTCAAAAGTGTCACTTTTGTATAAATATCCAAAACTTTGATTTAAATCACACACATAAAACCTGCTTTCAAACGTTGAGGTAAAAGTCCGAAACATCCGGATGCTAAGTCTCGCTCTGGGTTATGTTACACGGTCCGATATACATGTCAACACTCGATTTACACTCGATCACTGTTAGTAACGTTGTACGCGTTTGGCGGGAGTACATTATTTGTGAGCACTTGATACTGTACTTCGACTAAAATAATTCCCACAGTATTTTCATCATCTGATTATATATGTTTTTGTTACTTCTTTTGAAACAATGGATTCATTTATGGAATTCGACGGTGTCTGGATCTGGATTGTTACACTGCAGGACCTTTCGGTATACATGCAGCGGGAGAGGTGTTAACTATCTTGTTTTAAAAATGAGAAGTCCAGACAAAGTTGAGGCCGTCATTTTTCCTAATTGAAACCAAATACATGGAAAGTTAAATTGCGCTTCTTGCAGACTTAGTTCAACGCATTGGCTGAAACTTGCGAAATGATATACGGGAAGTTGCCCCCCCCCCCCGAACATTTGCCCCCATTTTTGTATAACTCTTTACCGAACGTTAAATGTTCAACCGTCCCAAATTGAAAGGGTTTGCAGACGACATTTCAAAATGTGATGTTATTGGAAATGACCTTTCTATTAGGTAGAAAACATTGTGGGAAAAGGATAAATTGCTCGTTAAGAACAATTTATCCATGTTCCACAATGTTTTCTAGAGTCGTCTGCAACAAACCGGTAAATTTGGTTATTGTTTAGTAATGGGTTTAGGCGCACATTTGTCCCCTCACTGTAATGTAGATCGAGGGCGAACATTTTCCCCCTCATATTAATCTTTTGTAAGTTACCTTGATATATTATGATAGTATTCCGTTATATTTCAATAAAAACTTAAATGGAGATAACATATTTTATCAGACCAGAGACATAGATTACAATCATAACATCTATGTCTCTGATCAGACTAACCTGTCAATTTTGCTCTATTACGCCGATGGCACTTGGTCAATCATGCCGTGAAACTTGTTTAGACGTTAATTTTCTTATTTTCGGCAAAATTTGTTCTCTCTTACTTAATAATCAAATGTGATGGTCTTTGATTGTCATACTGACACAAATTGAAATACCTTTGGTCTTCTTTGTTTTGGATGGTTTGCCTCGAGTGACAAATTGGGTAAGTGTGACCTCCTTTGAAAGGTGTTTGTTGATTCAAGTATACAAAGACAGTATTAAGGCCACAAGGGGAAGGATCGTGGAAATGTTTCACAGTTCTAGGACTAAGAAACAAACAAAAAATGGATAATAAAGGAATTCTGTTCGCCTGCCTCCTCCATTCGTGTTCTGTAGGTAATTGGGGTCAACGTACCCGATATTGAAGTGATCGTTCATTGAGGGCTTCCAAAAGTGTACTTTCGTACTGGCAAGAAGTTAGGCGTAGTGGACGTGTAGGACAGAATTCTGTTTCCATATGGAAGATCCCTTATGAAATCAATCACAGACGACTATATGAGAGATCTTGTGGAGAGAAAGATTTAAGTCAATTGCTAACGCATCGAATGGACAAGTGTGAAATACAGAGTTCAAATTATTGTTTTGCAAAAGAGTGTCCCGTTTGTGAATGCACTGCGTGAACTCGTTGTAGTATTAGTAGGAAGTTATGTGAATTCACAGGGAAACGGTCTGTAAAGGAGCAGTTTTTCCAAAAGAATACTTCCATTGAACACCTGTTAGAAGTCCAAATTTCAGCGATCAACAGGCGGAACAAATTGTTGTAACAACAGATTAAAGTTCTTAATTAAAAAGGAGTTGAAATAAATGTAACTAATTGAAAATTCGCTTCTTATGAGCAACATTTCATTTCGGTACAGAAGCCTGATTCAAGTACATGTATAAAGGTCCTACATTTGGTAAATAGGTTGACGTTATAGGTTCGTAATTTGAATAAATTGTAGAATTGATATCATTTGAAACACAGCGCACCACTTGCTCCTAATATACCAATATTGCATGCGTATAACGTCGTCTGCAAAAAAAACCCAGATCCTCCTTGTTCATGGTGTCTGATGAGGAATTGATGATAATGGATAGGCTTGAACAGAGTTAATCGTTTTGACTTTGTGAATTTATCCTTTATAATTTGATTGAACTTTATTGAACACTTTATGTCCGAACTTGAAACATTGTGAGAAAAGCACTTTGTTTCATTTTGGTTTAATAACTTGACTTTGTAACTTTAAGGGATTAAAATCTTTATTATTTCCTTTTAAGATTTTGTTATTTTTCTTGTTAGGCTCTAGCTACCTTAATTGTCATTTAATTTAAAAGCTAGTGGTGTGATCCTGACTAACTAATTGTTTAACCCGAGTTAGACAATTTTTATCCAGAGCCCGAACCCGATAAAACTCGTTACCCGAGGCGAGGTTTACGACACATGTATATAACGTCGTCTGCAAAACAAACCCACAGATTCCTCTTGTTGTCTGGTAAAGGATTGATGATAATAAGCTTGAACTATTTATCCCCACCCCTTCTTCAAGCACTATAAACACTGTGCAACGACATATTGTTATGAAGGTGTTAAGTAAAATATTCATTATGTCAAAATGTGTTGTTTTATTCCTTTGACATTAATTCTACTGTGTAAATACGTGATAGATAGGCTCTGGTTACGCGGTTTTCACATGCAGGTCGCTGATAGCATGTACCCGATGAACACCCAACGTAATACTTCATGAGTAACTTTTTAAACACTAGTTGCAGTAAGTATATATGTTTGGTGTTCATAGGACTGAACATCACCGATCCAACACAGGTGAAGGAAATAGTTTGTTATAGTTTCAAGGAAATCAACTACAAGTTTTATCGGTCCGACGTCAGGCGTTTTACGCTAGGCGTAAATATCGCTCCAATCACAATTTTATAAATCGAACTTTTAACCCTTTCCCAAACAATAACGACATTTGACCAGTTTGTTGCAGATACTGTGCAAAACATTGTGGGAAAGGAGCAATTGATTGTGACGAGCAGTTTGTCCTTTTCCCACAATGTTTTCTGCCCTATCAGAAGATTATTTTCCAATTTCATCATATTTTGAAAATTAATGTCGTCTGCAAACTCTTTCAATTTGGAACAGTCGAAAATTTGTTGTTTGGGAAAGGGTTAAATGATCCTTATTCCTGTTAGATTCGATTCAAAACAAAACATGAAACGATTTCCGTTCATTTTGAAGAAAAAAAAGTATACATATTTTTTTATTTTTGGTAACACTACAATCACGTAATAGGCCTACTTAAACAAAATAAGCGAATTAATAGATAACAAAAACAAGGATGTTATTTTAGAAGAACCATAACGGACTATGCTTCAAATGCTGGTTTGCAAAATACATCTTATCCAAGCATATCTTCTCCGAATCTGTATGTGAAGAGAGCTCAACTTAGTACAACTCGACTTTAGGGTGAAAGACGCGTACTTCATCCCAAACTGTAAACATAATGCGATGACCTTTGACCCGCAAGATATCCGTGGGAATCTCGCGGCCGGTGGTAAACAACATGGACGGCGATTGTTTATTTTTGAGCATCGTCGATGTTTCTTGATAGATAACTCGCATATAAGAGGTGTCCTGGATACTTGTGTGGGCTGAGACGATTCATAAATGATTTATGTATGTATTTTAAGTTTCCGTTTATTTTTTGGTCCCTTTGAAAACGAAAAATCGCAAGTTAAAAGCACTGAGTCGGTCGTTCGAAATTTTGTAACATAAAAATCACGTTGGACTTGAGACGTAGCGAAGCACGATAAATGTCCAAATGACGAAAAAAGCTTCGTTCACGGATCATTATTGAGACTAGGTCGGCTACAGCCAATGTAACCAAAAGTCTGGATTAAAGAGGTCAAAACTAGCTGGCATTTCTTCGTTTTTTCTTCTTTATTTTTACTTCCAGATCTTTTCTAACTTTCTATCGTTCATAGCCCTACTAATCCTTGACCTAGCACCACTTGTCGTGTAATGTGATTGTAGGGACATATGATAATGCTGAAGAACGGCATCAGAGACAGAGCCCTTCTGGATAAACCCTGTATATGATCGTTTAAACCTGTTGATATGATACTACCTAAATGAATGTACAACTTCACACTTTTACCCAACAATAGTTGGGTGGGGTGGTGGGATTCTGCACGGTAAGAAAAAATCATATTCCTTGACACCAAGGACTATATAGAAGGAGAATTAGGCATACCACCAAAGAATCGAATGACAATAATCCACCAATGATGAACATAGTCATATGACATTCAATATACAGGCAACATCAGATTGTGGATGAAAAGAAAACCGTTTTGACAGTCACACATGTAACGTTGTCAGAGAGCGCGGAAGTCGGATGAGCACTTAGTTGAAACAGCGTCAAACAAGCATGACACTTTATTTCGAGTTATGATCGCCGGCTGTTATATCGGAAATGTGTTAGACAATGAATATATACCTTCTCTATGGCCCCTGGATAATCAGCAAGTCGATTAACTCGATTTATTTCTTGTTTTGATAGTCGACAAGAAATTTTTGATCGACTTCCTATATGGGACAAGGGAGGTAACCGCAAACCGAGCACTTTGTTTCGGTGGAATAACCTTTTAAAAACATAGCGTTGTCGTACCACATAAAAATGGTGTACGGTGAGCTAAGCATGTTTCCAACTCTGCTCGTTGGTTCACTCGGCGATGGGTTAATACTGCCGAGTCAACTCGGCCTGCTATAGGTCTAGTATGAAATTACAATTTTAAATTGCACAGAGTTTTAATTTCAATAGCTTACAGTGATAGAAATAGAGAGTACGGAAATGGTCGAAAATTACATGCGCCCGCAAACACGTGCAGACAAAAACAATGCACGACGACGAATAACTATCACCGACCAATGTTCTTATTTCTTTTTCAAATTTCAATCATATGGAAATATAGGGCATTAACGTTTAGACTTTTAGCTTTTGTTGTTGTTTTACAACAATTGTAACAATTGTGAAGGAAGCCTGGAGCTCGTTCAAAGTCACGCTCGATGACTGCTTCCTGGATAATAAACCAGTATATGCGCCGAGTTGTTGGTTAGTTCCGGACGGTTTACCTCTGTACCACTGTTCTTATAAACTTTCAATTCGATGCCTACATATTTGAAAGAGATCCATATAACATTATAATAAGTATGTACATATTACAAAGGTGCTCAGAAGCTTTTCAGCAGTTACATGTGTATATGGAAATCGTCCCGTAGATTAATGCCGCCTTTACTTGAATTTAGACAGAAACGCCTGGCAGCAGTCAACCAGGACTGCTCTATATTCGTCTGAGATGCTTGTAGAAAGGGCTGCCATTCAAATATTGGCCTTCACATTCATCGCAGGCTTTGCAGAACCTCGACACGGCGCAACTCATCGTCTTCCTAGATGGACGGAAGTTAAAATTCCGACTCATTTATTTTCGATTAAAAATGACGATTCTGCGAGATGTCAAAATTGTATTTTCTGAGGTAATACGTATTTCCCCTGTCATCCTTGATCATGCACATCGACCACGGGTCGGACCACTACATGCTTTTTTTTATCCATTTTATTGTACAGTAATATCCCGGGGAAATCATTAGAAACACTTTAATACTTCTGCCCTATAATATAGCATTGACGAACAGTTTGTCGATGTTCACTGTGTTGTCTGTTGCTGTTTAAAATGAACTTTTTTTAGGTAGAATACCCACAATTCGCCATTTTGAAACTCATTTCTTCGTCGGATTACCTCGGTCGGTCTTCGAACACATCGGTGGGGCTGGGACTATTCAAACAATAGCGACATTTTATCATTTTGTTGCAGACAACTCTGGAAAACATTGTGGGAAAGGAAGAAATTGCTTGTAACACCCAATTCCTCCTTTCCCACGATTATTTCTACTCTACTTGAAGATCATTTTCCAATTTCATCACGTTCTGAAATGTCGTCTGCAAACTCTTTCGATTCTGGACAGTCGAAAATTTGGCGATTGGTATAGGGTTAAAACGACGAGGCGCAGGAAAATTCACCCTTATGCTCAACTTGGACTCGACCCTTTACTCAATAATAACCCACCCAACCAAAAATTCTGCAATGGAGATTACACAACACTGTGAAAAAGAACCTTTGTCTCTAATGAGCAGATACGCATTTAAGTGAAGTTCATTCTCCTAAATATAATAAGGTAAATGCATGTATATATGTTCCTTGATGTTGTCTACTATTGTTTTTTAATTAATTGGACAAGACACACATTCAACATAGAGAGGAATGGGTATCATTCAAATACCCAACCCTTTAACATCCCTCCCATTTCTGTTAGCCATGCAGTTTTCTAAATTGGAAATCGTTGTAATACAAGGAGGGATCCATCAATTCTTCTTTTGTCACAGAACCTATTTACTTTGTACTAACCTTTCTCTTTATCAACCCACTTCCTTCACCAAATGATATGTAGACGACTTTGCAACTACTATGGCAAAAGAAAATTCGCTCCTGATTAGCAATTTATTAGTTAGTACATTTGCTTATATTGGATATCACAAAGAACACGTACTATATTTCAAATTTGGACTTGCTCCTAATGACGTTTTTTTAGCAAAGTGGCTTTTACCGCACCATATCATCACAATTTGGAACACATTGTAAGATAATCAACTTTGGGTATGATGCGTTAATAAATGTTTAGATATACGAGTACGAGCATTGAGCGGTAATCACGGTAATCAAGCAGAGAGTGATTCTCACACGATCAAAATTTAAAAAAAAAAATGCTGCAGGGAAAATCAACCCTTTTAACCCCAATATAAGTAAGTACACTGTGTGACTCAACAAATCACTATATGACGAAAAAAGATTGGTCTGAATGAGGAACTGGTCCTTTTAGTACAGTAATTTATCCTGATTATGAATCAGAAACTGGACTGTTTTCCTTTGTTTGTGATGTCTATTGTTGGTTTTAATTTGGTCTAAACAAAAATTCTAATATGGAGGAATGGGCATTATACCAGTACCAAAAAATCTGCACATGATTACTTCCCTTTGCTACACTTCGCTAGTCCAAATGAAAAGGGAGATCACTGCATAGGAGAATGACCAGTAACTTTTTGACCCTACTCATCCCTTAGTCTGATATTTTTGTTTGTTTTGTACTTTGCAAACTGTAATAGTAAAGGAGAAAGCCACCAATTCTAAATAAGACTTTGCATAAACATTTCATTGAATCCAATATGGAGGTAATGGATATCATGCCAGTATATAGCTCTTTAACCCATTACCAAACAATAACAACATTTGACCAGTTTGTTGCAAACGACTCTGCAAAACCTATCAGGAGATTATTTTTCAATTTCATCACATTTTTATATGTCGTCTGCAAACTCTTTCAGTTTGGGACAGTCGAAAATTTGGCTCTTGGTAAAGGGTAAGCCCCTACCTATCTCATACTTCTGAAGGTTTCTACTTCAGAAACCAATGAGTTGAGATAAAATGAAATATCTATCAATTCTAAAGAAAGCTGGGGACCTATGTGGCCTAGTTGTTTAAGTACAGATTTTGCAATCACTTGGCCCTTCTCTGCATGTGTTCAAATCCTCTTGACAGCATTATGAGAGAGGCAGTTGAATGCCAATGGTTTCATCCGGCTTAACAAGACCTTAATTGACTTATGGGCAGTTGAGTTTGAAGTCTTCCTTCATCTAGCAACCATTTCCTTTTATGACCTTGATTTTGTCTAAAGTAGTTCACCAGTCTAAATTATAGAAAATGCAGCAAAGGTCAATTCGCCTTTCTAACCCTTTATTTACCCTTCGCCTAACTCCTCAACTCCCTTTATAATTTTTGGTTGTACCAGATATATGGCTGTGTGGTAGAAATGAAAACAATTTAGATAGCAAGCACAAAGTAAACCATCAGATGCAGAGCATAGCGCTGTATCAGCATGTACTCATTCAAAAACTGATCTTTGGTAAATATTTTTTTGTTAGTTCACTTTCTATCACTAACCCATGCAGTCATTTTGAATGTCTTTTCTTTTCTAAAAGGTGATAATTTGTTGTTATGTCAATGAAAGCTGAGTGAGATCATGGGCAGGATAGGTTTTGTGTTTGATTTGACTTTTTATAGATTAAAGGCGGATTTTCAAGAAAATCAGGTACTTTTGGCAAAGATACTAATTCCATCTTTCAGCAAATAAATGTCGTTTTTAGACAACAGAATTGCAGAGACGAGCTGTTGGTTTTGGCTCATTTCAACCCATCACTTATTGAAAAATAATGCTTAGGTCCCTTTTACTTCGAATGAGCGGATTTAACTGTATATTACCAAATTGAATTATTATCAAGTTTAATTTATTTAAATCATTTTACTGTCTTTCAATACCTTTGTTAAGTAATTATATCATTGTTCATATACATTGTAGATGTTTTATAGTATCCTTGTTTCAACCTTTCTCAACAAAAGTTTGAAACAATATCTTTAAAAGCAACTTACATGATGTCAACAATTTTCAGTGACATTGCTATGATTTAATTCTACTTGAATTCATGGACAGTGGACATCTAAGTTGACTGAAAAGTTTACTTCATAGCTCTATGAGATAAATTAAATTCACACAACCAGATTGTTTAAGAAGACATCACAAAATATGTGTAAATAAACATGATGACCTTATTCTTTTTCTACAGATTTCAGACATTAGAATAATGCATGAATTGCCTATGAATAACAATAGGCCAGAATTATATTCTCATTAATATCTTTTGTTTTAAAAGGACTATCACACAGATTGAGGATTTTAACTTTTAAAAAGAAATGTGTTCATAGCTCTACTGCTTAAATAACATCACAGATCTATATACTTACATAGAACTAGATTATTGGCACACTTCTTAACCCCTCTCACTCTTGTGTGGTGCAGATGTATCACATTAACATTGCAGATATAGGAGACCATTTAAACAGTTTATTTTTGTTAACAATGATTTGAAATAGACTAACCCATACAAAGGCAGCTGTACTTTTAGATACCATCAACATACGGGCATCATAAATGTTTGAGTTTGCATGTGTAAACATTAGTTCATAATGTGAAATCAGTGTAATGGGTAGCGTAAGAGTTCCCCATCAAAGTGTTAAAAAGCAATGCAGCAATTTTAGCATAAAGATATTAAAAACTGTACTTTTTAAGTAACAAGGAATAAACGTTTAAGTATTGATTACACCACCAATTTAACATACTCTTCCTATAGAGCAGTGTGTGAGATAATGCCTTTAAACCATTCTTTGAAATCAACAGCAAATGAATCTGAATAAGCCAAGCCAGAAAGTCTAACTGGGATTTGAACCCAGAACCTTCTTAGAAAAACCAAGATGCTCTTACCATTGAGCTATCAGACTTAAATCTAGCATTGTATTATCTTTATCAGATTCTAGGTGATGAGTCTCATACTGTTTGTGAAAGGAGAATTATTTTAGAGATATCAAATGACTATACATGAAACATTTCTGAAGGCTTTATGTTGCAAGACTTTTAGATAAAATCATTATTTACAAAAAAGGAGAACTCTACACTGTAACTCACAACTTGGTCATTGCTTTTCAATCCAGCATCAAATAAATGGGCACATCATGAACTCCACCTTAAAACCAAATCCAAGTAAATTAACCAATCTTCAAACTGAAACAAAGATAAACTTAATCTTTTAACAATTACAACTGATATCATCTCATCAAGGCTCTTTATAAAAACATCCATTTACTTAAACAGAAACGACTGCTTGGGGGTTAAATGGAAGGCTATAGTAAGTACTTCATGTTTCAACGACCGCTGTTCTTAACATGATACTCATAAATCCCAGCTCTAATTATTTCTTACCAGTTCAATTAATATTCCCTCCATGCCACCAATCGCTAGACCCATACAAACCAAGATGCTACTCTGTGGTTAGAACAAACAAACCATGGTGCAATGTCTTCAAAAATTGTTCGAAAAGACATCATGCAAACCAGGGTATCGATACCTACTGAGATGTTAGGAAAACCTATTAAGCCCCTAATGCTTGTCTTTCCCCTCTATACTTGTTGTAACAACATTGTTGTACAGCTTTGACCTGCTCAACTGCCACTTAGGTTCATTGTCCAAGACTTTTGTTTTTAGATAGTCATCATCTCTCGCCATATTATTTAGATTTTTCCAGTGACAGTCACTTATGGTATGATGCAAAAATGAATAAGAACTGATGAATACTTTCAATGGCGATTGGTTTTTAAGTTTGTTTTAAGATGTCTCAAGTCATGCGGAGTTGAAGCAAGTGTAAAAAAGCGTTCATATTTAAAGTTGAGTAGATTGTGTAAGAGTATGTAGAAAAGGATTATGTTCTCATATACACATAGCCTAATCTTTCCTTGTTGTACCATTGTTGTCCAGTTCCTCCTCATGGAATCAATAGTCAAGTCAAACCTGTTCAACTCCCACTTTAAATTGTTCATCGTCCAAGAGCTTTTAAAAGAATCTGATTTATGAAACCTCCAAACCAACTATATTTTGTCTTCATTGTTTGTAGTGGTCAGCAACTCAAATGTGGACAGTGGCAAACTATAATGGTTGGTGTTGTGTACAAAAAACTTAACAACCTCTGGTTTTATTCCTGCCAGTGGCTCTCGTTTGAAGCGTCTTTCTTCTTACAAGTTATTCTGTCAATGGCATTAGCGTCTCTGTACATTTTTACCGCTGTAAACAATGGGCATATATAAATGTGTACCGTTGCATGCCCTGACATTAACTTGACAGCCCCTAAGAAGTTGCAAATGACACGTTTTTGCCTAATCAAGCTGTCAAATATTTTCGGATTTCGGGTCATTTCGCATAAAATGTTTTTCACTCCTTGAAAGTTTTCGCCCTGATCCTTGTTCGTAATGAAGAAAATACGCATTTCTTGGAGTTTTTAGATTGAATTTCTACTATCGACATAACAAATGACACATACGCTTTCAGATAAATCTTTTCTCCATGGATTCTTTTCTTTAAAACGTGTGTTGTTTGTAGATTATCGACTTTTTCAAGAGATCGCAAAATTGGTGGCCATGTTGTGGCAATTACCTAACTCTGGACAACCTGTTTTCTGATTGGTTTAGAATAAATCAATAAGCCAATGAAACAAGAGATAACAAATTATTAATAATAACCCAAAGCATGAAATATACCAAAATGGAAAGTTAAGTATTATTTCACAATTGTTATGGGAAAGATATATCGATAAATTCAAACGATATATTTCGCGTTCATTTCATCTGACACAAGCACAAAACGTTGACGGCATCCCCAAGGGTTTACAAGTGCTTGTAATGCCCACAACTTTTGGCGACTTACGAACTTAGTTATCTTGGTGGCAGCCCGTCAGACAGAGAGAATTGAAGCAGATGCTTGTGTTTGAATTGTGAAAGGGCTTATATGATATATAAGTAGCCAATTTCAATATAGGTAAAAGAAATCCGACAAGATGTTTTTGAAAAGCACAGTATTCTCTTGAAATGTTAATAAATAGCTAATCTTAGTCTAAGGGAGCAAACTCTCATAACTAACAGTGTTAGTCCTTTCCTTCTTATCGCCCTTGCCAGTGGTATATATCGTACAATGCAATCACACTGATATCTATAGTTTCAAAGTTTCTGTCACTAACATAAACTAATCGTTCCAATTATTGCTCTGTTAGTTGTGAGGCATGACCCTTTAGATGACTTTCTCAGAGATTGAGATTTTTCATCTGTTTTAAGAATAAAATGTCCCTTACATATTGGGTCATTGAAATCGGGGAGAAGTCGTTGTGGTAAAGGAGAAAGTAATCGTCACGGGTAAATTCTCCTTTGTCCGGGTGATTTCCCAATTCATATGTTGTAGTAGTGTAAAAGCTGCTTGCTCACATATGTAACAGATATTCTTTAAAGTTGTACAACAGCTGTACTGTTGTATGGAAACACTGGATCATAGCCATTGTTAGCAAAATGTGTTTGTATTTAAGTTCTTAGAGCGGGTATAAAGTTAATTTATATGTATTTAGACCTAAAATTCGTTGCAAAAGCTTTGAGATCCACCGCGTATAAACTGTACATACAAAGATATATTGACAATTCATGAGTTAATTATGCTTTCATTAACTACTTTAAAATGTAAACCATACAGCAGCCCAAAAGACTGTTTTGTTTCAACGACATTTTATTTTCCGTTTTAAATTTACGAGATCAAGCAACTTTAAGATTGGTATGGTGGTTTTTGTTTATAAATGAAAATATTCGAATTGATTAGGTTCCCAAAACAGTAAGATTTTGATTTTCCGGAGCGGTATCTTCTAGTTGACTTAAGGAATGCCGATGGGTCTATCTAGCTTGACACAGGTATTACGGCTATTTAAGATAATAGGATCTTCATCCATCCGTCAAGAGTTTGGTTTAGCAATGTAGCTTATAGGTTTGGTGACATTTTCTCGAATCAATCTAAACATATATGTGGATCGAGCAGTTTCTTCTAATATCAAGGTCACTTGTTTACATGCCACATGCAGATCTTATTGACGTAACAAGATAAATTCAATAAAAATAAAAATCCAGAAAAAAAGACGAAGGGAAAAGTAAACAAAAATATTGTGGGAGCGGATGTAAAATCAATCAAAATCACGGGTAGATTTAATTTGCGTCAAACCATTGATAAAAGACCCAAGGGTTTCTTAACATGTTTTTAAAGTGTTCCCTCTTTGCTGATGCTCAGAGTTGTTCGCTACTACATTTTCTTCCTCATGATATTTGCACTTAACCCATTACTAAACAATAACGACATTGGACTAGTTTGTTGCAGACGACATAGAAAGACCCTGCTAAGTTTAGTGGTCTACATCAAGGTTTTGAGATTCGAAATCCAATTTTTTATTCTAATTCGGGGCTTATTTCGTTCCCCTTGATACGAATGATTATACAGTAACCAAGGTGTAACAGAGATTACGTCAAAACATTGTTTAACCAATTACCAAACAATAACGACACTTGATCAGTTTGTTGCAGTTTGTTGCAGACGACTCCGGAAAACTTTATGGGAAAAGGAGACATTGCTCTTGAAGAGCAATTTCTCCTTTTCCCACAATGTTTTCTGTCCCATCAGATGATTTTTTTTCAATTTCATTACAATTTGAAAATGCCGTCTGCAAATTCTTTAAATTTGGGACAGACGAAAAATGAAATTTGGTGTTTGGTAAAGGGTTAACTGGAGATTTTTTTTTACTTAACAAGAGAGTTAACTGTATGATCTCAGATCAGAACACGCATATCACAAATTCCGATCCAGTACCATTCAGTAAACAGTATGAGGAGACATAAACTCCTAGTACAACTTGACACGACACGTCTCGAGTCGAGAAAGGTCTTAAAGCAGCATCCATCTTAAGTACGGTCTGCTACTATTGACGGCGTTCACCTGTCCGTACCCCACCCAGTCAGTCCCCGGGGGTATCGGGTATCGCCGATAATCATAACTCAGGGACCCCTAGCCCCTAATTTTCCTGTCACTCTTCCGGGACCCCGGTCTGCTGGGGTCTGACGAAATCCCTTTCCTGTCTAGGTGTGTTTTTGAAAGGGCTGGTGACTTTTATACGGTTCGCTTGCCCCTACCCCTTATTTTCATCATGGAATTCTACTTTGCTTCAAGTAAAAAGTAACTGTAAATGATGTTTCTTCATTGCGATTCTAAAAATACGTACATATGCATTTAGTTTTTATATCTTCAGCATTGTGACAAAAAGACAACTCTTTAGAATAAGTTTGACCAATTTCTCATCAGGCGAATTTCATAATTATATATGTACACTAACATGGTACTAAAATACGAGGATGAGTAAAACCAACTATCGATTTCGTATAAACAAGGCAAAAAATAGTTAGCAATACGTAATGCCTAGAGATTAACAATGTAAAGTTCTTTGAATAATTTACAGTTTTAAAGGTTCAAAATGCAATTCGCGGACACAGTTTCAGTCACTTTTTATTCGTTTATTGAGATGATTATAGACTATAAGAAACATTATTCACATTTCGCAGTTTTAAATTATACTCCTGTTTGTATACATGCACAATACATACTAATTGCTTTGGTTATATTAAGGTCATTGTACGTGTATGATATAGTTTTATATTCCTTCTTTAATACATTGCAAGTTCTTTTCTTTTCATATATAAGATCATACTTCTATAGGTCCGCGAGACATCCCGTAAAGGTTTAAATGTTCTAAAACATTTACACTAAGAGAAACTTTCATCCCTTTCGAGTAAAGGATGGCATCGAATCAATCCCTTACTCCAAAAAAAACAAACAGTTACGTATCTGCTGTAGGCATCTTAAGATGCCACTGTGGCGAAAGAATAAATTGCTCCAATGAGCAATAAACCATTTTGTCACACGTCTTGTGTCTATATACCCATTTATACTACCGAATTGAACATAAGCCATCTATACCATTATGTGGTAGCTTTCTCTTTGAACAAGTCATAAATTCCAACAAGAGGGTGTATGAAATAAAAACTTTCCGGGGTAAAGGGTGTTTACGAATAAAATGTGCGAGGCTAGAGGTCGATCGAACCGGGGGACGAATGTAATTAAGGAACCGGTCATTATCGCCCCCGTTTTATTTCCATGAATTTTCGGGAAAAAAGAAATTTAAAGATTTAGAATAAACATTGAATCAACAATGACATCGAGAGTGATTATACTCGATTCATCAAAACCGACGATAGAGTTTTGTGCCTCTGTTATAAACTCATTCACACATAAACAATCGCTTTAGCAAAAGGCTGTATGAAAAAAAAACAGTGTGAGTAGGCCTATCTGAGAGTTTGCTCACCAAGAGCAAAATATCTTTTATCTGCACAACTCCTCAACATAATGAATAAACTTGATATCTAACATAAAATAATAAAAAACAGACAACATAGGTATGAGGTTATGTCGTTTATTCTCTTAGTAAATGACGATAAATGATTACAAGTAGAACACAAACAATTAAATACTCAGCATTAGGAAAATGATTACATCTCATAATTGAAATGATGTAAGATTATGCAAATCAAGAAAATTACATTATCAGATTAAATTATAAATTTCCCCAGCTAAGTATGCAGAGACCCCAAAATATCCTTTACTAACAATGTTGTACTTGCATTTGTTGATTCTTTTCGTTTTCTGTTATTCATAAAGCCCGCTGCTTTTTAGTAGCATTTTGTGCTTTTTTTAACATTTAGTTTAATCTGGTCTGAAGTGACCTACTTTCGAAATGGTTTAAAAAATATCCCGATTCATTATTTAAAGTTTTTGAGAGACTTAGATTGGCATGATATATTTTTTTCTTAATCCTCTTCTATAACAAGCAAATAAGTACCTTATGTCAAGTTCAGGTATGACCATGCTAGCGTGAAAATGTCAAATTGAAAGTAGCCCGAATGATCCAGACGTAGAAATTCCATCGACATTTACAGCTTGGATCATCCCAATTAAATTGAAAGTAGCCCGAATGATCCAGACGTAGAAATTCCATCAACATTTACAGCTTGGATCATCCCAGTTAAATTGAAAGTAGCCCGAATGATCCAGACGTAGAAATTCCATCGACATTTACAGCTTGGATCATCCCAATTAAATTGAAAGTAGCCCGAATGATCCAGACGTAGAAATTCCAGAGACATTTACAGCTTGGATCATCCCAATTAAATTGAAAGTAGCCCGAATGATCCAGACGTAGAAATTCCATCGACATTTACAGCTTGGATCATCCCAATTAAATTGAAAGTAGCCCGAATGATCCAGACGTAGAAATTCCATCGACATTTACAGCTTGGATCATCCCAGTTAAATTGAAAGTAGCCCGAATGATCCAGACGTAGAAATTCCATCGACATTTACAGCTTGGATCATCCCAATTAAATTGAAAGTAGCCCGAATGATCCAGACGTAGAAATTCCATCGACATTTACAGCTTGGATCATCCCAGTTAAATTGAAAGTAGTCCGAATGATCCAGACGTAGAAATTCCATCAACATTTACAGCTTGGATCATCCCAGTTAAATTGAAAGTAGCCCGAATGATCCAGACGTAGAAATTCCATCAACATTTACAGCTTGGATCATCCCAATTAAATTGAAAGTAGCCCGAATGATCCAGACGTAGAAATTCCATCGACATTTACAGCTTGGATCATCCCAATTGAATTGAAAGTAGCCCGAATGATCCAGACGTAGAAATTCCATCGACATTTACAGCTTGGATCATCCCAATTAAATTGAAAGTAGCCCGAATGATCCAGACGTAGAAATTCCATCGACATTTACAGCTTGGATCATCCCAGTTAAATTGAAAGTAGCCCGAATGATCCAGACGTAGAAATTCCATCAACATTTACAGCTTGGATCATCCCAGTTAAATTGAAAGTAGCCCGAATGATCCAGACGTAGAAATTCCATCGACATTTACAGCTTGGATCATCCCAATTAAATTGAAAGTAGCCCGAATGATCCAGACGTAGAAATTCCATCGACATTTACAGCTTGGATCATCCCAGTTAAATTGAAAGTAGCCCGAATGATCCAGACGTAGAAATTCCATCGACATTTACAGCTTGGATCATCCCAATTAAATTGAAAGTAGCCCGAATGATCCAGACGTAGAAATTCCATCGACATTTACAGCTTGGATCATCCCAGTTAAATTGAAAGTAGCCGAATGATCCAGACGTAGAAATTCCATCAACATTTACAGCTTGGATCATCCCAGTTAAATTGAAAGTAGCCCGAATGATCCAGACGTAGAAATTCCATCGACATTTACAGCTTGGATCATCCCAGTTAAATTGAAAGCAGGTTTTCATTAGATTTTCTTTGAACGTTTTAGGTTAGTCAACTAACTCAGTCGGTAGCTTGTCAGATTAATAATATATGTACAGTGGTTCTAAATTTGAGATTTGGTTCTTCCAATTTCTCAATCCGACTTTGATTAAGACAGATACATAATTCGTCCGTTTGTAGCCTTTGATAACTGTTTTAATGAAGAAGAGCATCAAGTGCTTTTTTTAAGAATAATATGCAGTTTTGGCGGGAAAATACCATGAATAAATGCGCCGACAGCCGCGATAAAACTAGAATGCTGCATTCCTACTAACCTCCAAAATCAAAAGCTAGTTGTTGGTAAACCCTACGTTATTAAGGGATTTCGCTGGAAGATGTGACATGATGTCGTACAAATACGCATCTAGAAATATTGTATTCGAGAGTCGCTTAAATATCACAGGATATCGTTTTAACCCATTGACGATGTAGTAATCTCTGACCGTCCCAATGCTATGACATTAACTAATTTTGATGGTATCAATAGTATGGCATGGTTTTATTTTAATGATTTTACTACCACGATAACAGTACGTCTCAGATCGGACTGTGTGGAGACGACAGCCTCTTTCGGGAAGAAAAATCACACAGATGGCGGATTTAACTTTCTCGTTCGCTCTTCGCCATTTAATGATCCACAAAAGGTGCAGACGTTGTTTTCCGAAATTCTCTCCCTCTCCTCTCTCACTGAAACCACGAGGAGTTGACCGGAAGTGCTGACCCATTAATCAGCTATCAGACAAAATAAACTAATTAACCCGCGGCATATAATTGGCATTGATATCGCAGTGCTTTATGATCGGCGCGCCGTGATTTATGCGGACGCAAGTCAAATAATTACCCCACCCACCGCAAATTAGAGGGACATAGACTGGGTCACGACTGTTTCATTAGGCTCGGACTAATTATAGGGTGACCAGTCTGGTCACGTGTCAGAGATTTATAATTCAAAGCGAGGCGACTGTCATGTCGGCCATGTGTTTGTCTGCTGACCATATTTGATGGAATTTGGGAGGTTTGGTTTAAATCTAAAGAAATTCTATTAAAGATTATTACCTTAGCCTTTACACCCTTTTCCACGATACTTCCGCCATTTCGTTGCCTCCGTAATGTTTCTGTTTCTAACTGAATGGCAATGGGTTTCCTGGATACATAACCAGTAATCGCGCCGAATGTGGATTAATAAAGGTTTGCATGGCAGATCCCGCTACTCACAGGATTCGAACCCACGACCCTCGTGTCCAGAAACCGATGCTCTACCGACGGACCACTGTCCTCCACTCACTAGCCCCCTTATTTTGGCTGTAAATTATCTTTTGTTAGAATTAAAATATTGTGTGTTAATCTACAAAGTTGGAGGCGATTCTAGTTAGTTCTCAAAACCGAGAAATAGGTGCATATGATGTCCGTACACCCCCTTACCGTGACCTCTAAAGTGGCCAGATTAAAGAATGTCAAGCAACCATGCCAACAATTTACGGTTTTGTTATGAAGTTGTCTCCCTTTACTTACTGAGAGCGAGCTATCTTGTAATGAGTTGTATTTCCCTTATGAAGTCCAATTTCCAAATACACGAAGAAGCCTTTTGAGAAGTATACAATGGGTCATTGTTATACCCTTTATTTCTATACATAAGACAGAAGTAGTAATGGCTTGTCCCGCGTGGGTTTAAATCCCGGTGACGGCATTTGGATTTTCATGGGAGGGAGTCTCCCGACTGACCTACGGAATGCTGATTGTTCTATCTGGCTTATCCAGCTCTTATGGGAAGGTAATTATGGGGTCTTCGTCCAGCATTATGAGTCGGGAAACATAAATGAAATAATGTTGACATGAACCCCATACAAAGATAATGAGGTAATGCTTTGTCTCACCGGCACTGAACAATGGTGGTGAAAGTTAATCAGACGGTTAACATATACAATGAAATCTGACAAAGGGGAATATGATTGCAATTGGATCGCCATTCCAAGGTAAAGTCTGGAAGCACTAATTGAAAAATACTAGAATGTATGGATATGGAATTGATGCAATAGATGTTTAAAAGCGGTGTTATATCCTGTAAAATGAAGACAACACAAGTTATCTTCAATAGAGGACAGTGGCCCATGCCTAGAGCCACGACCTCGGAATAAAATGTCATGGGTGCGAAAGGAATGGGTAAAAGTAAACCATGGAAACTAATCTTCGAAGAACTGGGGTAAAAGTAAACCACGGAAACTAATCCTCGAAGGACTGGGGTAAAAGTAAACCACGAAAACTAATCTTCGAAGGAATGGGGTAAAAGTAAACCATGGAAACTCATCTTCGAAGGACTGGGGTAAAAGTAAACCATGGAAACTCATCTTCGAAGGACTGGGGTAAAAGTAAACCATGGAAACTAATCTTCGAATGACTGGGGTAAAAGTAAACCATGGAAACTAATTTTCGAAGGACTGGGGTAAAAGTAAACCATGGAAACTAATTTTCGAAGGACTGGGGTAAAAGTAAACCATGGAAACTAATCTTCGAAGGACTGGGGTAAAAGTAAAACATGGAAACTAATCTTCGAAGGACTGGGGTAAAAGTAAACCATGGAAACAAATCTTCGAAGGACTGGGGTAAAAGTAAACCATGGAAACAAATCTCTGTAAACATTTGTAAAACGGAGAATCCACCTGTTGAGACCGTAACCAAACCCGGGTAGTAAACCGAAAAATGTAATATGCCGTGTAAAGTATCGTCTATCATGGCGAACAGCGAAACAGCTCCGCACATAACAACGTCATAATATAAGGCATTTGGCCAAAAGAACTCTTGCAACAGAAAACAAGCCGAAAACTCCATGTATAAACTAGAATGTGCATGATCCGTATCGATAACATACACATCATGGATTATTTGGCTTAGAAACAAGTTCAAACAAGACAACGAGAAGACAAAGCCGGAAGTCTTGTCGACTTCTTGAGTCTGCGCACTGTATATAATGAGCTGAGGAAAGATGTTGAAATATTAGTTACATATTACCGCGGCCATGATAGGCTGATAGCATTGACGGGTAGACACCCGTGACATGGGTTTGTCGAGATTATCATTTCACACCTATCATTTGGGAGGGGGTACCTTTGATCCTGTGTTTGATGTGCCCATATAGGGGTGTTCGATTCCACCCAGCGTCCAGGACACCCTGGGATATTGGGAACCAGTGTAGTCATGGTCTAATTGGGTTTGAATGATCCCGTGATACCCATGATACCCGTGGTAGGGATGTGTGTAGATTGTTTACTCGTCGTAGGTGTTCTAGAGTATAAGATATGGGTTTAAGGTAGAATTTACACAATCCGCCATTTTTTAAACTCATTCCTTCGTCGAATTACTTCGACCTTTCTCGGTTTACATCGGTCGGGGCCGGAACTATTCAATTTAATGCTAGTCCGGATGATCCAGGCGAAGGTATTGTAATATAGTTACAGCTTGAATCATACGAGTTAGCCTTTACCGAATTACCGACGTTATCCGACAAAAGCATGTATTTTAAAATGTCGGATTGTGGGGATTCTACTGTAAGGTATGTGTATGCAGACATTGTCTTTGTTATGATGCAGATGTTAGGATCCGTCGAGATGATTTGGTAAGCATTGGGGAATGAGAATCCGGACAAGCGTGGATTGGTTTGTGATAACATCCGACTATCTTATATAGCAGCGTTCTTGCATTATTTCCTTGACTTAATTAAAAGATAACTCAAGAAGTCATACAAACATGAGACAAAAAGTGGAAAGCAAAATAAGATTATCTTGATATGAACTAGTTAAAGAATGATAGCTATATACCAATATAATAAGAAAGGAAATAAACTGTGACTTGTGTATTCTAAATGACATAATAATAAATACCATTTTAGTCCAGGTTGTCAATTTTGTATTAAGATCCTAGATCAAACTATATTCCAAAACACTTTACTAAACGCCCAAATATGTTTAGATTCACCAAATCCTCTCTACCGACTATGCCTCACTCCTCAAGTAACTGACCAGCTTCTTTAAACACGCATTTGAAATAAGAAGCAATGAATATTCTGTGGAACGAAGACTGTTCCGACACTAATGGTCAAACCACTCTTAACACAATATGTTCATTCTCCTTACCGTCTTCATTTTGTAACCTTATATCTTTTTTTAAATGTATTTCTTAAAGATATAGGTAAATCGGCGTACCAGGCTCTTATTCTTGTATCATTTCAAACCCAACATTGATACTGCTTATTAGGGTCGTCTCTCTTAATGAGTATCAAAATTATATAGATAAGATATAACGAAGAAAGAACATATTTTACTAAACTTAAACTTATTCAAGCCTAAAGCTCCGCAAATATGTCAACACGAGAAGCGGTCAACAACTTTGATAGTGTACATGTATGATGCAGTACTGTTGAAGAAATACCAGAATGATGGATAGGTTCAAAACAACATTTGAAAAAATAATCGTCAACTTATGACTTAAATAAAGAAAATAACCCCCCCCAAAAAACAATCCAACCTATCGAATAAACCTATGCATTGGAGCCATATTTCCTGTACACCCTTTTACATGTATTACATAGGAAAATATTCATTGACAACTGTGCTCCAATTAAAAGAAATGCCTGATCATGTATGACGTCCAATTACGACTAAATAATCAAATGAGTAACTCTGTAAGCACACCGTGGCCAATTAGAAGGGCACTCGTTAATGACATGCAAGGTCACGTGACGATACTCTTACCACTAGCAATGTAGCTCAGATATAGAGTCTTAAAAATATATCTTATGCATTTATATGCAGATAACAAATAATAGAAAAGGGAATACATGTTCATATATACTTCTCAAAGATAGTGTTACATTCGTTGCGCATAGAAGACAATGTATTAATGTTCCATTTTTGTCCATTTACAAACAAATATGTCCTCAGTTCTTAATTCAGATTCTAATTTATTACACAAAAGGGCAGGTCTAATTGTAAAAGCGTGTAAATGGGTTATGTAAATACGGCGAGAACGTAAATTACAAAACATGCGGGGTTAGGGTTACATGGTCGTATTTGACGAGGGGAAACTTAATCTCTTATTCAAATGATTATATATGAAATGGGGGAGGGGCAACCACGCCCATTCCACTACAGGATGAGTACTTACCCACGTATATTCTATTTTTCTATATACTAGTTTTTGCAACAGACGAAGGTTTCATTGTGATAAAAGGAGAACACTTTTGTTATGAACGTTTCGTTGTTTTGCATCAATGGTTTCAATCAATATCCCTAAAAAACGTATTGGCGTATAATTTCATTATTTACAACAGGTATTACTTTCATTTTAAGTCATAAAATCACATATGGATAAATTTGACTTGTTTAGATTGAAGGTATCAGCAACAGAAGACACAAGTCAAGAAAAAATACAATATGTACATTAGATGTGTTTGTAATATTTCATATTTCATACACCATTGTGACATATGGTTGCTATAAAGCATTACACATTTTAGAGGTCATCCCGTGTATCTATTTGAACATATCTGCTTTAGATTGCTTTTAATTTGAAAAATCCACTGCATTCCATAACCGATCTTGTATATTTTAGTTGGCATAACTTTTCTTGCATGAACCATTTATATGAACCATATTTCGAAATTTCGCGTCTTACCAACTCTGTTATTCCAAACTGTGCTTCCTTTAAACTTTTTTATGTCTACTTTTGGATCATCCGGCCTTGTCTGGTATTGATTGCTGTTGCTTTAAAATTGACAGAGAACAATTAATACGTTAGATATGAGAAATCTTTTGGATGACAACGCTTTACAAGTGTGACTCATGAAGAAAATTGAAATTATATTATACTACTTTTCAATTTTTATACATGTATATCTAATTCAGATGAAAACAAAAATACAATAATACACTACCGATATACGACATTACACCTTAACCATTTTCATTGCGTTCATATCTCAGATAAAGTATCATTTACCTTCAGACGAGGTTTGCTTCAGTTTGTCTGAAAATTGAACGCTTTTTAGAGCTATATATGTCAGAAATGTCTTCTAAGACGAAGTGCATGAGTAGACTAAAGTTATCATACTTTATAATGACTGATGTTGTTTTGCTTTCGTGTTGGTTCAGTTATACAAAGAGGTCGATCGTATGCAAAAACATGGTTGATGATATAATTCAAGCATCACTACGTAGGCTGAGAGGTTCCAATAAAAGAGGTACATTGTATAGTATGTATATTAAACAATAATTTGTTTACACTATTTGTCCATTGAAAAATACGATTCGTCTGAAAGCTTTTAACATACTCCCTAAATCTAGACCACTGGAATTAACCCGATTTGTAAGTCAACTTCAACTAAAAATTGTGGCACTTTGGAAAACTATTATACTTTCTTACAAAATATTCATAGATTACTGGTTCATTAAAACAACTCATTGTTTTATTCTGGTAATATTAAGAAGACACTTTTGTAAAGCAAGGAAGTGTCCTAGATTTCGATTCACTATCACAACTTTCAGTATGAACATATCTAAGGTGGGCCCCCTTACAAATCATACACTCTCCATTTGACCGCTGGCGATTATCCATACAACTCCTTAACCCTTTACCAAACAATAACTTACAAAACAATTCAACCATTTTGTTGCAAACAACTCTAGCAAACATTGTGGTAGAAGAGAAATTGCTCATAACAATGTTTTCTGTCCTACCAGAAGACTGTTAATAAATTTCATCACATTTTGAAATGTCGTCTGCAAACTCTTTCAATTTGGGACAGTTGAAAATTTGGCGTTTGGTAACGGGTTAAGACTGCTCATTTGAGCATATTTTTAGAATATGATATTCGACTTTGCCCCCAGGTCTGTATACCAAACAAACACTCCACAGGGTGATCGAACTTGTTCTATTGTGTTTAAGCGAACAAATCTCATTGCACGATACTTCAAACTTTCGGCCCTGCTTAATCCAATTAGCCACCCCCTTCACGTGTGTTTCAACAACAAATCCCTTAACTTATTTACTACATTTAGATATGACGCACAGGTCCACATTGAAAGCAATAGCAAACGACAAAAGTACCATGAATCAAATGCAAAAAAAAAATGTTTATGATAATGTGTATAAGCAAACGGTGACTTACCCATCATTAACATTTAATCCTTTTGCAACAGTGGTTTCTGACGTTTTATGCAGCAGAGGCGTCAGTAATAGATATTATGGAGTAAGGGACCGAACAAATCTCACGGTTTTGCCTTTGTTCCCAAATTTGTAAGGTGACTAACGATATGTCGTAAACGGTATTCCTTAGAGAGGATATAAATCGTCGTTTAAAAAAGGTAAAAATGCCCATAATGGCCAATTTTATTTCTTTCACAATACTACACAATCAATCTGCAAGAAACACTCTTTTCCGGCAATTACCTCGTAAAAAGGTAAATCGAAAGAAGTAAGCCTTAATCAGCAAATGGATCATGAATTGTTACCTTGCTTGATAGTTCGGATGTGCAAGACTAGGTCGTCATCAGGAAAGCGGTACCAACATGGTTCGACCATTATTGCGACTCATACTTCATGCAAATACTGTACACGTTACATATCATTGAAGGAAAATTGATTGTGATTGACATTTGTTGAAAATGTTTATTTCACAATAGATTCTAGGTAGATTAGTTCATCTCATTCTTCCACACGAGACTTGTCCGAATTGAAAGCAACAGCGGGCGACAACTATAGCATGAAAACAACAACTTTATTGATATTGGACAGAAACCATCTTGACGTAAAGACAGATTGTTTAAAAGGAACAAGCTTTCTAAAGACGTAGGTAATATGTCCCAATAGTAAGGTATCATAAAAGTAGGGGTTCAGCTAAACCAATGTTTATGACATAAGCAGTAGGACTTTCGGACAGTAAAGGGGTGGTGAAGCCTTATCTCGATTTACTTGTCTGTAATTGTCAAGTCTTTTTACACACTTTTCCATGTACTGGTTATATAGTAAATTTCAATAGATAATAGCTTGTCCGTTATGGCTTTCGGACAAGACGGGCAATATGGACAATCAATGTTGCCAGTCCTTTCATTTTGGCGTCATAACGAAATGATACTTCCCAAAATATGCACAGTTATAACCGTACATTCCATCCGTCCCTCCTCTTTCATCAGTTCCCTTTTCTTTGCAGTGGATAACATAGCTCCATATTCGGTAAAGAGCTAACAAGGGTAGGGTCAAATGTTTATTAAATAAAGTCATCGACTCTTATGAGTAGTCTACTGGACGATATCACATGAATGACCGCCAGTTGATAGCCTTGATGTTTCCTCGTGTGGGACAATAGAGTTGAGAGCTCCGTAAATAAAGACAGGTCTTGACTTTTGTCCTCGGTGAATTAATACCGTGAGATATTAAATTCGATCTCCTGTGTCCAGAAAAGAGTGGCTTAAGTTTGTATTTTTAAGTGTTCTGGTTTAGTTTATTTTGACTGAAATTAGATTATAAAGAGCCTAGCGCACGTGTAAGAGTACCATGTATAAATAGTGAACATATATTGAAAAACATAGCTAGATATTCTATGCATGAACCACTGTAGTGGAAATTAGAGGGAAACCATTGTAAGAATCCTCGCAATGACAATACCAACTCTAATCGAAAACATTAACAGACGTGTATAGCAGAGAAGAATAATGTTTTATTCATTTCCATATACAGTGAACCCTCGTTTAACCGGACCCCGATTATCCGGATGTCTCGCAATCCGAACGAAATTGTAAGGGAACGGATTTATTGGACCAGTTTGTTGCAGACGACTTTTGAAAACATTGTGGGTAAAGAAGAAATTGCTCGTGACGAGCAATTTCTCCTTTTCCCACAATGTTTTCTGCCATATCAGAAGGTTATCTTTGAATTTCATTACGTTTTGATATGTCTTCTGCAAACTCTTTCAATTTGGGACGGTCGACAATTTGGCGTTTGCTAAAGGGTTATAAGTATATACCGCTCATACAGACCGTTTATGTCTTAATGTGAATAAGAACATGCTCTGCTTCATTAGTCCGGATTCTTCGGTAAACCGGACATTTTGTTGGGAACGGACATGTTCGGATAAACGAGGGTTCACTGTATTTCATTTTTATTAAGGTAAGGAGCACTGCACTACGGTGGCATAGAGGTGACATGTATGCGATTTTATTCCTCAAGTTAGTAAGTCGAAATAACGAGATAATTAAGTCGTTATTTCGACTTACTAACTCGAAATAACGAGATCATTAAGTCGTTATTTCGACTTACTAACTCGAAATAACGAGATAGTTATCGCACAAATGTCACCTCTATGCCACCGTAGTGCCACCGTACTGCACATTTATTTTTTTAAAAATATGATTTGATTAAATTGCCTGTTCGACCATGTTGGCCTTTGTCAAATAGTGCATGCATCTTTAGTCGCACGCATGTATCCGTGATTTTATGCTCTCGAGCCCACGAACCAATGCAGGCATGATGAATGCATCAGTGCTTGCATCTGTGCACACATTCATCCGCGAGTTGTTGCAACAATCACCAATTCATCCATTCATCTTTCATTTATATACCTGAATGCGCTTTGATCTAGTTCGTTTCTAAGTATGGGTTGTGTATATTCTTTACCAAATGGTACATTCTTTTTTCGTGTCGTCTTTTAACAATAAACAAGCGATTGAACACTGAAAAGCTTAACCACTTCGATGCAAAATACATCCAATCTTCGAAAGGGACATATTGCTCGTTTGTGTATTTTCTTTCGTTTTCAAGCATTATTTTCTAAAATCAGAAAGGACATGTTTCTATTCCAGAAACCATTTCATAAAGGGTTAATGATTTAAATCCGAGTTAATATGAAAGTATCGAAATGCGATTTAAGGCACACGGAATGTTACGATTCACCGCGCCTCACCCTTATAGCACTGGAACCGACTTTATGCTTATGCCAACAGGTTTGATCCAGGCTAGCCGCCAAGTAAATTGGCAGCTGGCCTGTGTCCTAACCTGTTTGCTACTATAGGTATCTTTCCTCATCAAAATTAAGCAGATAGTTAAGGGTTTTGAAAGCAGACGACACATAAATCTAATTTTGGTAAATTACCCATAATTCTAAGGGTTAAACGCGTTCCGAGCATACGACCATTTCAATCCTTTACTTTATTTTGGAATAATTCCGATCTGTTGCAGACGGCAATGTCCTCAATTAGACCTATCAAGGACGACACAAAAAAGAAAATGCTTATGTCAGCAATCCTCCTCAAAGCCTCGCCCATCCTCTATCTTCTATTTCTATTCCGGCTTCAGTTGTTGTCTACGAATCAGTTTTCGGTTTCAAATGTCGCGAGCAATCTCTTTTTACCAGTCGTTTGGTGAAATGTTAATGGCGTCCAATAATTCGACAGCGCTCCCTTTCATAAAGACATCTCTTATAGAGTTAAACATGCATCAAACATGACCCCTAACGTCCACACCCTTTACGCAGACGGATACAGCTCAATACAGTAGCAGACGACAAATTGTAAACGCTGAATGCATTCCTGGTTGTGTGGAAATAATATCACTTTCTTTGGTCTAAACAAAGATGATCTTTCTTTTTCGTTAAGTTCAATATATAGTTTATATTAATTTGCTTTGATTTAGATTATTGAATGATGGAATGAATTCCGTTTGGTTGTAAGAAATGCTTACCAAACAAGAAAATTGTTAAACATTTTTCCGTGTACACTGTATTTTATGTAGATACTCAATACTAGTATGTGTTTCAAATTACAGGCATCAGAAAAAAGCACATAAAATAACATGACAAAATTATCTTTTGCAGTGAAAATATGAAATTATCTGAAGGGCAACTTCTCGATTAGGTTACGATGTTTTCTAGAGTTATGTTCTGTTGGTACATAACCTCTCTAATATATGGTGTAGAGGGTTAAATATGGTGATCCTGAAAACGTCTTGTTCGAGGACCGCATATTTCGGATGAATTCTATCATTTTCTGCTTCAGGTACATCTGTCGACCGTTTGATCTGTGGTTCTCCGTATTCATATGCTAATCGCAAACCGTATCGGGGTCCCAATAAAATATTTCATTAGAAGTATATCAGAAATAACGCTCACAATCCTTAACTCAACCATCCTTGATCATTTGGTTTTGTTCGTGTTTCAAACAACGAAGAATACAAACTGTTCATTCGATCTCTGCAACACATTTCATTTCATATATGATATAAACGAATTATGTTAAATTTAAAGTTAATGACAATTGTCATCTTCGAAGTTTGTCTTTGTTTCAGGAGTATCAAATGAAAGAAATTCGTATGTGTCTTTCCGGAAAGGTCAAAATGCGCTCACCTTCTTTTTGCTACTGTTACCTTTTAATAAGTTAAGGCGGTTCAATGACATTTCTAAAATAGGAATCGATTTGAATAGAAACAACTTTCCAACATCATTTTTAAAAGTTGGTTACGACACAGAAATACCATCCCGTTTGGTAAAGCTAAAATGTATGTTATTTGAAAGATCTGATGTCGCAACAAGGGACATTTCTTTATTGTATTGGGTAGGCACCACAATGACTAGAGGAAATCAATGCTCATATAGGAAACCTTAATCGTTCCAGAACCTTTTTTAATTCATCTGCAGCAGATGCGTAAAAAGTAGGTATAATAGAGTACGGGGTAGGAAGGTGTAGGTTTTTCACAGCCCATTAATAGGATAATCCAATAAAATATGTGTTTCTATTAACTAAGAGTCCTAATAAAGTAAGTGTGAGCAATGTGTCATCAACCAGGTGTCACTTCGTATTAAAATAGATCGCAATAACCAGACCTATCTTATCAATGGCCAAGTATGAGCGGCATGAAGATTTACAAAAAAAAATATATATACAGTCGTATAATTGATGCCTATTCCCATTCATTGTTGAAATGTACCATGAGCATTTCTTATATTCACAACATTTGTTTCAGTTGTCGTCTATGGCTGGTACAAAGACCCCAAACTTTATGAAATAATAAGGTTTGGCATTGTTCGGTTTTTATATTAAAGAAAAGGAAAAAGGAAAAAGAAAAAAGAAAAACAGTACATTGTTTAGCTTAAGCATATTTAAGTTTGTCTATTTAATGGCATGGCCTTCTTATTTTGTTATGATGTTTCTATGATGCAAATTTGTCGACTTCATGTTTTTTAAATATGGATTCGGAGAAAGTAATAAAATTGCCACTAATCTTAAAACTGAATAAAGGTTTTTATCGTTTGATAGAAAATAACCTGTCATGTTAAACATCAAGTGTGTTTAATTTAGCGGAAGTGATCAAAAAGACTCGAAAGGAGACATCCCGCGAAATAAATTTGGCGGAAACGAGCCTACTTCATCAGGCCAATAGAGATTTTCTACTACGTTTGATTCATTGGTGAATATTGAACGGAAGGTTTTTTGTTCCAAATCGTTTAAAATTGCCTGAAGCGAGTATAAAGCGATAACGGATTTAGGGTTTTTGAACATATTATAAATTCAGATGAGTTGTTTTAAGTGTTACAAATTCTGTTTTGATGACAATTTTTAAGAGACAGAAAAGGTGCTTAGACATTTAAGCAAATGACAAACTTTTGATCGCACCAAACTCACGATGTTTGAAGATGACATTTGAAATCATTAAAGTTTAAGAAAAATGTCATTCTGTAGAATGAATATGGTCAACCCATTCCACCTATATCAGAATGTGTGATTGGTCTGAATTAAAAGTAACAGTATATAATAAAATAAGATGAGGAACGTTGTAGCTTGGTTAGATACCATTGTGATAAAAGGAGGAATACCTCATCAAAAGAAATTCATCATTCAGTAGTTTCGAAGGTCGTGTACGTTACTACGTTAAATATGAGGCTTTCTGGAGTCAAAGGTCAAAGACTGATGAGAACCTCATTGTAAGTGTCTCTTTATATCTAATCAGACATGAGGATTGCAGAAAGTATCCCCTGCAAGAAGACAATCGAAATTATTTCGATTATTGCATGACAAAGCCTGTAAGAGAATCGATGAAGTAAAGAAGTCCATTAATTGTTTTCATTAAATCAGCTTTGTTTCGTCGTTTTCCAACCAACGGATTGTTTTAGACCGATACTAACTAGCTATGTGGATCAAATCACATTTAATCCATATCTAGAAACAAGGAAGTGTATATAGACTGTCGCAATACCAGACCAGTCTGGGAATGTGAAACGAATCATTATGTAGGAAATAGATAAATGTGTTTGAAGTTTAAATGCATGATTAATAGATTTTACATCGAAGTTCGTCTCAGAAAACGCAGAATATCATATCTCCCTTTCCTTGAAAACTGATCTGTTAAAGACAGATGTGTTTTGAAAGCTATGGTTTATGCCATTCATAACACCCCATCAATTGCATCTGCCACAGGATACTTTAGAAAACACTGTAACAAAAGGCTAAGTTGTTTCTAATGAGCAATCCTTCCTTTCGGCAGAATCATTTCAACACAGTGTCCCATGAAATAAACCAAACAGTGCGTTGGACACGAGTTCCGATATCTAATTGGTCAACATTTGACCTGATCAAATTTTAGAAATATTGAGAGTATTTTTCATTAAATCTCTTACAAACACATCCTTTCTTGAACCGTTGTTGCGTCGCATAGTGCTTGTCTTTTTAAAAATGGAAGGGTTTGCACCAGACGTAAAACATAAATCAGAGTAAAGGAGGGAGGTGGTTGTAAATTACCTAAATCGTTTATAACCCAATGTTAAATGCTGTAGGTTAATACGCTGTAATTAAAGCGGGGACTTTTTTCTATCTGTGTCGCCATTTTGAGTCGGTCGTTCCTCTCTTGTGACAATAGTAGATTTAGACGCCTAACTACGTTATCCATGAACTGCGTCCTTGTTGGCTTTCGAAATGCATTTAACCTGCTTGATACCGTTGGTAACCATCAAGACAAGTAGAAAACTGTTATGACAAAGAGACGGATTCAAGATGCGTAGCCTGCTAGTATAATGAAATTGACGAATAAGATTTGCAAGAAAAGGGTATACCGATCTGCTTAACTATTGTGTGTTGTATCAAATGATGTTTCTGTATTTGCCATTAACCATATCGTTTTTAAAATATTCTTCCAGATTGTCTAAGATAAAAACCCAAGCATACATTATCATAAAATAGCAAGGTAACCGTATGAAGTTAAAGATGAGAAAAAGCTCCTCTTAACATACTGTTTCTGAACGTCTTACGATTGCAAGTTGGACTGAGACTTTGAATGTTGATATGAAGTAAATTCACCCATTTCCCAATATAGTAAGTCCAATATGAAAGCATTAAGCAACGCCAAAAACATAGCTTGTTATTGAAACATTTTTTTCGTGATATCAGTGGAAAACATTGGGATATGAGGATAGATTGTTCATTACGAAGCAATCGGTAGTTTTTAAATTATTCTGAAGCAGAAGCGTCAACGTGGGATATTAAAAAGGGTTGAATGAGTTCATATTAATTTTTGGATAGGATATACCCGAGTAATATCATAATCACAATCATATATCGTAGTTATAAATGATTGCTACAATAAATCTATTTAACCGACATAACGTCGGGCTGTAAATATCGATTGGTTTCCATTTGTGTCTTTCTATTACCATTAGAACTATGGTACCCAATATTTTATGGAATGATACAGTGCTGGACAACTTACCTTCCAATGCTTCCTTGTTAGATAATTCTCTCATAAGCTTTGCAAAGTATAGTCGTGTTTTATTGTAGCCCATTCTGTGACAATTAAAACATGCTCTTGGTATATGAATGAAAACTATTAATCTTTGCCCATACGCCGTTAAGTGTCCATTCGTTCTATCATATCGCGTCAGAATCCTAACATTGGTAATTGTAGCAATCTTATAGCAAGCGATATTCTACAATGGTCTACCAAGGAAATGTCTCAATGTGTCGTAGTTTTCAGATGTTTCTAGAATTGTTTGTTATCAAGGATCTGAAATTCGTTGACGTGATGTTTAACAATTGTCTTCAGATGTTTAACCATTGTCTTCAAAGTGTGTTCGGTTAGAGAACTGATACCTAACTTCTATCTAGTTCCATGTATATGTATTTGGATGGAAAATACCCCAAAGTTTCTTTTTATCCCGGGCGAAAATTTGAATGTCGTATACCACAGGGACCCAGTTTAAAACTAATGGGAAATATATTAAATGTTAAACATATCTTTGTTATTATGTAGTGATCTAAAACTGTAAACAATGCCATGGCCCCTCCCCACCCGGATTCAAATCCTGGTGACAGTACTTGGACCTTCATGAGAAGAAGTCTCCCAGTAAACTTACAACGTGCCAAGGATCCTGCATGGATTGAACATCCTTTATAGGCGGTCAAGTTTGCGCCTTCGTCTGTCATTATGAACTGTACATCGCATGATGACTGAAACTATTGTTGACGCAATGGTTAACAGTATGCATATGTAAATAAACATACATGTAGCTTGCTTTAGATATGTCTATATGCATCCAATAGAAGGATGTCCATTGGCACAAACACACATTTGAAAACGGCTTAGATGCCAGTCTCTGTGTACCTAAGCTCAAATATGTATTCTGTTTTATCAAGCCAGGAAACGAGTGCATGTTTTAAGAACTCGTGTATTTAGAATGTGTAAAAATATGAACCATGACAAGCATATGGGACTATAAATGACTTCATTTAATACGGATGTATTTCATAAGGACATAACAGGCTTTGCTAACTTATTAACAGGGTTTATTATTACCCTCATTTTATGTATTCAAAATATTATAAGAACCCTACGCGGTCATATAGCGTTCCAAAAGCCGTTATTCAAATGTCTACTTTCACTGTTTAATTCCACAAGTAAATGTGAGAACACGTTCCTGAACAGAGCTACACCACTGATACATACAACCTTGTATTATGACGACGAAATTAAAGCAATAAAATCTGCAGTCACCAAACATCAAAGGACCAAGTTAGAATAAACTGCGTACCGTATGAAGACAAATTAGGTAAAATTGTCCTCGTATCTGATGACAACGGTCGACCGTGGCATGAAGCAAACAAGGCTAGTAAAATGGCGTCGTTCTACGAAACATTAGAACATTGCCAGTTATAAAGTTACAAAGGGGTGGCTATGTCAAAGATGAGACTTGCCGAGAAATGAATGTAGTTGAGAGCATATCTTAATCAGTTTACTCGTGCTTTGAGCACAAAACAAATACAGTTATAAATGGCTGCAAAAGCAAAGAATTGACAGATATGCGATTAATATTCTCCTACTGGCTAAATAGCATGAACAAGTATGAACAGCTGTAGTAAATACCTATTTGGTATATCTTTGCGTCTTACAAAGAAAGACTAACTTGTGTGGAGGAAGGCTCGAATAAATGATTCAAAGGTCGTCATGCCATACAACCAATGTTGTTTAAAAAAGACCATAGTAGAATGAGATAGAATAGAGATGCATGAAACAAATGGCAGCTAAAAGCATACGCCAGTCATTCAGGAAAAGCTTACAGCAGCTTTCTGAATGATCTGTGTTCTGTATTAAGGAATCTGCGGACTAAATAACATTTCAAGCACTGCTGAGAGTCTTGCTTCAACATGAATGACAACTTCAGGGCATTGGAGACACGTATATGGTGGTTGGACCCAACTTGAATGATACTACATATGGCAGTTTCTCTCGTGACACAGTCTAAGCGGGGAATTAATGATTTTAAAAAAGGAACGTGTTGGTTTTGATATCAGGCGTATTTTGTTACCGGAACGTCTGCAATGCGAGACCATTATTATGCTGTATTATAAAAGTGACATTTTACAAATTCTTGGAGATAAGAATTGATTTATTACAATTTTCAAAGTACGAATTTCTGATAATTTTGTAAGTTACCATTTGTCGCGCTCATATTCATATGTAAGCTGTCCCTTACATAGATTTGATTGGTCTGTTTCTTATCAAGAACTATTATACTGATAACAACCAAAACCAAGAATATCCGAATGATGAGATGATGTTAGCTATAAATATGATCTATAGTTCAACATTGCTTTCAAATGGACATACATAAACATACATCACTCTTGTATCTTTGGTGTCGATGTAATCATCTAAATTAATGTATTTGCAATCATTTCAAGATATCCTTGCGATCTTCTCAAATGGTGACATTGAAGTCATCCAAGGGATATCATTGCAGTCATTCAAAAGGATACCATTGTAATCTTCTCAAAAAATGCCCTTATAGTCATCAAAAATAGTGTCATCACAATAGTCTAAAATAATGCCATTGCTATCATCTAATAGAATGCTGTTGCAATAATCTTAAATATTTGAAGCATGTCCTTGTTTATCAAATTGAATGCAGTCAAGAAAAAAAAACCCATCCCAATCCATTTCATTATGTCTTTTAATTGGCCAAACATCTATTTAGAAACGTTGTGTTAAAGAGACGTTCAGTCAGTTTTGTCTGTCCGTGCCAAGAATATAAACGTAGATCAAAAAGACGATTATTAAATTTTACATGAATTTAATTCAAGTTATCAAGTAGGTCAACGTGTCAGTTTTGATTGAGGTGGCTTCGAAAGGAATGAAAACAACCAAGATGTTAGGAGTAAACATGCTGTTTATTCAAAATTGGTAAAAATAAATTTCATTAACATTTAAACCAGAACAGTTTGTAATATATATAAACTATTTCTCATAGAACAAAATCAAATAATGTGATATTCTTATCACATCCACATACAGACATCCGAATTTTCTCCAACCCAATACCTCATATCGAAACTTGTAACTGATCCAAATTGATATCAAAAGCGAAGAAAGAAATGGTAATGCGAAACAAATATATTTTCTATAGGATATTTGGTAGGAGCGATTGGAACTATTGGGGGTAAATCCCAATCTGAGTGACCTTTATATTTTTCGTCTTTGATTTTTAAATACTTCTGAAGAAAAATCACCAGTGGCAGTAACCTGTCTTATCTCTTGTTCATGTCGTTTATGCTCTGATGGTTCCTTTGTCAGCGTCGGCAATTTTGGAAGCATAGTATTCCAAACGGTGTAATAAAGACATCAAAATAACATTGTCAAACCAACAACTAGGTAATGGAAAATTTACTTAAAACCTGAAATCAGATATTTCTTTCAGTAGCGTTCAATCTTATATGGTAACTTAATAAAAGCACTGTAGTTAAATGTAAGTTGAACAATACTTCACAAATTGAAATAACACATGTGTTTAACTTAAATAATGTGGCCAGGTAAATGATCACATTTAAAAGTACTAATCATTTTGGTAACAAACGTAGATTTATCGAACGGAAGAAGATCTAGATGACTTAACACATGTTGAGTTCTTCTTTGAAAATACTTATTAATGAGATTCTTACAAACACGTTGATGTTTTAAACTAAAAACACACCTCTGGGATTCCAACTTTCCAAAATGGCTTTCGGTCTTAGGCTGCGCTGTTTTGGGTGCTGTTAAAGGTATCCCATGCTGTCAAATTGACCACACCAAGTACTGATAAAAAGAACTTTTAACACTTTCATGGACTATCGTATCATTGGTTCTTTACCATTGCATTGATAAAATGAAGTTATAGCATTTTAGAATGCTTTCGACTGCAGAAAAGACTTCCAAAACTTGAGTTCAAGAATTAGTGTCTGTTCATTTATTGTCAAACCTTGGTGATATGACTTATTCAAAAAGCTACTGAACTGAATTGAACCGTTTCTGCTGGATTCTTGATCAATCAGTTAATCAAATAGTCAATCAATCAGGCAATCATTTAATGAATTAATCAATCAATCAAACACCAAATCAATGATGTCTCTTGCTACCCAAACATGCATAACATGTTGTGTTGTACCCATTTTCGTAAAATTTCGAGAGATTGTTTTGGAGGTGTGACTTCGTTTCTAGCCCATTATACAAGCTCATTTAGAGACAAGACAATCAATATAGGATTCTGGTTGATCGACTATTAACTATTTCTGGTGTCGGTATTTCTAGGAATCGTTTCTTAGAACAGCACATTCACATATTTTATTGAGTTGGCATCACATTTCGATAACATCATCATTTACGACACGAGCTAAGTTGCCTTCGACAAACAGTATAAACATTCCATACGTTTTACCTTAAACACACTCTTAATACTATCATATTATATTCAATATCACCATTAGACTTTTTAATTACAATTGGATTGGGGAACAAGTACTTACAAATGAAATCAATTACTACACAAATGTTGATAAAGTTGAGAGTCTAATCATTCCATTAGGTCTGTACGTGTACTATGTTTGCTAAAACCAATAGCTGTATCCCAAGACGGAAATAAAATGGCACCATTATGACTGCAATTCCCACTGAAGAAACTACGTTGGCACGAAATATCTCTAACACTAAGCAGACTTATAGATATTTTTGTCAACATTTAAATCTGTTTAACATGTTCATCCATCGAGAAGAAAATGTATCACTTTAGAAAGGGACAAGATATAAATTTGATGTGGTCGATATAACATATCTCATTAAATGCTAAAACATTGGGTTTTGTGTTAGAATTATTTCGCGTCACGTGGTTCCTAAAGTGGGACTAAAAGCACTAAAATAATTTAATAAACACATCTTTGACCAGCAGTCAACGTTCTATCTTCATTGGAGAGCTTTTATTGGATTTAACATCGGAACTATTTTCTTGACTGTTCTCGGAGTCACTTCCGTTTGCGGACTTTTTACCGTCACTACTATGAGTTTTCACATGTTTACTGAGGTGATCTGAGCGCATGAATCTTTTATTGCACGTTGGACAGGCGAATCGTTTTTCACCGGTATGTGTCCGTAGGTGACGCTGTAGCTCGTCTGATCGCGTGAAACGTTTTCCACAAAATAACCAGTTACACACAAAAGGCCGCTCCCCTGAAAAAAAGAAATGATAAAAATGAGTATTTAACCATGAATATGGATACCATATGCTGACTTATAAACTAGAAGATAGACTAGAACTACATGAGGCCATTGTCTAAAAGGTGGGTATAGTATCTTCTATTCCGACAGAGAGATGTTATATTTACTAAAGAATCACACACAATTTTAAAGACTTAAACTAGCTCGCATTATAGGCCTTAACATCACGTAATGTTCTGCGCATGCTCACATACTCAAAATTCTAAATACTGTTTTAATGCCGACAAAAAGTTCATTTTATAGGCTTTCTTCACCGAAATAAGTGTAACAAAATATCTAAAAATAAGATATGTACATGTTATTGAATAAAATCGTTATGTATCCACGCATATCCTGCAAGCATACTATAATTTATATATAAAAAGGACACACTCTTTAACGATACTTTGAACAAACGCTTTCTAGCCATGATACTGTGCCTGATTTTGACTTAACCGTGAATCCCTTGCTAAAACCAGATGCGTATCACTCATATGTTTTTTGTTGTATTTTCAAAGAGAATTATTATGCTATCCAAATCTACTCTAATCTGCATTTTAAGAATGAAATCATTATTCTAAATTACAAAATATATTATACATGACCTTCAAGACTTTCATAACTAAATGTGTTCCTTTAGTTAATACTAAATGGATAACGAATCTTAATTGTTCTATACATGAATGACAGTCGAATATCCATTATCGAAAGGAATTACATACAATAATTGAAAATGCTAAATAATTTAAATACATGGTCATGACAATGTATAAATATTGCATTTGATGAGAAATTGTTCGATATATTTAGATAAAGTATTAATGGTAACACCAGGCTTGATGTTCTAACTATATTACAGTTCCTTGGTATTTTGGACATCCACTCGTCCCAATGTGACATATATGTCCGGGATATATTCCGACGCCGATGCCAACTTCGTAAATAATGATACTACTGAAATGATGAGGGGCGTTACAGGATTTCATCCTAGACTCCGTATTCCATCCTGCATTATATTACGGGTATGAACTAGAAGCGTTAAGCACGCCTTGCGTCTACAGTAATTGCTTGGAACTAGCGTGCGCACAGATTGTCATGACCTACAAGATTGATAAAACTTACAAAGGAATATACAACGATCGCAAAGTTTATCTGCTTTCGTAATCATTTGAATTCAAAATGCATTCCGATCGAATTCCCTTAACATGAAGTACTAATTAGACAATATTGGACAAGAAGGGCAAGTTCCCTTTTAAAGAATACTTCCAAAGAGCCCCTAAAGCAGGTTTTGGAAAAGGAATCGATAAGTAAGTAACAGGTGAAATCCAATTATTTATACAAACGCAGAACAATAACACCAAAGCGTTATGGTAAAGGAACCATTGTGGATGGTCTATGTAACTAGTGTATTATTCTGTCAGACAAATGCTTCATGCTCCATGGCAATATGTGTCGTGTAATTAAAAACCGATTTGTTTAATTGAAAAACGCTTTATGTGTGATATGTCTTAAGTGTAATGACATTTTTATCCAATTGATGTACAGTGTATATATGTTGTTCATACGATCAAAGTATTTTGTTGCGCCTTCATCAACGTTTTTTTTTCTGTTAGACAAAAGTACTTGTGAATGATAACAATCTGAGTAACATGCAAGTAACATGAAACAAACTACCTTGCTAGGTCTGTATCATACATGGCCTTTTGAAGATATACCTAATCGCATGTGATATACTTTGTCCATTTTTGTTTGAATGAAAGTGATAATCATGGACTCATTTTCGGTGTAGTCCAAATCAATTGTGACTAACACAAATCTGTATAACATCACACACGAAGCATTTGTCATGTAGAAATAATCATTTATTAACACAAGTCTGTGTGTCAACACATACGAAGTCATTGTCATGAAGCAAGAAGCATTTTTCAGGTAGAATAATCTAATGTGAATGATATTCTGTATGTCAAGAACCTAGACTTCCATAGTAGATGATACAAACACATCGTATTTAAGGACAATATCATGCTACAATCATGCAATGGGGACGGGAAAGGGTTCGCAACACAAAATGGGTACCCATACTTTAAGCATCGTTTAAAAACAGCCATGGTGCAAGCAGGTACACAATTATATCTTGTAGATACATGTAAAAAGCGATAAAGTGAATGGTCATTCATTAAGTAAAAGCATGCATATGGCTCCTTTTCTAATCAACTTGTCAAAATCGATCTCGAATTGATCTATTGCTTACTTCGTATATCTTCAACACACAAAAACGGTGCAAGTTTCATTACTTTGATTTACATTTAAATGGAAAGTAAACATTCCAGTGTAAGATAAATCATGTGCCTGACTTAGTCAACCTTCAAGTTACAAACACTTATCGAGACAGTTAGCAATTCTGCATAAATTGTAATAACACAATGAAAAGTGTTTACTTTTATAAAGCTTATTCTAAAAGAAACCTTTATTATTTCATACTACGCATGAATGATATATCATTCGGGTATATACGTGCTTGGGAAATTGTGCAAATATAATATTAAAACGCGTGGGCCAAGGAATTTCACAATAAAAAAGCAGCATTTCACTTAAAACCATGCATAGGTATACAACAATCATCGCATATAAATTGGAATGTCATGAACTTAGTATAATTCATATAAATTCCTGACAAACACAGGTACTTTCTTGTAAATATTGTATTACGAACGCGCTGGATGTTAACAATGTCAGCAAGATAATCTGAAACATGTTTAAAGTAATATTTCTGACATGGACCAATGACAAAGTACAACATAAATATAAAGTGCTGTCATTGGCAACTCTTCAAGCCTTCTGACAAGTTTCCTCTTAGGAAGGGTCGTAAACTAAAATACGACTCAGATCAGATGGTGCAGACCATACAATCTCACCTGAGTCACATTTTACACATATCCAAAGCCTGATCTGCCTTTTTGCCTTAGACAGAGATTGATACATTGAATCCGTTATCTTTTTTGTTTACAACATACATCATTCAGGTTGTGTTACACGTACAAATATCACTTTGTGCTGACGAAACTTCATGAATTACAATGGACAAAACACATTTAAGGGATACATAGAGAGAGAAACAGAGGCACGTACTAGTCTAAGCCTTTCCGGAGCAGGTTTTTGCCTTTTTCTTTCGTTTCGTATCACTATCGACCACTTTCAGCTTTTGCCTATCTGATATGCCCAAAATAGAAAAAAGGAAGAGAGAATGAACACTGGAGTCCTTTCAACGCATTAGCTCAAGTATTGTTATTTTTGGTTTTAGAAACCTGCTTATAAGTTAAGATTTACCATGTTGTATTGAATTATAGGATGAAATGGTGGTTGATCTTTTGGAACGTAGAGAGAAGTTTGTTTGCTACTCGAAGAGGTAGAATTCCCACAATTCCATATTTTTCACTCAACCTTTCGTCGGATTACTTCGGTCGTTTTCGGTATACATCGGTCGGGCTCGGATCAAATCCGCATTAACAGAAAACGACCGAAGTAATCCGACGAAGAAATCAGTTTCAAAATGGCAGATTACGGGTATCCTATCTCAAGTAAAACCTTCTTGTGTTGTTTGCATTATTGGCAAGACAGACATAACTTGTCATTTGCATGTACTAGCTTACAAACAAAGGTATCGACATGAATATTCTTCTTGCGAACGACCGAAAGGGAGATAGAAACGAAAAATGAGCTAATGGGTTAAGATGTCTCAGGATCTATTTTCATAAAATTCCACAACCACGAAACAAACTATTGTTAGAAACCACAACCAGTCATGTTAAGATATATAAAGTATCAACATTAAAATCAAACATATAAAACCATTCAAACAGTATTATCAAGAGCTGCTTTCCCCAAACATGTTTAACGCGACTGCCTTATAGAAATAGTGGTGTCATTGGACAGTCGTGTATATATTAAGGCAGAGACATAGATAACAATGTCTCTGATAAAGGTGTTCTTTTATCTACATGTTCCTACATATGGTTTCATTTTGACACAGTCATAGCCCAATGTATTAGAAACCACTGTCACACTATGAGAAACTAATCTCAATGTGCAATAGTCACTCTAGGCATACTCATTTCTTAAACGGTTTTGTATAACGTAAATGTTACTGTTGTTAATGTAAACTGATGACGTCACTTTGGACGATTCTATATGAAGACATTCACAACCAGGGAGCAAAGGCATGAATAGTTTCGTTCCAGTTGAGCACGAGTTAACATATCTTGATTTTATATTCCAAAAAATGTACTTTAGTTTTGTACCATAAGACCGGCTTGTGGTACTTGTGATCGACTCAGAGGTCACAAGCACTAGAAGTTACACTAGCTTCTGAGGGGAGCAATCGACGCATTAGGAACTAGCTGAATATTTCCATTCTCTTGCTTGATGCCGATGTTTTCTAAAAAAGTCCAAACGTGGAATTCTGTCCTAGTCAGGCTTTTCATGGATTTTTCAAGAAAATATTTTCTAGTATGCCGTTTTTCAACCTTCGTTCAACCTTTTAAAGAAAACTCTATAGTGCTTAAACAGTTATTTGGGATGAGTCTGTATAAACTATTACTATTTCAAGGTGATCGATTGCAGATTAAATCCATTTCGCCACACTTTCATGTAAGAAGGTAATTTGTCGTATTTTACCGCAAATTGACATAGATTAACCCGCTTGTATTTCACACGCCTTTTGTCATTTACCAAAGCGCACTGACTTTGAAGCCCCTATTAATTATTTAACCCGTCCACAAAAATTGGAAGAATTTCCAAGTCAGTTTTATTCAAGTGGAAACCTAGGACCACCCCCTGCATGAACTTTGATACCTACCGACATATAAAACGCTTCACAGTACATAGGTTACTTTAAAGATTGGCCAAAAATGAAATGAAATGTTAACCAAATCCGGTACAAATTGAAAGTTACCATTAAATGTTAGAACCCGAGAAAATAAAGCATTGTAGGAAAATAAGACTTTGGTACTTGTGCGCAATGCATTCCTACTTTAAGAGGAGTTTTTAAAAGTTGTTAGATTTTTTTAAACCCCTCGATGAGTTGAATTTGTACAACATATAAGTTTCGATATAATTAAGAAATATGTTTTAAAACGCAAAATGTTGCGTTACGTTAAATAGTCAATTTGTAATATCTTTGTGAGGAAAAAATCATGAGTAATGTATCTTGTTTTTGTTATAACATTGTTTACATCCAAAATAGTCGTAGGTAGCGTAAGGTTGGAAAGATATCCGGAATAAGTCCAATAGTGTATTACATGAACGTATTTAGCATGAATGGCTATATAAATTTAGGAGAACATAATCAAAGATATGCACCACTTTGTGAACTATTCAACAGTTTTGTATACATTTATTGTTAACTTGTTTTATATCCCACTGCGTCAACAGGTTTAATTTTCTGCTTTTTAATCCATCAGTACAAGCAATACTGATTTTACTAAATACAGTTTTATTTTGTACGTACAAAGGTCATATAATGACTGATATGAAAAAACCGGAAAGCATTCGTCAATCAAGTTACGGGTTAGTGAACTGATTTGTTAGTTTACAAAGAAAACCAATTGGCAGCATACGTTTCATTTTCATATCCCTGAACAAGTTAGTATCCATGTTAGTAGAAAGGTGCAACAATTTATTGTTTAATAAACGGTTTGTTGGTCGATGGGTGGTACAGTTTCATGCAGATTCCAGGATTGTCTCATTTATTTCAGGGTAACCATTGCATCTCCACTGCTATTTTCATGGCCACCATAAAATGACATCTTCTTGACAGGCAACTATCAGCCTTTCCTCATAACAATTGTCATTTAATGGTGGAATGCACATAATTCGAGTTGATAAGTATGTTTCATGTGTAATTGAAGATATTCTGAAAACCTATTATTCGCGGCGCCTTTGTAAAATTACAAAGGCAGTTGAACATACATACATCCATCTACATATATGAAATTTATCCTTCGTTGGTTTAATATATATCATTTGGACCAAACGACGAAGCAAAGAACGAAATAAGAAGGAAGAATAAAGTTTAAGTACGAATACGTCCAAAATTATGTTCTGTCCGTTTCACAGCAGGTTTAACAACTATTTATTGTTATTACGGTAACATTGCAAAAATCTATGCTCTCTGGACCAATAATAACCGTTTTATTTAGTATCATTTACCTTTTCTTCCGGTAGCATTGACATTCATTATTTGTGTTATCATATTCCATGTTATTTAGAATGAAACGATTCCCAGACAACGTTGCAACTGACGTTTGAAAATCATATTCAAAATAGCTGGGAGCTGATATGCAGTTGTTTGATACTGGGTTACTGTCCTATACCAAAATAACACATCAAGTCATTCAAGTGTTAATATGAAAATTAAAGATAGCCATTCTGAGAATTCTATACGAGAGGTACATTCCACTTCCTAACTTCGGTATTGCTTCTATAAACGATATGTTATTGGTCTTGCGGCGGGAAGATTCTAGTGAATCTCGGGAATATTCACGAAATGTGATTCAAATAACAAATTGTCTAAGAAAGACTCCGATATGTTTGCTTGTCCAGTCGTCTGTATCCAGGGGGCCTTGATTTAAAAGCGCATTAGAGTCTTTCATACACAGTATAATAACATTTTTAAGAAAAAACCTAAATGAATCATTGAGGTTCCCATTTGAATCGTCTTGTCGAGACGATTCGAATGGGTACCCACAATATATGATTTAGAGAAGCAATGCCGAAGTTAGCAAGGGGAATGCATTTTATGTTAAATTCTATCAACATCCCCATACAAGTTCTCGAACCATGCTCCACTATAGTTACCTGTATGCCAGCGTAGGTGCGCCTTCAGATGCGACGTCTTCCCATACACCTTCCCACATCCGGGGATGTGACAGTTGTGCGTGTTCTTCTTCCGGAGATTCGCACCAGCAGGACCGAGGCGTTCCGCTTCCTGACAGTTCGGACAATCACAGGTAGCCCTTCCGGTATAGCGTCTCTGCGATCGAGAGTTACCTAACGTGCTCATGGTCACCGGAGAGCGCGACAGAGAGAACGGGCTCATGGCCGAGGAAGTATAGTCACTCGCGGACGGAAGGATGGATTTGTACGAGTCTTGTAGTAAATGCGGGAAACTTGAACCGTTCGAGCCGAGAGCATGCCCAAGCGCCCCGAAGGTATCCGAGCTTGGGTAGCTGGCGGCGATCTGCGAATGGAAGCCGTTCGCGGTACCTGTGATGTCGGACAACCAATTTGTCGGGTTCGAGTGCATGTCCCACCAGCTGGCCGGACCGTTCACAGCGCCGGAACCCGATATCTCCGGCTTTATCGCGTGCGCATGCGCAGAGGGTACATACGAGGACCAGGAGTCGTAAATCGGCCCGTTCGTCACACGCGGGTACATGTTTCCGATGTTCGGATTGGTCAACCCGTTTTCACTGTACACCTTTTGCGAGAGCGCCGATTGGCAGCTGTCCGACTGGGCATGCGCGGAGGCGTATGAATTTCCGGCCGAGGACGGGTAGAAAAGGTCACTACCGTAAGCGCCCGAACAACTCTGTAAGGGATTACTCCGCGGGTAGTTGAAACCGGAAGTAGACATTGTTGGATATCCGGATATCCTCTGTGATGATAGTGATAACGGACTCGGTGCGTCCATACCGGGGATTGGTTTCTTCCAGGGATGGAATCCCTTCGTCATATCATTATCCGGGAGCGGAACCTGGGTCTTCGTGGAGATTTTGTTACATTGGGCCGCTAGCATTGCGAGTGGAGTTCCGCCGAAAGGATGTGGATCCTGAAATAACAGAATATAATATTGGAAAAACTGTAGTTATCAAATGAAAGAAAAAACATAGACAAAATCAAACATCATCTTTAGAGAAGAATGTATGGGGATCTTGAAATAAGAGACTATTAGTTGGACAAACTGTAGTGATTAAAATGAAAAGGAATCCCAAGGCAAAATCAAAAACATCTTCGTTATCAATCATATGGATGGTTGATCATTCGGTTTTCTAAAAGGGGAATTACAGAGACTCCTTAACGGAAAATACATGAAAATGTCAAAAAGTAAGGTCAACCTAATTAAAGGGATGATGACTGGTCTATCAAAAACTTTTTGTTTTGTATCGCTTTAAGAAGACGAGAATGTACTGGCTAAACATAAAATATAAAGGGCGAACAAGCTTAACCAACATATTTGCATTCTCAATCCAAAACCATGTTAGAGAATTTATAGTATTATGTTAACTCAGAGAAACAACCAATGGATACTCAAAATATATATTTTAGATTCGATTCATGTACTGATCAAAGTTGTCATGAAAGAAGAAATTCCTTGTAACGAGCAATTCATTGTCTGACACATTACATGTAGTCTTTAACGGCGTATTGATGTGATGCTTCGTATTATGCTGTAATGGGGTAGGGGGGTAAACAACCCGATCATTCATTAGATTAGATCGTAACTCAAAGCTGCACCAGTGATTTCCACAAGACAAAATGCAAGGTGACAAAAACGGGCATCGGTCACGTTATTCTGCGGATCCCGTTTCACAGACGAGACAACATCAAACAGTTTCGATGAACGAAGTTCGTGGTGTGATAAACAGTTTGTTACGTGATACTGTTGAGACCTTGATTACCGCTGTACTTGTAATAATGTTTGTATTTATCCCAGTTTAGTCCACGGGGAAGAGGCGTATCGAATTTAACACGTTCTTGAATTGCACTCGAGGAATATCATAAATTCTGATCTGCATATATTTCGTCTCTGTTTAACTGAAACGTCTTATTTGGTTAACATGAAAGCAGGATATACGACGTTTTAAATTGTCATTGACGAAATTTTGTATCCAACCGTTTCGCTGTCATGACAGAGTTACTTATACCAGCGGTTAGGGTGAAAAATCTATATAGAAAGATTATCCTTCAGTAGATATGATTCAATATTTTGTTGCATATTTGTGCCTTACAAAGTTCGGCATTTTCTGCATCAATTATTCACACATTAAAAAGGAAGAGTTTCTTTAACGTGCTATCAGTACATCGTCTTTATAGATGAACAAAGGCTCTCTGATAAGTCGTATGTCAAATATCATTGCAAATTTGCGATCAAGTCATCAGTTACATTGAAAGTGTTATCCTATTATCATTTTCTATCAATAGGATAGGTTACATTACATACGAAACAACTATGATCTGAATATAACTAATGTTTGTCTTGAGACGAGATCTGCGCCGCAAAAGGAATATTCTGCCATAATATAGGGGAAACAAAAGAATCAATGATAGGTGCATCGAGAGCTGTTAAAACGACAAAAATATATGTCTAAAAAGTTTTAATGTCGAAGACTATGTTTCAGTTTTCCCATGGAGCGCCGTAAACTGTCTCATGTGTAATAATCGTTCCCTCTCCTTCACCGAGAGGTCATCCGAGGTCATTACAGTAAACAGTTTGTTGGGCTAATTGACAGTTTTAATGAATGGGTTTTTACGACTCACTCCGAGACATTCTGATAGATAGGAAAGACATGCTGTTTAGTTTGTTGAATCAAATTGACGTCTATATCATAGACGATCCAGCTGAATCTAGAAGACTTTAGAAAACACCGCGACCAAAGTATTAAACATTGACAATAAAGAATTCATCTTATAGTTTATCCAATATCTGATTTTACAAAGTGTTCTTCTTCGTTCCTCTGCCGTCAGACGTTGCTTTCCGTGTAGGACCGATCACAAATCATGATGTGTGGAAACTCACTGATAATACAAATATAAGGTTTGAAATTCTGTATGACCGTGTATACATAGAATAAATATCATGGCTGTGCAATTCTCTGTTGTTAAAGATGATTATTTAATAACGACAAAAGTATTTTCAGGAATTGTGTATTGAGTGCTGAATACGAAAATTAAAATTGCTAAAGAAGAAAGAAATGTTTTCTTATACCATTATTTATGTCAATACTCAAAATCTATTTTAGTTCTATCAGAGGTATATCTACAACGATCCCAAGTGTCAACAGCGAACGTCACACAAAATGATGGTGGTAAAACAACGAATGATACATAAAAGCAATGCATTTATTTTAGAAATATAACTATTATCCTGCCAGACAAAGACAAATCTGAAGCCCAAGCAAGAGTCCAATCAATATCAGTTGAGCATATTCCTAAGACTTGAAAATCCAAACACCCTCTATGAACCCTTCGTTGGTTATCACAATAGTGTAATGAAGATCTGACTAACACAATCGGTGTGACTTTAACAAATCAGAATAACACAACAAGAAAGAGTAATCATGCTAAATGTCTTCGAATAAAGATGCGCAATACGTGCGATGTTTATAAACCTTCAAAAAAGGGGAATCCGACAAAATAATTCATTACAAACCAAAGTCAATATCTAAAACGAAAATTACTTCCTTTCCCACTAATGTTTTCAAGTCTTCACGAATGGTGTTAGAAATTATTCCCAAACCGGAACCAGAAGGGACGATGACTTCCGGTTTATTACAGCTGTAGCCTATACGGCTTTAACAAATCACGATGAGTCGTTCCTTTCCGCTAATTACGATAAATCACCGCGGGTTTACAAATTTCTCAGGAACAAAAAACACTCGAGAAAACTGTTTGAAAAGGCTCGGCTTACACGAAAAGAATCGCTCCGACATAAATCAATTCATTTACAAACAGCGCGGAACCCCGTATTACCTATTGTGGTCCCGTCAAGTCACGTCACTTCACGCGCAGGACGTGATTTGATGGATGAGATTTGACACAATTTGATCCGACTCCAAGTGGGTAGATTTCCCGCATCTCATATTAATGGAGGTGAGTTGCAGTCGTGTAAAAGGGGCCTCCATGTAGAAGAACCGTCTTATTAGCCCAACCCGATTTTTTGACGACAGTCTGAATAGTACTTCGTTTGTTTCCACAGTATCAATAATATAATCAGGATTTAAGGCTTTCTACATTTCAATAAAAGTCATTTCCTTTCTTTTCTTTTTCTTGTGAATTGCAGATTGTTTTGAATTGTTAAACAAAAAACTAATAAGCTAGATAATATTGTTAAGCTGCAAGTTACATAAATGTTTTGACTTTTATATGTATACACGTAATATAAAGTTAGCTAGCCGTGATTGGAAAGTCACCAAGTCCATTTGTCACAAGCTTGATGATTTTCAGAGAAGGTGCCTTAGACGGATTCTCCGAATCTTATGGCCTAACACAATCACAAATGCAGACCTCCATCGTAGACAAGAAACAACTTCTATGTCCGTTCAGATCAAACGTAGAAAGATGGCAATCTGATTGACCATGTACATATACCGGACGTGTCAACTATTCCAAGAGTTTCACTAGGATGAACATCCATTGGTCGAAGACCAAGAGGCAGACCCAAAATAACCTGGTAATTGTCAATTGAGAAGAAGGTGAGGATGGAAAATGAGAGTTTGGACCAAGTTCAGACATGGATGAAGAACCGGCTACATTGGCGATCTCTTGTTACGTCCTTATGATCAAATCCGCACGGTGAGGACTAGGAAGATAGATAGCCTCTATTCATTTCCCAAACATAGCTTCACTTTGGCACTATATGCATACATCACGACAGTCTTACATGAAGACACCTAGTGCATTAGTGATGCACAAGTGTTAAAATAATTTTGACATAGATAAGCGTTACCCAACCAAAAGGACAGTGGCTCGTTCTTTAGTAAGTATACCAATACTCTTTGTTTGCTTCTTAGGGAATGTCATTGCCATCAGAAAGGCTTGTCTGAGATCAGTCCGTGAAAACTGAGCCATCTGATCAAAAAATCTATATCCAAAGGTTTTATACCCCACTTTCCAATACAATGTTCACTCATAGAATGCACCTGACATACGCCACTTGAAACCGCAGTTGATTGAATTCAATGATAATTGAAGACGACAACGATAAAGTTATATTGTGTCATTCGTCACGCCGATTATGGTGGCCTAGTACATTTCCCTCCTCCATTTGTGAAGAGCTGCCAGAATTCACCCGATATCTGACACACGATGAGTTGCTGTCGAAAAGAATTTCTATAAAACTGATTAAACATTTCAAACATTAATCTATGACGCGTTAGTAAAGGGTCGTATGTCATCATTGAAGAGGGGGCAAGATAAAACGGTTTAACGGAAAGTGGAATCAAATTAACATTAAAAAAACCCTGAATGAGTCGAATGGGCAAACAACGAACTAACTCAAGACAATTTTACCCAATCAGCAATGAAGGAAATGCGATTAAAACCGTTTTACAGCGAACAATCCAGAGGGCGTTGCAACTAACACGTAGTTGTCAAAAGAAATGTTGTGGAACTACTCAAAGCGTTGATTAGCAGTAAAATCGATGCCTTGTTATATTTGTTAGCTAATGTTTACACTGCCAATAACAGACGTGGTGAAAGCTGTGAGCACTCTGATCACCTGTACGAATCCTGACACCAGAGAACCCTTCTGGATCCGATTACAACCCCACGTGACATGTAGTCGGCGAAAAGGTACGTTTTTCCGCAGCGGTGTAAAGGTGGCGCCCAAGATCAACAAGGTGATCTCACAGACTTTAGCCGGTACGCCAAACCCCTCTTTGATGCAGAAGTATTGTTTATTCTGTTGTAGTACCAGTCTGGATCAGAGCAAAGACTTATCTAGTGCAGCCATTTTTGCCTACATTGATAAATAATTAGGCTTGGTAGTCCACCATATGTTTCATTGCGTAGTAAATCATCATAAGATAGAATTAGTTTATTGAATTTAAAAGGGCGTTGCACGTACACAGTTTGTATTTTATCAAACACAAATTACGTGTGGTCTCTAATTAAATGAGCTCACATGCAGGCCTAGGAATTGTGAACCTTTCTTTCAAAACATATCATCTCCAAATGATATTCAAAATGATTGAGGTGAGATTTTCCTATATGTTTTTTTTTCATTTCGTATAAAATCAAATTCGAATTAAGCGTTTATGTCAATCAAGGATTGTATGGTTAAATGTTTAAGACTTACATGTATTAATAAAAATATCGACTTTGACTAATTTAGTTTAACAAACGTCAACATGTTTTAACGGGGCAGAAAATCGTTTGCTTTTATTTATTACGCATATTTTAATGAAACGTTGTCAATGTTAAATAAGTATGGTCGGAGCAGAAGATACTTACGGCATGATGTCGTTCGAGTGAGTTATTACTATACGTTCGAAACTTTAAAAACGCAACGAAGGAAACATTTTTGAAACTTGACATATGTCATCGGCCATCCATAGCTTATATTCACGAACCAACATGAGTGATTATTTTTTACAGTAGTTGCATCGTCGCATCAATATTTTGCCTCTTAATTCCTTATAAACAGCGACGCCATAAATTACATGGTAATGTGTCACTACAACTGCTTATCTAACAGATAGAAGTCAAAGTCACTCCATGACATTGCCTCTTACGGAGCAATACCACAATTGTAACGACTAATACCATATCGATTGGTGATGCCAATGTTTCCAAATGAATGTCTTCAATATTCAATCAACGCTTTTAGATCATAACTGTGCTGAAGGCTAGGCGCATGGCTAGATTGCTTTTAGATTATCATACATTAAGCACTATAACACTTCAACCAGTATTTTGTAGCCGTCATTTGAACCAAGCGGTCATTTAATAATTGTCCAAAACAGAATGCTCACAGACAAAGAATTATAAAAAATATTTGATACAATGATACTATGCTAGAACATCCGGATATAATCAGCACAAAGAAAAATGTGTCCTCATTTTCCAGGACACGTCACTTCTAAGAACTGTTTTGATATTCTATAAAAGTTCCCAGTGTTTCTGTGAAGCATCCCAAATAAAGAAAGTCTGGGACATGCGCACTAAAGATATGATGACAGCTATGAGGCAATTATCTGTGTTTATGTGTGTTACTGGATCTGCTTTGTTTGGGATGTGAGAATATCGTCCTGAATCGATTACATCAACTGAGACGGAAAGAAAACTGTAAGATGAAACTTTAGCAGAACTTTACAAAAGACTAATTATCGATTGTTTTTTCGATGGGTATCACTATGACTTGACTGCTTTGTCTTTTGGGATTCATGGCGTGTCGATAACATTGGTCAGAATCAGCCTTATACACTTGTTCATACGTTGGTTCTAACACGGGGTTTTTATAACGTGTTTTCGAATCGCTTCCATTACTTGGAAACAGACACCTTTCTGTTGAAACGTCTGTCGTTTTCGGCGTTTTCGATGTGCACATTTTAGATATTTCACCAGTGTCTGATGTTCTTTATATACCTGTTTACATGATGATTTATAAGAAACATTAAATTACTTGCTTTCTGTTTGTGCTTGTCAATTTAAAATGAATTAGGTGCAAATATTATTCTAACATTTTCCTTGAAGGTGCTTGTTCACATAAAAACACATTTGAAAGTCAAAACTGAATGTCGTTGAAACAATGAAGCTTTTGTAATGTTGTTTAACATAAAATCAAAAGTAGTTATTGAAAGAATGATTAATTCAGGAAGCGTCAGGAAGCTTTTATCTTAATAATTGTATGTATAGTCTTTATGCGGTAGTTGCTTAAAGCGATATCATGCTTTTGGATATAAATAAAGTATAGTTTATTGTATACATAGTTGAAAAAAAGTTTATTTTTCAAATCTGTTAGAAACCCATGACCAAAGAGTAAAGGAGCAGCCTCCTATAGCCAGGTACGTAGGTGAGACTATTTGAAGATTTTGGAGAAATGGGTTTATTCTTAGGCTTATCATTGTCATGTTTTAGTGAATAGCGGAGAATAGCGACATAATGTCCTTAAAGGGGTTAGTTCACAATTCACTGTTTGCAATTCAAGTGTGAACTGCCAGCTGCTTCCTTACCTGGCATACAAGTTGCAAATTTAAAAAAGAACAGTTTCGTTTACTTGAATTGTGAAAAACCTTCATAAATGATTCGTGGCTGGTTTAGATTTTAAACTGTAAACATCAACAGACGAGATTTATTGGTTATGACGGAAATGATCGTAACGATTAGTTTCTCCTTTGATCACAACAGTTTCGTAGAACTGTTGCTGTACTGTAGATGCTTTACTGTGCGTGGGTGTGAAGAATAGGTATGCACGTTAAACGAGTAGGAAAAAGTAATTTCCGTTGGTTGAATAACATTTGCATGTTTTAGTACAATAGTATCACGATTCCATAATAATCCACTGCGACAAAAGGAGAAGTTTTTCACAAAGAGCCATTTCTCTTTCTGTAATAATGGTTTCTATCCAACAAAAAGAGGAAATTATTTTTTTTTCAGTAGGGTCAGTTGGTCTAAGTCTTTTAAATACATCCCTTTTCATTTCAAGATATTGTGAATTATTGATGCATTACCTGCTTTACACATGTTTATAAATGACAACGTCATAACGAGATATTTTTTGTTTTGTTTTCTAAAGAGCACAAATGTTAAGCCACTCCTTTGTTACCCTGAATTGTGAATTGCATGTATATTGGGCCTGAGGCCTTTATTACCAATAAAACATATTGTATTGTATTGTATTGTATCATATTTAGAAGAATAGAAAATTTTATTGACGTAAGCGTATACAGCTTCTAGTCTTATACATACATACATGTACATATCAATAAAAATCAACAATCATACGTGACAATAAACAAACAATTTTTGAAGAAAGAATCATTGTTTATAATTGTAATGAATACAAACATATTTCAGGAGGTCCTATTAATAAAGTCATTCCTAATTTCGAAAGCATATTTAATAAATTTTGCAAAGTCTAAAAGTACTTTTGCATTTTTTGACTGAAACATTTGTACTAATTTTTGCATAGAAGGGCGTAAATAGTAGTACTTTTTGAGATATTTTTTTCTTAAATCATCATATTTTTTACAAACAAATATAAAATGGAATTCATCCTCGATATCGTTTTCATTGCATATTGTGCACAACCTGTTACTTTGTTCAACACGATGTGCACCATACCTTCCTGTCTCAATTCTTAATGAATGAGAGGACAATCTCAATCTAGATATAAAAGTTCTAAAATGCTTTGGAAGAGTATTTAGATATTCTTCTAAAATGTGTTCTGTTTTAAAATGTTTGTAAGTGCATAAAACACTGCACTGGAGCACGTCATTACACCAAGTTTGTTTGAAAATATCAATTAAGCGATTTTTGAAAATGCAATGAAAAGATTTTAGATTACTCTGTTGAGGATTATCCCAGATATAGCTAAAACCAGATTGTGACAACAACTGTTTGACGTTTCCGCACCAATTGTCAATACCATTTACATTATCTGCTAATAAAGTTTCATAAACGGTTTTAATAATTACATTATCTGTAGTGATAATCTTAGTCCAATATTTTACAATGCTTGAGAATCTATTGATGTATAGAGGATATCGTCCGAGTTCTCCGTATACTGCGAGGCTGCTTGTAGTATTTTTCACACCTAATAGTCTTTTACAAAACTTTAAATGGACTCGTTCAATTTCTTTAGATCTAGTGTTACCCCATACCTCGCCTGAATATCCCAGTATCGAACCAACGAACGAATCAAATAATTGACAGCATGTTTTAGGACTGAAATCAAACTTTTTTAAATTAGCAAATAGAACATTCAGTGCTTTGAGTCCTTTACCGGCTAAAGTCTTCTGATTTAGGGCGAACGTGCCTGTATAACTGAATACCGTTCCTAAATAATTAAAATCATTGACAATTTCAACAGCCGAGTTATTATAATACCATATTTCATTACTTTTAACAGGACCACGTTTTCTAAAAACTAATACTTTTGTTTTTTCAATGTTAACCTCTAAACCCCAAGTCGTGCAATACTCATACAATCTATCTAAGCTGTCTTGTAAGTCACTCGGACTATTACCAAATAAAACCATATCATCAGCAAATAATAAAAGCATAATAGTAAGTTCCTTTATACTAAGACCACAAGTTGGTCTATTTTGTAAAAACAGTTCAAGGTCATTGATAAAAAGAGAGTATAAGACAGGTGAAGTTATCTCCCCTTGGAAGAGCCCGACTGGGCTTTCAAAAAAGTCAGAAAATATATTATTAGACTTAACGCATGATTTGACTTTGTTGTACATATCACGAAAAATATTTAAAAGTTTTCCATTTATTCCAATTTTATATAACTTATACCACAAGCCATTCCTATACACACTATCAAACGCCTTCTTCATATCAATAAATGCACAGTATAATCGTTTATTATGGTTTAAATAGTGTTGTACAATAGAATGCAATACAAAAATAGCGTCAGTAGTAGAACGGCCCGGTCTAAACCCAAATTGGGCGTCAGAGAGAACTTCATTTTCCTCACAAAAACGTGAAAGTCTACGGTTTAGAACACCAGTAAATATTTTTGCTAAGCAACTAATAAGTGTGATCCCCCGATAGTTATTAACATCATCCGGGTTATTTTTCTTATACAACGGTATAATTATACCCTTACTCCACATACATACAGTGGCTATTCTCCAGTGCGCATTATATAACAGTAAAGCTACTGCGCTGTTTTAAAGTAATTAATTCTAGACATCCAAATCTCACCACATCTGTAAACAAGCACCTTTGAAACTTGTGTTATATATTGAGTTATATATAGACCCCGTTTCTGATTGCCATGGCTGGTGACCAGGTTTCATGTAACATGTTTGAAACCCAACACGCCAAGGTTGACTGACCCGTGGGTTGGGCTGAACCGGTTGACCCTGTGTTTTATTTAATTAAAACTCTAAGAAACACGACATCGTTGTCATGGTAATTATTTTAAGAGTTTATGAGCTTATTAACCAAGATCAACGCACCAATTACGGGCCTGAGACCTATTAATTAGTTCAGGTTGCTTCCAAGAGGACACCGGACCGCTAAACTATCTGGCTTTGTGACCACGACCTTAAACCCAGCGACCTCCTATACGTACACGCGCCTTATAGTATCATTTTTGTTATAGTTTTCTAATTCATCCATACTCATACATTAAACTATTACATTTCTTAGTAAAACATATTCACTTTAAAACAGCTTTCTTTTTGTTTAGGTATTTATCTTCATTAATATATCAATGATATTTTGATTTAATCCGAATCATCTTGTTTTATACGTTTCTGAACATCATTCATTGTGTATCAAATATATATTTTGCGGTGACTTCGTTGCCGTTCATTTAAAGTTAATAATATCAATAGATGTATATGTAAATATTATGTGTGAATTAAATAAACTTTGACTTTCACAAATTACACCAATGGTTTTGAGACACAATACATTGCTTTGCTTGTCTTGTATGCTTGCCTCCCAGCCTGTATATACGATTTTCAAACGAAGCATCTTTCTTAAGTTGTGAAATATTTCTATTTTGCCAACCTATTCAGAAAACTTAAACCCGAATACACTTTCGCTAAAACACATATAACATATCGTCACATTGGATAGCAATACAAGAGTAGCATCCTAAACGTCTGTGTGTGATCATACTCGGGGATAAGAAAGGACTGCGTTGTTTACAATCAGATTTTGTCCATATTTGAGTCATCATAGCTTTAATCTAATCCATAAGAGATAACTGTCAAAGGACTTATGTGACATATCCATCAACAGAACAATTACAGAATTAAGAATTTAAAAAAAATTGTCCTTAATATAACAATCTGCTGTTTTTCGTTGACGGGAATTTAGTTTATTTATTAAAGTGACTTATTTCCAATGAAAGTCTAAACAACTTATCGTTTGGCAACGGAGTCTTGTAAACAAATAAAAGAGCTGGATTTATTTCTTTTGCAATTAAATTAATGAAACCGATCTTTGTCAGTAAAAGAAATAAATTTCGTCAACCTCCCAAAAACTATTCTAGACATCTCTAAAAGACATCCATAGCCAATTTTGTAATCATAAATGACAATTCTCTGGTGACCCTAAAAGTTCACAAAACCAGATGAATACTGAAAAGCCCTAAACACGGATCATCAATAAACTAAACGATTCATTCATAAAAAAAAACGAAACATTTATTTTTCCGAGGCACCGCGCCGTCTTTACTGATCCCTTCGGTCAGCCAATCCAACCGTGTACGCATTGCAAGGTCAAGCGAAAGGTTGATGAGGCGTTGATTGGCTGAGGAGTCGCCCGGTACAAGGTCATTTACTACCGCCATGAACAACACAAACCTTTAACTCATTACCAAACAATAACGGCACTTGACCAGTGTTGCAGACGGCTTTGAAAAACATTGTGGGAAAAGGAGAAATTGCTCTTAATGTTTTCTGTCCCAGCAGAAGATTATTTTTTTCAATTTCATCACATTTTGAAATGTCGTCTGCAAACTCTTTCAGTTTGGGACAGTCGAAAATTTGGTGTTTGGTAAAGGTTTAACATCTACAATGCTGGATGAGTTGTTTAAAGATAGATTTTTTTCTCGTCTGCTTTCCAAAACCTTAAATATCTGCTTAATTTCGTCTGCAAACTCTTTCAGTTTGGGACAGTCGAAAATTTGGTGTTTGGTAAAGGTTTAACATCTACAATGCTGGATGAGTTGTTTAAAGATAGATTTTTTTCTCGTCTGCTTTCCAAAACCTTAAATAGCTGCATAATTTTGACGAGGAATGATGCTCAGAGTAGCAAACAGGTTAGATCACAGGCCATCCGCCAATCTACCTGGCGGCTGGCCTGTGATCCATCCTGGTTTCATAAGCATGAAGTCGGTTCTAGCACTATATGGGTTATGTAACGCCATGTATAACCCAAACCTTTATATAGAGTTTATTTTCAATGTCCCAATTAGGACGCAACATAAGACGATAAACACAGTGGGTGCCACAAGCATACAACAGTTCTTTTCTTTTCGTAATATTCGTAGGAACAATAATGCAAATATGAGAAATTGTCACAAAAACTGAGTACATTTTCCTGCTGAACGTGTATGAAGATGAGTACATATGTAAAGACATTGAATTAGATACCACTGTTAACACGACACCCTGATCAAAGGGGGCACGAGAAATAATTAGCAACCCGCGCCCATTACACAGATAACATCACTGCTTAGCGAAAATATCGTATCTATTTCACCTCTATGTTACAGATACTGTGTTTATAATGATCACTGATGACTTGGCGAAAATCCCGAATCATGTTTCGTTTAATTCAATGAGTAAATGGATTAAGATAATGTGATAGCACACATATGTGTCAACATTGACAATGTTGACGTGTCCAGTAGTTGTTATAACTATAAAAGATGCATTTACAGGGCTCCAGAGGGTGTTCTTGTTCCCGGCTCTAAAGTCGCTTGTGCACAGAAGAGAAAATTAGAAAATAAAAATAAAATGTCGTTGAAACAATATAGTTTTAGTATTTTGATATACAATTAAAAGTAGCTATTTGAAAGCATATTCCATTCAGGAAGTGCTAGTTTATCTAAGTATGTACATTTTATATGCAGCTGATCTCAAACGCGGTGTCACGCTTTTGAACAAAAAAATGTTAAATCAATGTATACAAACATTAAACAATTTTAGAATATTCTATTTTGCTTCAAATGAATATTATTTAGTGAGTATCATGTAACAGTACGAATAACGTGTAGTTTTAAAGAAATTGATTTTCAACTTTCAAATATCTTTACATCTTTGCACAAGTACCTTTTAACATTGTCAGATTTTTGGGCTAGTAGTAAAGATGGATAGGTTTGTTTCCACCAAATTCATGAAGAACCGTATTGGAAGCTATGCCGAAAAGAGCGGTATTGGAATGAAGGAAACATAAAACAGTGTCCCTGTGGCTTTTTGCAACACTGAAGAAACAGCTTCAATATTGTATCCTTTAATAATATAAAGTTCGTTTTGTGATACAAGTGTAAAACAAAACGTTCTAAACCTTGTGGTTAATGGGTTAATGTATGATCGAATGTTTCAAGAACACTTTCTTACTTTTCTTCTTTTTTGTAACAGATTGGAATGTGTGCAGGTAACTTTAACGTTTCACGTATTTCGAGCTTCGCGACCATCAACTTCGGGCCTTATGCACAATAAATACTGCCCTGAATTTTAAGGTGAATTTCACCGCTCGAACGTGAAAAAGTCGCATATCTCACAGTTTAATGAATGAGGTGCGGCTTTTCCGCTTTTGGAGCGACAATATGCATGATCACAGGGTTAGTTCTGAATGCACCGGGGCACTACAAAGGAATAGAAAGTAATTTGCTTACTTTCTTGACTCCAGGCAGACGCATCGCCAATATTAAAACATTGTTGGGATGACTGGTCATTGGCCGTGCATCGAGAGTTTACTAGTTTTTGTGAAACATGTCTCTGCTTTTTCCTCCATTCTCAAGATTGAAATATAGTATGCAGGTGCAACAAACAGAATATTGGAAATAATAAAGATGTCCCTGTACCGTCTTTATTTATGGAATTTGACTAGAAAAATTTGCAAAATCATGTCTAAACTCTTTGCAACCTAAGTTTTCTACAATAAAGAAAGTCCGTATTAGTAATATACGTTCACACAGTTCATAGCAATGACACAGTTTAATATTAAACTAGGTTAATAACGAAACAAAATACTACTTTATACTATGCATGTATACATAACCTCTAATGTTGAGCTCTTGTGAAAGCGTTTCTTTCTCATAAAAAACGAACAGCAATTTCAATTTGACCTGATTATACAAATCGTTATGTCATCAGATTTCCATTTATTTCAGTGGAGAAAAGAAAAATCAACACACTAAAACCCAGAGCACAAAAAAGGACACAAAACTGTAGTAAACAAGAGGCTCGTATCTACTTGATCAAAGTTCAAGAGTTACGACATTTTGTTGTTATACCGATGGCAAGTTAAAAACACTTGAAGTCGTTAACCAGTCTGTCACGATTTTGGCACTTAGAAATGAACTTGCTCTGTTTGCGAAATATGAAGGCATTTCCATTTTATCAAGATTGAAAAAAAAAACCCGACCGAAAATAGCCTTTTCATATTTTTGATATTCTGATTAATGGTTTAATATATTACTTCATAACAACACACTTCGAATTATCGGCTACAGAGCTTCTTAAAGGTTATGTTAAAAGGGTAAAGTGCTCTTAAAATGCATATCTTTTCGTTACAGGGGTATCTACCAAATAGCCCAAGGAAACCTTTTTATTTATGTTATTTCTGTCAATTGTTGCTGCTTTCAATAAAGACCAGTAGCAAATTCCCATATTGGGAACTGAAGAATATAGAAATGTGTGTTTGTCTTCCTGTTATTACACACGATTTATTTCCTAATGCTGGTATCAGGAACAGATGACTCTCTCTATTGTTGAAGGAAGGTTGTTATTGAGCACTGTTCAATTATTTCTTCCGTCCCAACACAATCTATTAGAAATTATGTCTCCCGAAACCCCAAATAATACTGAAATATTGTTAAAGTGGCGTTAAACTTAATTATAAGTAGATTATTTTGAACCCGCTTACGCAACATCATACCATTCATTCTTTGATGGCTAAGTGTTGAGAAATCCTGAATTTTGCTCACGCATTCTGTGCATATTAACATGTTTGTTGCAAATCTTACAAAAGTGTATCCGAAAAGAGACATCGCATTAAGAAAGCCAGTGTTTACGTCGAGTTAATGTATATTTATGTAGATTAAATTCGGAGCATTTAGAAGGCATTCCTATTCATCAGCATCTCCCTAATTGCGTAATTATCAATTTCACCATAGCGGAACTTGTGGCCACCTCATATCATAAACAAGAGCAAATGACAATCGCAAAAAATGCAATTCATCTGGCTTTTTTCTTATTTCTTTTAAGTAGAACGCATTGTGACAAAAGGAGGAATAATTCAGTATGAGCAATTTATATGCTTGACATTTCTGTTTTCGAAGCATTATGTTACAAATGTGTCAAAAAATAGTGCGATGGAATAAGGATTTAATAAACATTAAGACTATTCATTTAATACAAAGTTATGAAGATCCGGGAGATTCCTCGTGAGAGATATGATCAAAGAACGCGTAACAAGTCTTGTTTAGATGTAATTTATATTTTTGACAAAACTCAAGGCAAGTGGTGTATTTTAGATATCACATAAGCCTTCTATAGATACTCTCTGTTACTATTCGGGATTAGTTCGGAGATTAACGAAAAACATCGAAGAAACGAACAAAATCAAATATACAAACTACAAATTAACATATCCTATCCTGATGCCATTCTAATCTAACAATTTTGAATAACGCTTGTGAGAAGGGACTCTAAAGGACAAGTTTGTTGATGGATCCACTGATAAGCCCAGTTTAGGCTTGTTTTCCACTTGAGTGTAAGTATCTCCCCCGCGGTTTTAAAACATGTGCTTACATTAGTATAAAAACTCGCGTCCCCGATATGAGCTCGGGGCCTGTTAGAAATACAGCACTTTTTGTTAATTTCTACTGTCGAGAAATTGAGAATTTGAGTTAAAAACATAAAACTCTTTATAAAATTCATCAGTGTTTCTTAGCTGTGTTTCGTACCAGTAAGAAATAATATAGCATGATTGTATTCAGCATTAAACATAAAAAATGTTTATAGTTTACAAAATATATTTGTAGAAATAAGCACACATTGAACAAAAGTACCAGGAGTTCGTTAATACGAAGCACAAATTTACAGTAAGTTATTTACATTATGAAATAATAATATTTCTCAGATGAGCAAATGATAACGAGGAAGAAGGCAATGGTTATATGAGCATAGTAAAATATTATGCCGACGAGCTTTCTAGCTTTAATCCAAAGGACTATAAACAGCTTTAAAAGTTATTAAGACCGTGTCGTCCCGGTTGCCCAATGTTTCTAAGAAAAAAAAGCCCAATAAATGGAAGTGTTGTTCTGTGACTATTCCTCTCTTACCTCTAAATTTAATCAAAATTTCATAATGAATAAGGCGGACATTGTTTCGAACTACCAATTCTTTCTTTATCAAAAACAATTTCCTATCTTCTCACAAATTTAATTCAATTGCCGATACATGTTTACAAATTAAACGATGAAGATATTCCGAAATCGAATAATTTCTTGTCAGCAGCTGATGGAATATTGTGCAGTGCTAGCTAATGCCGCATTATGATGAAATACTTTTAAAACGGCGAAAAGTCAAATCAACCGAAATAAAACAAAACATAGATTCCCAGAGAAAGAAGGATCTGGAGAAGGAACAAGAAATATGTTGGTTTTTGAAACCGGTTATATTTCGAAATGTTTCTATAATGAACATTAATCATATTTGGAAGGTGTGTGGATGACAAAAAATCGCCCCGTTCTCGAATATGTTGACTCTTTATGGTAGAAATATGTCAATCACGGTCTTCCTAAATAGCATTATTGTCTTTCTGAAATTTACACTAACGACTTAACCAAAGGAAAGGGGATAGACACAAACAACGCGATTTTATCATTACAATTAATAGTTATAGAGATATACTTATGCTTATGTTAAAAAAAATAATAAACACGAGAAAGCAATGCAAAGTCTATAAGCTTTCATTAAAGTAATTATTTAAAGTATTTTATTCATTTTGATTATTAATGTTGAGGTCTTAAAAGTGCCAAAGCTAAATTAAATGGCCATATTATCCTAGTGAAATAAAGGAAAAGTGACTTTTTATGTTCGGAATATTTTTATGTTTTAGTGTATTAATTAAAGAACATATTTCGAAAAGCCCACGTATCGTGAAGGTTAACTATGTATAAATGATAAATAAGTTGCCCGGGCTGGCATGCAATGGCTTTGACAAACACATTAATATTTCAACGTCTTCGTTGATATTTTATAGATTTTGATAGAGCAAGAATCAGGCCAAAACGTATGGGCGGTATTCTTGATTCATCTGAAAGCTACCCTTCAAGTAGCGAATCTGTTCACTTTCGTTATAAAATGATAATACAAGGAATATATATTTGTTTGGTCCGTATATTTTACTGTCATATGTAACGAACTTTCTATGCAAGAAATTTACCCCATTAGAAATTAGTTTTGACAACATATCATATATTTAGTCACGGCAGTAGTATGCAATAATAGTTTTATACTATGAATATTCCATGATTGCTGGTTCTACAGAAAACTGCACTATTGCTACACTCCATTGAATGTCTCATGTGTTAACCCTTTCCCAAACAATGACGACATTTGACCACTTTGTTGCAGACGACTTGAGAAAACATTGTGGAAAAAGGAGAAATTGCTCGTAACGAGCAATTTTTCCTTTTTCTACAATGTTTTCTGGCCTATAAGAAGATTGTTTTACAATTTCATCACATTTTGAAATACCGTCTGCAAACTCTTTCAATTTGGGACAGTAGAAAATTTGTTGTTTTGGAAAGGATTAACTTAAATGGTTGACAGTTTGTTGAATATTGTCAACTTTTATAGCTCATATCCTTGATATGAAACATGAAACAATTTCCTACTCAACAGAAACCACACTCGCAATTTTAGTCGGACGTTATTTCTCTATTCGAGAGTTCAATGCATGACTTTTTTTAGTCCTTCACTTTTGTGAAACTCTTACTTATGTACTAAACCTGGCCTTCGAAAAAGATGTGTCAGCGGTGCATTCACAATTATGTCGGATTTACTTTTATGATCTATTTATCGATTTGGTTGCTGGTCGAATCCGATTGAATGAGAGACTTTCCGCAAAATTACATCATAAAACATCTGCAGCAATCCAGGAAATAACCCTGGGATGAATAGCTAAAGTACAAGATTCTCTCTAAAAAAATTTTCGTTCGTCGTTGTTGCTTCCGTTTCGTGCATTAGCTTCATTATTTGTTACGCCATTCCTCGAAGATATTAATTAGTACCCGAAAACGAAGTTATTTGAAATATTAAGCATAATTTTCTCTTACATTTTTCCTCTTTGACCATGATAATTAGAATTTAATGAAATATTTCTTCGTGCACCGCTGTTGCGTTTCTTAAAATGGTACTCAAAACTACCGGGCACGCAATTACAGGAAGCTTATGTTACGTTCGACACAAAAACGCCTGGAATACGAGAAGACTTCCTGAAGAAACGTAACAACGAAGTAAAAAATAATCCAGCTGATAAGCTATAAACGGCTGTGTATTTTTACCCCCCAAGGCTTCATTTTTTTCCAAACAACTCTATGCTTGACATTTTAGCTTCTTGAGAGTTTTGAAGATGACAATTGAAATCGAAATCGAACTGGGGAAAATAACCTGATTTGTGATATAGAGTATTATCGATAAAAACATTAAACAGGCGCTTATTTTGGCCAAACTTTTCATCTCCCGCATTTATTTGTCAAAATTGATCAGGCATAATCTTTGGAATATTTGATAAAAGAGGTACCATTTGACCGTTTTTTTCCCAACATTATATCTAGGTCGCTCTTCAGCATTTGACTGTAGTCATATTTCTATTCAGTTTGGGTAGTACTGCTCCAGGACTTAATCTACATACATCTTGGGATGGTCCTTCTCTATATAAAACCAAAGGTCACCATTTTTTTCAGTAATCCAAAAAAAAAATTCGAGACAGGAAATACTTTCCAAGAAAATATGAAGGTCTAACAAGATAATTGTGGGTTTTTTTTGTCTGAAATATCTAAGTGTATTTTCTTTAATTTATTTTATCTAAAATCACATGTTATGTATTGTGAAATAAAATATTACAGCTAAGAACGGTACATTTCCACTGTGCTATCATAAAAGAGCGCTTGCTAGGATCCAATGGTCATAATACGTAGTTTGTGTGATGAAAGATGTTTAAATATGACGAGTTTGTCACATGGCATATCAGTTATCTTAGTGCAGGCTGTGCAACTGTTAGGAAACACAGATATAAATTACAGGAATTACATCATCATCTTGATTTGTTAGAATTTAACAGGAAGTTCTGATTGATAAATATTTTGCTGTAAGAATATTTCACAGGGGATGATTCCCATGGTACTGAATTAAGATATTAATTAACTGTCAAACTTGAATACCACAATGTCTTTTCTCTAACGAGGGAGATATGACATTTCATTTCAACAGGCTACCGTTGAACTAAACGACTTAAGGAAACTATTTAGGTTAGTCAAAACTGATGAACATGAGATAATATCTCAAATGGAAATACAGTATTGTAATGTGACACGTCATTGGAAGGGTCTCGGAGAGACGATTCCAATGATGTGTTACTTTTCAATATTACTTGGTCCAATATTGTAATAAGAGAGAACGTTGTTTTTAACGTACGCAAATTCTTAGCATAACATGTTTAGCAAACGGTACCCAGAGATAATATGCTATCATTGCTGTATGAACTTTGAAAAATGTCTTCAAAATTTATTATAATCAATAAGTTAAGCGAAGAGCAAGCTTAGTACAGAATAGAATTCAGCTCATGCTTGATTAATGATTGACATGGTTATATTTCAACGCGCTTATAAATTGAGGTTATTGTATCTGAGCTTCATTGAAGATTATCTTTTAAAGGTAAAGGTGATTTGAATATATATATCTTCCTGTAATTTCTTCCAAGAAACACTCTATATAAATATCATTAGAAATTATGTAATTACATATTAAGGTTGCATATGCCATAAACGACGATGATTAATGACGATGTGTTCATTTAATGCAAAATGGAAGCTTTGAGTGGGTGGCGAATATCTGTTACACAGAGTGTGAACATTTGAGATAGTTGAAGAAATCAGTCGTTTCGATAGCCTCTTGTTCTGTTTCAACGAGTTCATACGCATTTTTAAGATAGTTACATTACTTTATCAGGGTTTTCAGTTTCCTGGGTTTTCATCTGTTTTTTCCCCTTTCCATTTTTAACACATATGGATACATGCACATAGCCAGTGTGAACAATGGAATATTTGTTTCTTAAAAGTAGTGTACATATTCTCATAATGTTTCATATATGATTTCTATATAATCATTGTTTCGTTTACCAGTAACACGGGCCGCATGTTCACTTTTTCCATTTGGACAGATCAACATATCTTCTATTGGAGAATCGTGTCAATGGCATGAACTGAAAACGATTTGCAGGATACAAATTCAAAAATATAAACTCGAATTTGGTAGAAACACCAGTATGACTACAGTATGTACTGCTTTCGGAGCACTTATGTATGGGCTCTTCTGCATACATACAAAAGACGTATAGAAAAAGTCAAATGATTATTCTGTTACGGGGCACTTCTGGATCATTGCATGTAAGTCCAGTCTAGTGTAGGCACAGTACGGTTTTTCAGATTTTGGATTTAATACGATTCAATATGATCCCGATTTCGATTTTCGACTACAAAACTCTCCAATTCGAGACAAGCAGAAGAAACATGTCATGTGCAAGAAGGTTGCGATATAATGTGGCGATGGCGTAACATTCGTGTGTCCTACAGGAATAACCATCCAGAAGATGCGATGTTAAGATAAATTTAGATATAATCGAAACGTCTGAGTGTTTTACTTAGTTAACCGCATTATTACAAAAGAGGATTTCTTATTATGAACTATCACACATTGCCTCACAATGATTTTACGATTCTTTTTACTAAGATTATCGTCAAAAGAAGATTTGATGACCGTTTTCTCTGACATATTCGATGACACAGATTCTTTATCATACAATTTGAAAACTGGTGAAATTTCATTTCATCTTGATCGCATAAGTTTTAGTATGCTTTCTGTACGAATAACTGTGCAGATCACAATCCTCACCCGTTGATGACAGAACTAGAACAGAGCTAGAGCAAGACACATAGTCCCGGTTGGGCAATGGGTATCAAGCTAGAAAAGAAATAATATAAAAGAGTCGACCTACCCCGAGCATTGTAGCCATAGTAATTTCTAATATCTATTGCATGTCTATATCTTGTCTATATAATCCCTTTCTAATCCAAGCTTAATGCCAACTCCGTTTTTTCCTCTTGTAATAAGACGACGTATATACGTTTCTCGTTTCTTTAGATTAAACTTGTCCCAAACTCGCAACTCCTCCCCAAATTTGTGTGTACATTACTTTACACAAACCCTCCAACATTTTGACGCGCTAGGTGTTTTGAAATCAATTTACACAAAAAATGGGAGGAGTCAATACCATCCCCGACCAGGATTGATCGGTGCCGACCGCAACGCGAAGAGGGCGTTACTAGTTGGTTAGAACCAATAGGAGGCGGAGTTAGGCGGGGTGAGGAGGTATTGAGTGTTGTCCCTGGAAACCATAAACGCCGATCGTGTTGAAATCCGCGATGTGCTGCCGCTGAGGGATTATATCGCCCGTAGAATTTTATCAGTAGATCGTCTTGGGGCTAACTATTCATGATAAGCACTATCAACACTGCTAAGGGTATTTTAATTAATTTGTTCGATATGATTTCGATCGTATCGGATAGATATGAAATGTGAGGGGTTTGTGAGACGGAGGGGGGTCCGCCACGAAGTAGTGACAATTAAAGGAGATTTATTGTCCCTCGGATAAGAAAAAACACGAACAAAAATAGGCAATGGGTAACAGAATTCATAGACTGTTCTATTGAGCGATGGACCCCGACTTCCTTGGGACCTATTGGTCAATTTTACGTCCATCAACAAACTGGTTTTACATTTAGCAATTACAAACTCAAATGTTAGCAGTGTTACATTAATTGTCAAAGGGTTTGCCTAAAGTTTTATATTAACTACCCTATAGTTCTCAGAAAAGTCAAAGGAAACAATAAAAATGAAAGACACCCTTACTCACAAAAACGTCAGGTTGTCCCATATAAAGAAGTGCGTTCAAGAAATGCACTTTATTACATAAGTGACTATTTGTGTCTGTTAGTCCAAAAGCTCAGATTTGTTTCGTTTGAAGTTCAAACTTAATATGATAACATAACACATTCGTCAACAACTGATATGTTCACAAACTTAAAATGCATCGCAGATGCGCGATTTATGTAAGATGAAAACACGTATCTGGACATTCGATGTTGTTTCTTACGTGTTACTTAGATTTGGTGGCTGTACTCCTTTCGTTCAATACTATTCGTTTAAGTGAGCCTTGTTGATATTTTGGGTCGATTTACAATAAATGTTTGATGAAATGCATCTACGAGTTACGATAATTCAATAAACTATCTTGATTTGTGCTTGATTCAACAACTTTATATGCTATTCTACCCCCTCTGTGATTCCCGAATCGGTCAGTAGGTGGTATATTGGTATGGCTGTTACTATTCTTTCTGAGTTTAATCATCCGTCTCTCATCTGAGATAATTCTTGGAGAAATAGGTTGAAAAATAAAAAGCAATGTAGTCATATGCAGGATAGGGACAAACTTCAAGTTTGTTACCCTTTCTTCCTTCTTTTCATATGTGTTCCATTGATGTGTCTGGATTTTTACCCTTATAAAATGGAAAAGTATATATTGGGGGTGAGTGGGTTGTAACACAAAATCTCTGACTATGGGTCTAAGAACAAAACACATTCATTAAGCTTTGAACAAGCCACCAATTCACACGTCCTTCTCGATTGTTTTGCTGTGTATTCAATATTATGGAAGCAAGTTACGCAGTGATGCCATACGGGAAAGGTAATGATAAATTATAATGATTCTTAAAAAATTCCCACCGTTTTATACACATTATATCAGTCAGACAAACACCCTGGTTGTTTAACATGATGTCGGCTAATAGAAATGTTTAGAAATTTAAAAAAATACTTTAGATATTTCTATATTTATGAAACAGCAATGCAAACACCATAATATGCAGTCTGTGGCGGTCTCTACGATTAAACCAAGCCCCTTGGCTTGACCATTGCCTCCATAATAAAACCAGGCTTTATGACTTTGTCTTGGTATCCATTATAAAATCAGACTCTTAGACAATTTTGACTTTGTTTCGGTTTCCATGATAAGATCAGGTTGGTTGACTCTGTCGTGGTCTCCATGATAAAACAAGACTTCTTGACGTTATCTTGGTCTCCATAATAAAAGACTCCTTGATTTCGACTTGGCTTCCATGATAGAAACAAGAATCCTTGAATTTGCCTTGGTATCAATGATAAAACCAGATTCCTTGAATCTGTCTTGGTCTTCATGATAAACCAGACTGTTTGACATTGTCTTTGCCTCCATGATAAAACCAGGGTCCTTGGCTCTGTTTTGGCCTCCATGATGAAACCAGGTTTCTTGACTTCGTCTTAGTCTATAAAACCAGACTGTTTGACTTTGTCTTTGCCTCCATGATAAAACCAGCGTTCTTGAAGTGTATTGGTCTCCAAGATAATACAAGAAATATTAACTTTGTATTTGTGTCCATGATAAAACCAGAAATATTAACTTTGTATTTGTGTCCATGATAAAACTTGAAATATTAACTTTGTATTTGTGTCCATGATAAAACCAGAAATATTAACTTTGTATTTGTGTCCATGATAAAACCAGAGATATTAACTTTGTATTTGTGTCCATGATAAAACCAAAAATATTAACTTTGTATTTGTGTCCATGATAAAACCTGGTCATTTGACTTTGTCTTGGTCTCCATTATAAAACCAAACTCATATTCTTTGTTAAGGCCTCCCTGATTAAACAAAACTCCAATTCTTTGTTTTGGCCTCCATGATAAAACAATATTCGTACACTTTGTCTTGGTCTTCATGGTGAAACCAGACTCTTAGACTTCCTCTTGGTCTCCATGATAAACCAGATTCATTGACTTAATCGTGATCCCCATGACAGCCCAATACTCTTAAACAATGCTCCGATATTCTGATGGCATCAGACACCAAGACTCAAATCAGGGTCTCCGTGACAACTCTAAAACCGTTTGAAGACTTCTAGAGGGGTTGTTTGATGGTATACGTCCAAAATAGATTTGAAGCCATCACACGTGTTCTACCATATCCATCGAAACCCTCTCTCCTTTGATTCTATATCACCGGTTCTGGTCCAAAGACGAAAACAGGGGTACTACGTAATGTATTACGTAATGTGCTGTCACATAATTTGCACGTTCGCCAAGAAAAAACATGCAGTTACCAGTACATTCCGAGCATATACCGTCATTAACTTGACTTGCTTTTAACTGCTAAGATTTCGAAAGTTATTTTTGCACGTAAAAATCTTACTTAATTGCAGCATAGATGATGAGTTGACGTTGAAATGTGGGTGTTTATCTAAAATTTGGGGTTGTTGTTTCGGTTTTGATTATGGGATGCCAGAGATTTTGATTAAAGCTCTGTTGCAGGTATTTGGGACTTTTTGTAGATGCATGTAATTTGCTAGTATCCAAAAGTATACATATTTGAAAATCCGTGTACTTACACTAACAACTGTCATTGTGGCGTAATTAGAAAATATAGTTAATTTTGATACGATGTCATTCCTTGTTGATGACATGTTTATTTACATTGGTGAGGTATAATGGAAGTCGAAAATGGTAACAATTCTTCCGCTATACAATCAAAGGGGGCTTTCTAAGTTTGAGTATATATGTAGAATTGAAACCCGTTTCCAATGATTGTTCCATTATATTCTGTTGAAAGCCAAGATATATCAAATATTTTGCTTGGCCTGAGCATTCTAAAGTGTTACCATTAAAAAGAGACAGATAACGTCATGATCTGTTGTTCGTGATCTATACACAAATAACACGTATATCTATTGCGGATCATTTCTTCGGAAATGCATTTATACCAAGACCTGAGTTTTTAAAAGATGCATTTCCATATGTAAGTAATATTTTAGACATTAGTTCAATTCCTTACCTGGTTAAGGTTAGTTTGTGCGAGGTCGCTTATAGCACGCACTTTTGTTAAACTGGTATTAAAGATGCCTGAATGGCTAAGACTAATGTCCGAGCTATCGTTCAAGACGATCACTCGCATGCAAAATCGCATGTTACATTAGACGATACTTGCTTTGCGATCTTAGGAGAAAATATTTTGTATGGGAAATTGGAAGCTTCCGCTACGAACAATAAATATCCTGTCTGACCCATTTTTAAAAATCCTCTGCATCATATTAATTATACGCATATATACGCAGCCATATGCTGAGATATTAAACAGTTTAAAATACACGTAGAATTGTTTTTAGTTCGCTTTACAAATGGACCATCTTGTGCATATTATATTGTGGATGAGTGAATGAAATCTGGGAATCATTTATCCATTTCCCTCTATGTACCAATATTAATCAACATGTAACTAGTTGAACAGAAACCATAGAAAAAATGTAATAAATATATTTTTTCTATCATGGAAGTGTCTACTCAATTAAAAAATTACCGAACGAAAAAAAAAATCTTTTCAGTATCTGCATGAATAGATACTTTTGATTTCATTTCAAAATAGGCATGATGAATTCATCTAAGAGAAGATGAAGGGCAAGGGTAAAGTGCTATACTATAGTAAGTGGTTCACATTTGTGAAGCCCTTACTACAGTCTTGCACTGAACCCTCAAGGTGTTGGTTATGCAAACGCTGGTAATAATTCCATCAACAGTCTCTCATGTTTCACCGTTCTAAACATTTCTCAAAGTACACTGTAATATAACGCACAGCTTAGGCGCGAAGAAAAATTACAAATTGGTACATTATTCTTTATTTATCGTCATCGTCGATTCCAACACGTGCAGTGGGCTGAAACTGCGCATGCGTGTAGGAGGACCCATTCGTTTGTTTGAGGCGATGGAATTCTTCATGAAAGACTTAAACCAAACAAAAATTGTATGCTTTAGGCAGCATTCGAAACCATTGTTGGGAGAGAAAAAGACATATGTGAACTGTTTTTCTTGTAAAGAATGTATCATACCAGATAAAGATACCATTTGACTTTCTTTGTTTTCAGGCCGAATCATCGTCTTCAAAATCTTATATGATGAAGAAAAGAATGAAACTTTCGATTAATTCATGTTGGAAAGAATTTTTCTTTCACGATCATTCGTGATTTAAAGTCATTTTCAATAACTTCTCTGTTGTATGTTGGTTCCGACATTTCACTTGGGCGACATTGGTGTAGGGGAAGAGCGGCGGACTCTTATACCGAGGGTCCCGGGTTCAAATCCCCGTTGGGCAGGGTGAAAATTTCCGGGACTAGCCCGCAAACCGGCGCGATTACTGGTTTAGTATCCAGGAAGCAGTCATCGAGAGTGACATTGAACAAACTTTCAGCTTCCTTCACAATCGATGTAAAACAAAACCAATACGGTGAATAAATTCAAAGCATAATATTATCCCAATAACTACAAGAACCAGCCAATACCTTTGTTATTTGGTCTATTTATTGAACCTAGACCTTCGACATACAAGTGGGAAACTTAAACTCTGTTGTTCCGTGGTGATCCGAATTTCGCTACCATATTGATGGGCTTAAACAATAAAACACCAGCTTCTTCACGATTTTTTTGACGATACTTTCCTTTAAATGTGGAACACCTTCTTGTTACTCAGTAACCTTTTGTTATGTGTGTTTTTGATATCGTTTTATAGAAGCCTAAACAGAAGTAAGTCACCGCTATTTTCGCTTGAACACGAGGCATATAGAGCTAGTTTAATTATTAACTTCGAAACATTTATTAGATTTAGAATATCATGAACATGTATGGGTTTTCTTCTTTGTAATGATGTTTCGAAATCCTACCAATCATATCTTTCATTTGTTTCATTCGTTTGTATCTCACGTAGAAAATAATTTTGTTTTTTCTATTTGAGCTTAGTTTATATCTGTATATTGATCAAATTTCCAATCGGTCCACATATACGCTAGATATAAAGCTTCAATGTTTGGTTAACATTACAAAGATAAAAGGTGATTGCTCACAGATGTTGAAGATTGTTAAACATTGGGAAGTTGAACCATTTTTCATAGTAACTGCTCAACAGCTGTAGTGTTGTATGATACGTAGTGAAGAATAGTCATTGGAAGCAAAATAAGTTGGGCTACGTCACGCGAAAAGGGGCACTCGGACAAAGCAAACAGTGTAGCCCCAGACCAGCCGCCACGTCACTGACGTGGCGGCTGGTCTGGGGCTACACTGTTTGCCATCTTAGAGGACATCCAGTTATACCTTTAAATAAATACAAATGATAACTTTCGTGACTAGATGCTGGAATAATAGCGCTAAGATAGAGCTTTTTTATATGTCCGAGTGCCCCTTTTCGCGTGACGCGGCCCAGTTAGTCTTTCATTCTATAAAGTGGGTATACAGTGAATTTACATGTAATCCAATCCAAAAGAAAAGACATCAAGATCTGCCGTATGCAGACTATACATGCTTAGATAAGTTGGCGCTTCATTAATCCATTGTGCTTTTAATATCTTTTTTTAATTGTATATCAAACAACAATACTAAGTCTGTATTGTTCAAACAACATTTAATTTTGACTTTCAAATTTTCTCTTCTGCGAACAAGCACCTTTAAGATTATGCATTGGGTGCATTTACCTTTGCTTTTAGCGATGAAAGCATAAACAATGGAAGGGAATTCAGAGCTTGTAAGTTACCGTGCTTCATATAAAACGTACCAAGTAGCCGTGTAACAAGGGTTCTGCGGAATTCTACAGAATTTCAACACATTTTTGTATCAGAATAAAATTGTTGTAACGATTCACTTTTTGTCGTTATATTCCACAAATTGGCCGTGATTACAAACAGAACCGGCTAATTGGCCACAATTATATGCAGGTGCTCGTGTAGTTATTACGCTGGCGCAATTCTAACGTTTATTAGATAAATCGCGGAATAATGCGGAAACTCTCTCGTTTTATGCTTTGAAGTGATAATTCCGCCATCTCTCGGACGTAAAACCCATTCTCTCACCGTTCCTGGGCGGGGTAAACAAGGCTCTAATAAATAGTCAGCACGTCGTGGAATTGAATCGAACTTATTATGTCAGTTTTAAACGATTTCACACTGATGTAATCAAAGAAAACGTTTTTACATATCTCCGTATTGAATAATGACGAAAACACGTTTTTCAAACATGGCAGGCTTTCTCCAAATCGTGAAACGGGGGAATAAAACCTGCTTTACGATCGAGGGATGCTTGCATCTCGGCATATTGCGAGGTAGAGGCGTTCTATCGATATAAAACGAAACGGGCATTCGCCCTGCCCAGTTGCAATTAACCCTTTTTCTTATGCAGATGATAGAATATATTACTAGTTGAATTATTTCAAGGATACATTTCGAGGAAACCATTTGTTGATCATTGACGAAGTACAACACTTTAAACAACCAATGCTAAAAAGACCGTCCACATTTGTGACAAAAGGAATAATTCATCGTTTTAGAAATATTCCCATTTTACGAAATAGGTTGTATTTCCATGAACAACTGTATACTATAGTTTCTATGATGTGACATAAAGAAAATGCTTTAAGGCACTCAATTGAAACTATGTACCCAGCATCATATGTGCAGATTTTCCTTTTACTCCAGCGATTACTATATTGACTATCCAAGGCAGGTCACCATAGGTATATTGGTATTATTTATAGATTTATCTTAAATCCGTTGTTTCTAATTGATAACTTATTGTACAATATTTGATGACTTTCTTAAACAATAGTTTCTTTCCCAATATGTGGTTAATTTCGAAATGATATGGAGTATTCTAGCGTTTATCATGTTATGATAAAACTGAGGTTAGAAATCATCGCTAAAGTAACAGTTTAAGTCATATCATTGCGTTCATTGCACCTATTCAATTCTTGTTACTTCCGCAAGTACAGAGGAAACATATCTACATAAAGTACAATTCAAAATTGAGATACGAATTCACTACTTTAACATAAATCGCTTGATAAAACATAAGAATTTGCAAAGGTGAAAAAGATGTTTCGAACATGTGACCCGTTTACCTATTGCTTCAAACTGAACTATTGATGTTTTATTCTATTAACATCAGAAGTTGATATCAAAAGGTGATCCGGGACGGGACTTTGAGCGAGTTGCTTTTAATGATAATAAGACGGAATGAAAATCGACCATGAAGATGACAAAATACTTCAAAAATGTTTGTTGTGGATTTTTGAAAACGATGTCGCAATTTGACGATTTCCCAGTCTTAGCTATTTTCTTTCAACGGCGATGTGTTGAATCTTTGCTGCAAAGGCTACCCTCTTCATTAAGAAACGTTGGCGTTAACATGTTTTATGTATGAACAGTGCCAAACTAAAACACTGTTATCTTCTTTATTACCACAGAAACGGTCTAACTAACAGTGTGCAGTAGCTACATACGTTGTTGCTTATCGTCTAACGTAAACTAAAAAATCATGCCTGCATAGTACAATCAAATAAACAGTATACGCATGTGCATCTACTAAAACCCAGACTTCAAAATGCCATCATGGCCTTTTGTTACATTAATGGTAAAGTAGGTACAATGTACATACATTTACCACCCAGCATGTAAATTTATTTTCCTATGAAGACATGGCATCTCTCTTTGAAATATACGTATGTACAATTTCTACGACGTTACTGCTCTAATAATCAATTGTTTTCAATGATTCACGAGAAGAAACGCATCTAAATTGGAATGTCTTCAATATGAAAGTTCTCTTTAGCAAATCTAGAATGGCAAAGCTGTTTTGAGATGACTCTGGTGTATAACACACAGACCATTTTGAAACTGACGTTTACAACCCAATCCCTCCTCCTTCCAGAACAAAATATACTGGCCATGATGTCATTCTGATAACATTGCGACATAATTTCTTAAGAATGAATGACCTAATATTTGCAAGTTCATAATCACTATCTGTGGTTTAACTTGCAAAGGTTGGTGCGAATATACTCGGCAACTTTCCAAATGGGTCAATTTCAGAGCTGAACAATTGCCGAATGGAAGCATGGGCTACCAGAGTCGACTTTGAGTTAAAGACAAAACGTTATGAGGCAGAGCCATTGGTTCGATAGAAGCATAAGCAGCGGACCAAGTTGACCCAGTATGTTTAAGACCCAAGTGTACCACAACATATCTACTATATAGCGAATATAGCGCTTGTCCTACGATTGTTTTCGCGTGAAATGTCACACTACATCGATCATTGCCGAATTTTCTCGATGTCAAGGCCCGTAATTTCTGTGTTCAATTGATGCAATTATTGCTCCTTTAATACGCCATATTGAGGGATTAATGAAGTCTCCCAGCCCTAATGACCACGGGAAAAGACAATGTGGTTATTAACACTTCTTGTCCTTTCTAGCCTCTTGGGCCCATCAAAATGCGTTTTAAGTTAATTGGAATGAGGATAAGTTTTTCAATGGTGCGTCTGGAATGCATCTTGGTAATAAAACCGTTGATATTTCGGCCAATGTCTTCTTTTGCTGCATTGTCGTCAAAGTTATATTTGGTAAATATGATACAGATTTATGCAGCGAAATGGTAAGAGTTGGGGACAACGAATTGTTATCATTAGACCCGGTTTAAGAGAGGGCATGTCGCGAAAACTAATGAAACTCAATTAAAGGATTGGAAGGTGACAGGGTTCAGTAGTTATAACGGTCGACAAAAACAGAGAGGTCCCAATCGCGAAATAATCGCTTCGAGATTTCCGGATCATGCGGGTCGGAATTGTTTCCAAGAAATTCCAATCCATTCGAAAAGGATTGGAAGCATTTGGAGTGCAGTTATTATTTATATTGTCTTTGACAAGCGATTGACCGAGATGAGTGGCTAAGAAGATTAGTCATTAACCACCGACTGACAAAACAGTTCGTGTTCTAGTCTGTTCAAGCATACGGTATGGCGCATTGCTAACTTGATAATCTGCAACGCTTTGACCAATGAGTATCTTCTCGAGCTTGTAGCAAATTACTGTAGCGACTCTTTGTTAGGAAAATAATAAGCAATAACATTATATCATTGATAGAGGCTCTTGTCTCATTTACCGATGCTTTTCTTTTTGGAGTGTTGGTACCAACAGTGCTTGTCTTGATGGCCATGTTTTCAGGCAATCGTTTCTATTATATTGTGGCTTCTATTCGCAAATGTCAATAATCCCTGCTATCAAACGCCTCTCAACACAGTTAACATTGAACCTGCTTTGATGATAATGCTTTTAGATTACCAAGGACGTTAAGGCGAGAATACATTACACAGAGTCTGCATCTGGGGTGGATGTTTGGCTTATATGAATATGGCTCATGTACATCTATATCTATAGTATGATCAGTCATACATAATGAAACTATATACATTTCACGTTATGAGTCACAGCTATTTGTGATTTGTCTTGCAATAATTTAGGAAGAAACCGTTTTAGTTGAAAGTTACACCACTTTTATATATCCACAAACTTAAAAAAGTCATAGTCATTGGCAAATAATTGGACATGGTAAAGTCGTTTCTTTTCAAATGCTCCATTTTTAAAGATGGAGCCCCAATCCAGCATCAATAGTTTGAAGAAGTTCGCCCAAGGTCTTGTGGGCACGAATATTGGGGTTCAAATATACACGGGGTCATTTCTGATGCTTTTACTCAGTAAGTAACGAGTCCTGCTTTAAACGAATAATCGTGCTGTTCGAAAACCGGACTTGGCCAATAGGATGTGTGACATATGAATGGGATACCATGATTTATTCTTTCTCACCCTTGAACACTTGTACACATCATGACATGAAAGGAGTTAGGTCGGGATTTCGAGTGCATATCCCGTATGATGTTGAGATAATTGTAAGAGAGCTAATTAATATACCAATGTCGTTTTAAATCTCTAAAACAGCCGAAAGTACGTAATCGAAATTAAGTCTGCTACAAAGAATTCAATTCATAATATATCACTGTTATCTATAGACACATTAGAATCACGTATCTTGGACACGTCTAACTTGTTCCACCAACAAAGGGTTTGACATTTTGCGTTTTTCTACTTCCCCAGCGGTGATGTATCAGTAACAACCACCATTCAATCAACGTTACGGTTAACAAGGTATGAAAACGAGGCGGCTTTAACACGAAATGACATTATGACCGCCATTGCACAACCCGGATGTTGATAGCATCTTCATATCTGAAAAGATCAAGCGTTTAAATGATCTAAACACGGCATTTATTACAGAATTTAAATGACCAACTAACGCGCCTCGCCTTGGTTTCCCTTTCACATCGCAACACCTGTGAGCGTTTAATGATCTTGATCTAAAACGGAAGGGTCAACATCAAAGAGACGATTGGGTTTTATCAAGTTATAGAATCTGACAAATACGGCGAAATCAAATTAAAGAATTTATTGTGAAAAAGTATTCGCTGACACCGAGGATAACAAGCTGTCGACGATAGTGTTGTCGGGAGAGAATGCATCCTAACTGTTAACGAAAGGGTTTGGGCAGATGCATTGGACACTATCAAATAATTTTAGCTTAAATATAAGACTGATTTACTTACATATTTGAACCGAACGCAAAGAAAGCTTAAGTGTATAGCTGGTTCGCTGATAAAAAGTAATCAATAATAATTATCGCAATATTACAGACGACAATCTGAAATGTGCTGTGCTTGAAAATACAATGCTTATTTTCTTGTCAGAATGGTTAAAAGTCTTTATTCCGCTCTTTTCGAAATCATCATTGAAAATTGATTTATACTAATGAATTATTTACGTCTTCGCGATGTCTAGAACCCAAGACGTTAACCACTGCACAGTTTATTTGTATAGGTGTTCTTACAGTATTCATGTTTTAACATATGAACGTTTAGTTACCATTCGTACGTCCAATGGTTTCTGGAGTATTCAATATGTCTTCATGTGAACCAGTCTATGACTATCTTTTATATGCTTACATAGGATGTTCATAAACGAATGAACATTTACGTCGCCCCTCATTCTCAGAATCCTACTAATTTACCACGTGACCTTTGAAAGAACATTCAACTGGACGTTGGCTATTTTGATTTAGAAGGATGCAAATTCGCATTTTGCAGAGAGTTATGAATAACGTTTTTTCCCCTATATAACAGCTGACAAAGTAGTCAACTGTTCACTTTTCCAATCAATGCATTAATGCAAATGAGGCGTACAATAAAGATCAAAAAGCTCAATATAAATGGGGCATGCTAAAAAACGTATACATTCAAACGAAACTAAGCGACGAAACTGCCAACTAATGAGAAGGCGGTCAACGTGTCAAACATAGCGTGTGCAGTTTTGCATTTATATTACTAAAACACCCGAGTTTTCGACTGTGAATGCTTTAAGAATATTTATTGTGAACGGAAGGCATCGGCGTTGCACCCCGATGTTCAATATCCTTCAAACTAATTTATCTAACTTTGCAGGTAACATAATTGATGTAAAATGTAAGATAACAAAGAAAAATTGAAATTGAAAACATATATTACGATTACAACTTTTCTTTTTAAGTTACTACATTTATGGAAAGGACTTTCTGCTTGAGAAATATACTCTCCTAACTTAAATATAAGAAATATCAACATTATAAACATGCAATACTTAAACCAAGCTTTTATAAGTACAAAAATGATACTCAAAATGAAAACCAGAGTTTAGGATTTTGTCAGCATAGAATCCCTATGGCAAAATGCGAGATGCTTTATGCAATTTTTGCTTGCTTTCACAATGTCCTTAATTCCAAAATCATTCCATCTTTATTAGACGTACACACAGAGAAAGGTTACTTATTCTATTTCATATAGTGAACAGATAAATCAATGGGAAACAACAGATGTTTGTGGCTATAAAATTTGCTGTTAGAAAACAGAAACGTTACATACGTACAATATATGGGGATATAGCTCAGTGGCAGAGCATTCGACTGCAGATCGAGAGGTCCCTGGTTCGAACCCGGGTGTCCCCTGAAATAACCTTTTACTGCCTAACCGATAATTGATACCGGGTGCAATTCGAAATATACTCATGTTTTTAGTTAAAGAGTATGCAGTGTTTTGATATAAGCTTTATGGCTCAGAAGAAATATATGATATAATGTGAATGAATTCCATATCTTATAACGCCTGTTTTAGATAAGATATGCATTACGACGAAATCCGTACTTAAATTGAGTTTGGGATAGATTCAGTCAATCTATTGAAGACACGAAGAATGATTTCTAATAGACACAGTATTATCTACTTATATAAAGTCATACCATTTCTTCATTATCCATTTGCATAAATTCTTCTCAGCCTTCATGCAAAAACTATTCTACATGATATTTGTCCATTGCATGATTTTATTTTCATCGTGTATTTCAATCGACAAATAATTGCGCTTTAGCATTTAAGCTTTCATTTGGCCTATTTGCAAAGAACAAACATTTCTTCTTGAAATACATTATTCTAAAATTGACATCATAATCGAGATTCCATGGCCTGATTAACTGTCCTCTTCACATACCATTTAGATGCATCCTAACTTTTAGTGAAGATTAACAGACAACTAATCACATGTATTTTGCTAGTTTACATGAACATTGTGCATGCTTTTCTTTTACAGTTTTGAACACGTGATCTCCTTTCATTTTCATTTTACTTCAGTGATCATGGGTTTCTTTTTATTTCCAAAAGCATTCCGACAGCCTTCAATATTCACGGACCTTGGATTTTAAACTGGTACATGTTGATAGATTTTTATTTTCCGTCTTAAACGTATAAAACTATTCCTTAGTAAAAGATTATTTCAGGGGACACCCGGGTGGTTCGAAACAGGGACCTCTCGATCTGCAGTCGAATGCTCTGCCACCGAGCTATATCCCCATATATGGTAGTTTTGTAACGTTTCTGATTTCCAAAAGCAAAAGTTATAGCCACAAACAGCTATTGTTTCCCACTGATACATCTGATTCTTTACGAAATTCCTGAATAGAATACGATGTCAACAAAATGTTTACGTATAATGCGGTCATGTTAAGACGACATGTCTTTGTAATGGGCAGTTTAAATGCAATACCTGTTCATTATTTATGTTTATGTTAAAATTGGTATTAATGGTTATTTCTTGTACATTGTACCCAATGCCTAATGTCCCATTGACAGATTTTCAAGCCTTAAGGCAAAGGTCATTTAAAAATAAAATGAAAGAAAACACAGAACCGACTTACTTAATGCTATGAAGAATCCAAAGCACTTTTATCAAGGGGTTTTTGAATTCAAAGGAACGATTTAAACAGTATAAAGATTAAAACATGTGTTTTTCTTTCACAGTCTAAAGATGTTATATTTCTTTCAAGTCCAAATATTGCATACATTATGACTAGATTTATAAGTATATTTCGAATTGCGCCCGGTATGAATGATCTGTTTATCAAATGAAGTAAAACATATGTTCAGGGGACACCCGGGTTCGAACCAGGGACCTCTCGATCTGCAGTCGAATGCTCTGCCACCGAGCTATATCCCCATATATGGTAGTTTTGTAACGTTTCTGATTTCCAAAAGCAAAAGTTATAGCCACAAACAGCTATTTGTTCCCATTGATACATCTGATTCTTTACGAAATTCCTGAATAGAATACGATGTCAACAAAATGTTTACGTATAATGCGGTCATGTTAAGACAACATGTCCTTGTAATGGGCAGTTTCAATCCAATGATTGCTCATTATTTATGTTTATGTTTAAATTGGTATTAATGGTTATTTCTTGTACATTGTACCCAATGCCTCATGTCCCATTGACAGATTTTCAAGCCTTAAGGCAAAGGTCATTTAAAAATAAAATGAAAGAAAACAAAACAGAACCGACTTACTTAATGCTATGAAGAATCCAAAGCACTTTTATCAAGGTTTTTTTAAATTCAAAAGAACGATTTAAACAGTAAAAAGATAAAAACATGTAAATTTCTTTCACAGTCTAAAGATGTTATATTTTTTCCAAGTCCAATTATTGCATACATTTTGACTAGATTTATAAGTATATTTCGAATTGCATCTGTTATGAATGGTCTATCAATCAATTGAAGTAAAAAATATGTCTAGGGGACACCCGGGTTCGACCCAGGGACCTCTCGATCTGCAGTCGAATGCTCTACCACTGAGCTCTATCCCCATATATGGTAGTTTTGTAGCGTTTCTGATTTCCAAAAGCAAAGGTTATAGCCACAAACAGATATTGTTTCCCACTGAAACATCTTATTCTGTACTAAATTCCTGAATAGAATACGATGTCAACAAAATGTTTACGTATAATGCGGTCATGTTAAGACAACATGTCTTTGTAATGGGCAGTTTAAATGCAATACCTGTTCTTTATTTATGTTTATGTTAAAATTGGTATTAATGGTTATTTCTTGTACATTGTACCCAATGCCTCATGTCCCATTGACAGATTTCCAAGCCTTAAGGCAAAGGTCATTTAAAAATAAAATGAAAGAAAACAAAACAGAACCGACTTACTTAATGATATGAAGAATCCAAAGCACTTTTATCACGGGGTTTTTGAATTCAAAAGAATGATTTAAACAGTATAAAGATGAAAACATGTAAATTTCTTTCACAGTCTAAAGATGTTATATTTCTTTCAAGTCCAAATGTTGCATACATTATGACTAGATTTATAAGTATATTTCGAATTGCGCCCGGTATGAATGATCTGTTTATCAAATGAAGTAAAATATATGTTCAGGGGACACCCGGGTTCGAACCAGGGACCTCTCGATCTGCAGTCGAATGCTCTGCCACTGAGCTATATCCCCATATATGGTAGTTTTGTAACGTTTCTGATTTCCAAAAGCAAAAGTTATAGCCACAAACAGCTATTTGTTCCCATTGATACATCTGATTTTTTACTAAATTCCTGAATAGAATACGATGTCAATAAAATGTTTACGTATAAAGCAGTCATGTTAAGAAAACATGTCTTTGTAATGGGCAGTTTAAATGCAATACCTGTTCATTATTTATGTTTATGTTAAAATTGTAATTAATGGTTATTTCTTGTATATTGTACCCAATGCCTCATGTCCCATTGACAGACTTTCAAGCCTTAAGGCAAAGGTCATTTAAAAATAAAATGAAAGAAAACAAAACAGAACCGACTTACTTAATGCTATGAAGAATCCAAAGCACTTTTATCAAGGGGTTTTTGAATTCAAAAGAACGATTTAAACAGTATAAAGATGAAAACATGTAAATTTCTTTCACAGTCTAAAGATGTTTTATTTTTTTCAAGTCCAAATATTGCATACATTTTGACTAGATTTATAAGTATATTTCGAATTGCATCCGTTATGAATGGTCTATCAATCAATTGAAGTGTAAAATATATGTCCAGGGGACACCCGGGTTCGAACCAGGGACCTCTCGATCTGCAGTCGAATGCTCTGCCACTGAGCTATATCCCCATATATGGTAATATTGTAACGTTTCTGATTTCCAAAAGCAAAAGTTATAGCCACAAATAGCTATTGTTTCCCATTGATACATCTGCTTCTTTACTAAATTCCTGAAGAGAATACGATGTCTACGAAATGTTTACGTATAATGCGGTCATGTTAAGAAAACATGTCTTTGTAATGGGCAGTTTAAATGCAATACCTGTTCATTATTTATGTTTATGTTAAAATTGGTATTAATGGTTATTTATTGTACATTGTACCCAATGCCTCATGTCCCATTGACAGATTTTCAAACCTTAAGGCAAAGGTCATTTAAAAATAAAATGAAAGAAAACAAACAGAACCGACTTACTTAATGCTATGAAGAATCCAAAGCACTTTTATCAAGGTTTTTTTTAATTCAAAAGAACGATTTAAACAGTAAAAAGATAAAACATGTAAATTTCTTTCACAGTCTAAAGATGTTATATTTCTTTCAAGTCCAAATATTGCATACATTTTGACTAGATTAATTAGTATATTTCGAATTGCATCTGTTATGAATGGTCTATCAATCAAAGGAAGTAAAATATATGTCCAGGGGACATCCGGGTTCGAACCAGGGACCTCTCGATCTGCAGTCGAATGCTCTACCACTGAGCTCTATCCCCATATATGGTAGTTTTGTAACGTTTCTGATTTCCAAAAGCAAAGGTTATAGCCACAAACAGCTATTGTTTCCCACTGATACATCTGATTCTTTACTAAATTCCTGAATAGAATACGATGTCAACAGAATGTTTACGTATAATGCGGTCATGTTAAGACAACATGTCTTTGTAATGGGCAGTTTAAATGCAATACCTGTTCATTATTTATGTTTATGTTAAAATTGGTATTAATGGTTATTTATTGTACAATGTACCCAATGCCTTATGTCCCATTGACAGATTTTCAAGCCTTAAGGCAAAGGTCATTTAAAAATAAAATGAAAGAAAACAAAACAGAACCGACTTACTTAATGATATGAAGAATCCAAAGTACTTTTATCACGGGGTTTTTGAATTCAAAAGAACGATTTAAACAGTATAAAGATGAAAACATGTAAATTTCTTTCACAGTCTATAGATGTTATATTTCTTTCAAGTCCAAATGTTGCATACATTATGACTAGATTTATAAGTATATTTCGAATTGCGCCCGGTATGAATGATCTGTTTATCAAATGATGAAAAATATATGTTCAGGGGACACCCGGGTTCGAACCAGGGACCTCTCGATCTGCAGTCGAATGCTCTGCCACTGAGCTATATCCCCATATATGGTAGTTTTGTAACGTTTCTGATTTCCAAAAGCAAAAGTTATAGCCACAAACAGCTATTTGTTCCCATTGATACATCTGATTTTTTACTAAATTCCTGAATAGAATACGATGTCAATAAAATGTTTACGTATAATGCAGTCATGTTAAGAAAACATGTCTTTGTAATGGGCAGTTTAAATGCAATACCTGTTCATTATTTATGTTTATGTTAAAATTGTAATTAATGGTTATTTCTTGTATATTGTACCCAATGCCTCATGTCCCATTGACAGACTTTCAAACCTTAAGGCAAAGGTCATTTAAAAATAAAATGAAAGAAAACAAAACAGAACCGACTTACTTAATGCTATGAAGAATCCAAAGCACTTTTATCAAGGGGTTTTTGAATTCAAAAGAACGATTTAAACAGTATAAAGATGAAAACATGTAAATTTCTGTCACAGTCTAAAGATGTTTTATTTTTTTCAAGTCCAAATATTGCATACATTATGACTAGATTTATAAGTATATTTCGAATTGCATCCGTTATGAATGGTCTATCAATCAATTGAAGTAAAATATATGTCCAGGGGACACCCGGGTTCGAACCAGGGACCTCTCGATCTGCAGTCGAATGCTCTGCCACTGAGCTATATCCCCATATGTGGTAATAATGTAACGTTTCTGATTTCCAAATGCAAAAGTTATAGCCACAAATAGCTATTGTTTCCCATTGATACATCTGATTCTTTACTAAATTCCTGAAGAGAATACGATGTCTACGAAATGTTTACGTATATTGCGGTCATGTTAAGACAACATGTCTTTGTAATGGGCAGTTTAAATGCAATACCTGTTCATTATTTATGTTTATGTTAAAATTGTAATTAATGGTTATTTCTTGTACATTGTACCCAATGCCTCATGTCCCATTGACAGATTTTCAAACCTTAAGGCAAAGGTCATTTAAAAATAAGATGAAAGAAAACAAAACAGAACCGACTTACTTAATGCTATGAAGAATCCAAAGCACTTTTATCAAGGTTTTTTTTTAATTCAAAGGAACGATTTAAACAGTAAAAAGATAAAACATGTAAATTTCTTTCACAGTCTAAAGATGTTATATTTCTTTCAAGTCCAAATATTGCATACATTTTGACTAGATTTATAAGTATATTTCGAATTGCATCTGTTATGAATGGTCTATCAATCAAAGGAAGTAAAATATATGTCCAGGGGACATCCGGGTTCGAACCAGGGACCTCTCGATCTGCAGTCGAATGCTCTACCACTGAGCTCTATCCCCATATATGGTAGTTTTGTAACGTTTCTGATTTCCAAAAGCAAAGGTTATAGCCACAAACAGCTATTGTTTCCCACTGATACATCTGATTCTTTACTAAATTCCTGAATAGAATACGATGTCAACAAAATGTTTACGTATAATGCGGTCATGTTAAGACAACATGTCTTTGTAATGGGCAGTTTAAATGCAATACCTGTTCATTATTTATGTTTATGTTAAAATTGGTATTAATGGTTATTTATTGTACAATGTACCCAATGCCTTATATCCCATTGACAGATTTTCAAGCCTTAAGGCAAAGGTCATTTAAAAATAAAATGAAAGAAAACAAAACAGAACCGACTTACTTAATGCTATGAAGAATCCAAAGCACTTTTATCAAGGTTTTTTTAAATTCAAAAGAACGATTTAAACAGTAAAAAGATAAAAACATGTAAATTTCTTTCACAGTCTAAAGATGTTATATTTCTTTAAAGTCTGAATATTGCATACATTATGACTAGATTTATAAGTATATTTCGAATTGCATCTGTTATGAATGGTCTATCAATCAATTGAAGTAAAAAATATGTCTAGGGGACACCCGGGTTCGAACCAGGGACCTCTCGATCTGCAGTCGAATGCTCTACCACTGAGCTATATCCCCATATGTGGTAGTTATGTGACGTTTCTGATTTCCAAAAGCAAAGGTTATAGCCACAAACAGCTATTGTTTCCCATTGATACATCTGATTCTTTACGAAATTCCTGAATAGAATACGATATCAACAAAATGTTTACGTATAATGCGGTCATGTTAAGACAACATGTCCTTGTAATGGGCAGTTTCAATGCAATATCTGCTCATTATTTATGTTTATGTTTAAATTGGTATTAATGGTTATTTCTTGTACAGTGTACCCAATGCCTCATGTCCCATTGACAGATTTCCAAGCCTTAAGGCAAAGGTCATTTAAAAATAAAATGAAAGAAAACAAAACAGAACCGACTTACTTAATGATGAAAAGAAACCAAAGCACTTTTATCACGGGGTTTTTGAATTCAAAAGAACGATTTAAACAGTATAAAGATGAAAACATGTATATTTCTTTCACAGTCTAAAGATGTTATATTTCTTTCAAGTCCAAATATTGCATACATTATGACTAGATTTATAAGTATATTTCGAATTGCACCTGTTATGAATCATCTGTTTATCACAGGAAGTAAATTATATGTTCAGGGGACACCCTGGTTCAAACCAGGGACCTCTCGATCTGCAGTCGAATGCTCTACCACTGAGCTTTATCGCCATATATCTTGGATTTGTAGCGTTTCTGATTTGTAACATCAAACGTTGGTGTCGCAAACATCTGTTGTTTCCCGTTTGTGTTTCTGTTCACTTGATTAAACACCGACATGAATATTAAAACTTGGATAGTCCCTTATGCTGTTTGCCTTATAAATGTAGATAAAATCACTTTTGATAAAGGACATTGCAAATGAAATTGCAATGGATATCTTTCAATAAGCTGCAGTGATTTTATTCGATCTAAACTTAAGTAACAACATGATTTAATCGTTTGATGAATTTGATTGTGTTCTGCTCTCGCTGCAATGTCAACCTTAGAAAAGCCATCGGTATCAGTTCTTTTTTTATAACATCATTAGTTGAGGCTTATCTTAATACTGTTAGATAGTGAGTACTACAAACCTGTTTATACGCCATCGATATTTGCAGTGTATGTATGAAGATGGCAGAGACATGCATCATTTGTAGAGTGTATGCTATGTGAGGGGAAAGGTTCTATGTTTGAGTTTGAGATTAACCTGAACTAATAGAGTTAAAGAAATATCAAATAACGACAAGGGAATTGTGAATTGTAAAAGTGCGTTATTCTGTTTGCCTAATTAATATAGATAAAAGTATTTTTGATAAAGGACATTGCAAATGAAACTGCATTGGATATCTTTCAATACGCTGCAGAGATTTTATTCGATCTCAACTTAAGAAACAACACAATTTAATCGTTTAATAAATTTGATTGTGTTCTGCTCTCGCTGCAATGTCAAGCGAAGCAAAGCCATCGGTATCCATTCTTTTTTTTATAACAGCGCATTAGTTGAGGCTTATCTTAATACTATTAGATATTGAAGACTACAAACCTGTTTATACGCCATCGATATTTGCAGTGCATGTATGATGATGACATAGACATGCATCATATGTAGATTGTATGCTTTAGGATGGGAAAGGTTCTATGTTTGGGTTTGAGATTAGCCTGAACCAATGAAGTTAAAGAAACATCAAATAACGACAAAAGAATTGTGAATCATGGCTTCGCTATGTTTGACATTGCAGCGAAATTAGACGACAATCGAATTAATAAAACTTTTGAGTAGATTTTCTTACAACCATTCTCAATTAAAGATGCTTCATGTAGTTTACCTTCTTTCGCAAAGACCCTTATCAATTTTCCTTTTCAATTAAAGAAGGCAAACAGGATAAGGCTCAGTGATTGTTCTGATATAGATAGATGTTCTGATATAGATAGACATCGGTGTTTTATCGAGTAAACAGAAAGATCAATGGGAAACAACAGATGCTTTGGGCTCTAACGTTTGTTGTTACAAATCAGAAAAGTTTACAATATCCACAATATATGGGGATATAGCTCAGTGGTAGAGCATTCGACTGCATATCGAGAGGTCTCTGCTTCGAACCCGGGTGTCCCCTGAATTACCTTTTAATTCCTTTGATAATTGAGTCATTGATACTTGATACAATTGGAAGTTTACTCTTACATCTAGTTGTATGCAATTTTCTGACATGATTTAATTTATTTAGGGAAATATATTGTCTTTTAATTGTGGCATGATTATATATTTTACGACATCTGTTTTTTTCTTTGTACAGTTGAAAGCGTTCTCTCGAAATAAAAATCAGTGATAAAAGTGCTTAAGATTCTTTTGTGCTTTTAGTCAGATCTGTTGTGTTCCTTTCACCTTTGTTTTCGGCATTTGGCTTAGGTTTAAAAAGAACTGCCATCGGGGTATGAGACATTGGGTGTTCAGGAAATAACCATTGACACAGAATTCAACATAAATTTTCTTTTGTTATGTTCTTTATCAAAGTTTCTTAATTTTTTTTATTAAATTGGCAAACATATCAATGCTATTGGTTGTTTTGATAAACACGTATATCGGTGTTTTATTGAGTAAACAGAAATATCAATGGGAAACAACATATGTTTAGGACACTAACGTTTGATGTTACAAATCAGAAAGGTTACAAACGCACAATATATGGGGATAAAGCTCAGTGGTAGAGCATTCGACTGCAGATCGAGAGGTCCCTAGTTCGAACCCGGGTGTCCCCTGAAATAACATTTTACTTCCTTTGAAAAACGGGTCATTGATACTGGATCCAACTCAAAAACGACTAAAACATTAAGTAACGCTGCATGCAAGATTTAAACGAAATTTCATGTCCTGGAAGAAACATATTGTGAAAGCATTTCATATTTTATAACGTCTTTCTTTTAATTCTGAATTCTTTTTTTTTTGAATGAAAATTCATTATTCAAGAGCTTTTGACAATTATGTTTTCAATTTAGTCAGTGTTGATTTGTTAATTTCTTATTTGGGTTTCAATTGACTTTTGCCCTAAGGTTTGAAAAGCTGCCAATGGGATATGAAACATTGGGTATAAAAAATAACCATAAATATAAGTTAAACATAAACATGAAAATGAAAACACGTGTTGCATAAACTGCCCATTACAAGGGCACGTTTTCTTAATATGACCTCATTGTACGTACAAACTCTGTTGACATCGTATTGTATTCAGGAATTTAAGTAAAAATAAGATAGATCAATGGGAAACAACAGCTGTTTGTGTCTCTTACTTTTGCTTTTTGAAATCAGAAATGTTACGAAGGTAAAATATATGGGGATATAGCTCAGTGGTAGAGCATTCGACCATAAATCAAGGGCTTTAGATGATAATGTTTTTAATTTAGTTAGTGCTGTTTTGTTAATTTGTTATTGGGGTTTCAATTGACTTTTTGAAATCAGAAATGTTAAGGTAAAATATATGGCGATATAGCTCAGTGGTAGAGGTCCCTGGTTCGAACCCGGGTGTCCCCTGAAATTACGTTTTACTTCCTTTGATATTCAGGCCATTGATAGTGGATCCAACTCAAAAACGACTAAAACATTAAGTCACGCCGCATGCAAGACTTGAAAGAAATTTTATATTCCGGACGATATATATATATTGTGTAGGCTTTTCATATTTTAAAACGTCCTTTTTGAATGACGAACTCGTTCTTTTGAAATGAAAATCCGTGATCCAGTAGCTTTGGATTATTATGTTTTCAATTTTATTTTAGGGTTTCAATTGACTTTTGCCCTAAGCCTTGAAAAGCTGCCAATGGGACCTGCGACATTGGGTATAACGGATTAACCATGAATATCGAGTTTAACATTAACATAAACATGAAAACAAGTGTTGCATAAACTGCCCATTACAAGGGCATGTTGTCTTTATATGTCCGCATAATACGTACAAACGTTGTTGACATCGTATTGTATTTGGGAATTTAGTTAAAAAAAGATATATCAATGGGAAACAACAGCTGTTTTTGGCTATAACTTGTGCTTTTGGAAATCAGGAACGTTTCGATGGTTCTTTATATGGGGATATAGCTCAGTGGTAGAGCATTCGACTGCAGATCGAGAGGTCCCTGGTTCGAACCCGGGTGTCCCCTGAAATAACCTTTTACTTCCTTTAATAAACGGGTCATTGATACTGGGTGCAACTCAATAAAGACTTAAACATTAAGTAACGCTGCATGTAATACTTAAAAAGCATTTCATCTCCCGGAAGATATATATATTGCGAAGGTTTTTTATATTTTATAACGTCTATTTCCCTATGTTGAAATCGGTTTTTTTAAATGAAAACCGTGATTCCAGAGCTTTGGAGTCTTATGTTTTCAATTTAGTCAGTGCTTTTTTGATGAATACTTTTATTCGGGTTTCAAATGACCTTTGCCCTAAGGTTTGAAATGCTGCCCAATGGGACATGAGATATTGTGTAAACAAGAAATAACCATTAATATCGAGCTAAACATAAACTTAAAATGAAATCAAGTGTTGCAGTAACTGCCCATTACAAGGGCATGTTGTCTTAACATGAATTCATTATACGTACAAATTTTGTTGACATCGTATTGTATTTAGGAATTAAGTAAAAATAAGATATATCAAGGGGAAACAACATCTGTTTGTGGCACTTACCTTTGCTTTTGGAAATCAGAAACTTTACGAAGGTACAATATATGGGGATATAGTTCAGTGGTAGAGCATTCGACCATAAATCAAGGGCTTTAGATGATAATGTTTTCAATTTAGTCAGTGCTGTTTTGTATATTTGTTATTGGGGTTTCAATTGACTTTAGCCCTAAGGCTTGAAAAGCTGCCAATGGGACATGAGACATTGGGTATACAAGAAATAACGATTAGGGAAAATAAGTGTTGCATAAACGCCCATTACAAGGACATGCTGTAACAACATGACCTCATTATACGTACGAATTTTGTTGACATCGTATTGTATTCATGAATTTTGTAAAAATCAAATATATAACGTCTATTGTTTTAATGCTGAAATCGATCTTTTAAAACGAAAATCCGTGATTCAAGAGCTTTCGATTATTATGTTTTCATTTTAGTCAGTGCTGTTTTGTTGATTTTTTATTCGGGTTTCAATTGACGTTTGCCCTAAGGCTTGAAAAGCTGCCAATAAGACATGAGACATTGGGTAAACAAGAAATAACCATAAATATCGAGTTTAACATAACCATAAACATGAAAACAAGTGTTGCATAAACTGCCCATTACAAGGGCATGTCGTCTTAACATGACTACATTATACGTACAAATTTTGTTGACATCGTAATGTATTTAGGAATTAAATAAAACCAGATACATCAATGGGAAACAACATATGTTTGTGACTATAACTGTTGCTTTCGAAATCAGAAATGTTTCGAAGGTAAAATATATTGGGATATAGCTCAGTGGTAGAGCATTCGACTGCAGATCGAGAGGTTCCTGGTTCGAACCCGGGTGTCCCCTGAAATAACCTTTTACTTCCTTTGATAAACTGGTCATTGATACTGGATCCAACTCAAAAACGACTAAAACATTTAGTAACTCTGCATGCAAGACATAAAAGGAATTTAATATCCCGGAAGAAATATATACATGTATTGTGAAAGCATTTCATATTTAAAAACGTCTTTTTTGAATTATGAATCGTTCTTTTGAAATGAAAATCCGTGCTTCAAGAGTTTTGGATTCTTATGTTTTCAATTTAGTCAGCGCTTTTTTGATGAATACATTTATTCGGGTTTCAATCGACTTTTGCCCTAAGGTTTGAAAAGCTGCCATTGGAACATGAGACATTGTTTATAAAAGAAATAACCATAAATATCGAGTTTAACATAAACATGAAAATGAAAACAAGTGTTGCATAAACTGCCCATTACAAGGGCATGTTGTTTTAACATGACCGCATTATACGTAATAACTCTGTTGACATCGTATTGTATTCATGAATTAAGTAAGAATCAGATATATTAATGGGAAACAACAGCTGTTTGTGACTATAACTTTTGCTTTTTGAAATCAGAAACGTTAAGAAGGTACAAAATATGGGGATATAGCTCAGTGGTAGAGCATTCGACTGCAGATCGAGAGGTCCCTGGTTCGAACCCGGGTGTCCCCTGAATATACCTTTTACTTCCTTTGATAAACTGGTCATTTATACTGGATGCAACTAACAAACGACTATAACATTAAGTAACTCCGCATGCAAGACATAAAAGAAATTATATATCCTTGAAGAAACATATTTCTTTGCCATAAGGCTTGAAAAGCTGCCAATGGGTCATGAGACATTTGGTATACAACAAATAACCATAAATATCGAGTTTAACATAAAAATAAAAACAAGTATTGAATAAACTGCCCATTACAAGGGCATGTTGTCTAAACATGACTTCATTATACGTTAAATTTTGTTAACATGGTAATGTATTTAGGAATTAAAGTAAAATTAATATAGATCAATGGGAAACAACAGCTGTTTGTTCCCCTTTCTTTTTGAAATCAGAAACGTTACGAAGGTACATTTTATGGGGATATAGCTCAGTGGTAGAGCGTTCGACCATAATTCAAGGGCTTTAGATGATAATGTTTTTAATTTAGTCAGTGCAGTTTTGTTAATCTTTTAATTGGGTTCCGATTGACTTTTGCCCTAAGCCTTGAAAAGCTGCCATTGGGACATGAACCATTGGGTATACAAGAAATAACCATAAATATCGAGTTTAACATAAACATGAAAATGAAAACAAGTGTTGCATAAACTTGCCATTACAAGAACATGTTGTCTTAACATCACATCATTGTACGTACAAACTCTTTTGACATCGTATTGTATTTAGGAATTAAATAAAACCAGATACATCAATGGGAAACAACAGATGTTTGTGACTATAACTGTTGCTTTCGAAATCAGAAATGTTTCGAAGGTAAAATATATGGGGATATAGCTCAGTGGTAGAGCATTCGACTGCAGATCGAGAGGTCCCTGGTTCGAACCCGGGTGTCCCCTGAATATACCTTTTACTTCCTTTGATAAACTGGTTATTGATACTGGATGCAACTAAAAAACGACTAAAACATTAAGTAACGCCGCATGCATGATTTTAAAGAAAGTTCATATCCTGGAAGATATATATTGTGAAGTTATTTCATTTTTAAAAAGTCTATTTTGAAATCGTTCTTTTAAAATGAAAATCCGTGATCCAAGAGCTTTGGATTCTTATGTTTTCAATTTAGTCAGTGCTGTTTTGTTAATCTTTTATTCAGGTTTAAATTGACTTTTGCCCTAAGGCTTGAAAAGCTGCCAATGGGACATGAGACATTGGGTATACAAGAAATAACCATAAATAACCATAAATATCGAGTTTAACATAAAAAAAAATGGAATCAAGTGTTACAAATATAAAACGATAAAATGCAAAAGATATGGGGATATATCACAGTGGTAGAGCATTCGACTGCAGATCGAGAGGTCACTGCTTCGAACCCGGGTGTCCCCTGAAATTACCTTTTACTTCCTTTAATATACGGGTCATTGATACATAAACTTGGTGAAATTCGATCTATACTTAATTTATACTCATATATTGTGACTTTGATAAAGAATAATGAATAGTTCTAGACTCTCAAGACGGAAAACAAATATCTATCAACATGTACCAGTTGGGAATACAATGTCCCTTGATATAGAAGACGACTTGAATTCTTTTTGGAATCTAAAGAAGCCCATGGTCATTGAAGCAGAAGGTCAATCGAAAATAGAGGAGGCTATACATATTCGAAACTGTAAAAAACATGTGATACTTTGTCTGCTATTTTGACTAAACGATAGATAGCCTATAAATAGTATGTGAAGAGGATAATTAATCAGGCCATTGAATCTCGATCAGTTTGTCAAATCTAAAAAAACTGCATGCACCTCAAGTTGAAATGTGTATTCTTTGAAAATAGGCCAAATAAAAGCTTAAATGCTAACTAAAGCACAACTGTTTGTGGATTGATATTCACGATGAAACTAAAATCATGTAGAAGACGAATGTAATGTAGTTTAATCTTTATTTGCATAAACGCCGAGAAGAATTCATGCAAATGGATAACATAATAATTAATAATTTTATTTCAACATTAAGCACATAGGCTCATAGTTATTACATTTATATTTTTACATGCATGCTATGAAAATGACATTTACATTTACAACTTAAACATATGCATAAAAAGCAAAATTTTATAGACATACAGGATGAGAGTGACGACTGAGATAAACTTAATACAATTCCTGAAACTATTTTCTATTCTATAGAATAGTAATAGGAATGGTATAACTTTGGAGACATACATGATACCGTGTCTATAAGAAACAAACCCCCTTGTCTTCAATAGATTGACTGAATCTATCCCTTACTCAGTTTCTGTACGATTTCTTCTCCATGCGTTGTAAGCGCATCGGTATGCTTTTATTTCG